>JALJCO010009767.1:0-186232 GCA_023101725.1 Atherinomorus stipes
GTTTGCTTGTTTTCTAAAAGGTTAATTGGTATAAATAAGAGTTTTACCGGAGCAGATTCAAAATGACAAATGACGCCATTGATCGGATCGGTGAATGAAAAGTTAAGGACCGATCAGAAAATATGAAAAAAATGTGAAATATCGGCCGATCCGATCCAAACCGATCTGATCGGTGGAAAGCCTAGCAAGATATATAGACAATTATTTTCACATGATATGCTGATTAATGTGTGTTATATCTTCAGTGCGCGGACAGGATGTTGGGGAGCAGGCATGTCTGACACCTAACCATAACCCACCTAGGTCAGAATCAGATGAGCATCGCCCCTAAACATCTTGCATTGATTCACTGATTTAGGCAAGAATTTATACTAAAATACTCTCGTAAGATCACTATTTCTTTGCTGATTGAATTTATGCTGTAGGTCCAGAGAGGAGATGGGGAAGGACAGGAGCGCATGGCTTGCTGTGCTTTATGTCTGGGGGGGGGGGGGGGGGGGGGGGGGGGGGGGGGCGGGATGGAAAGTCCCACAATATTTTGAGAGAAATTGTGATTATAGAAATTGCAGGCAGATTGTTTTTTTGTTTTTGTAATTGGGTCATTTTATTTTTTATTCTGCAAATTCTAAAACCGGATCTTTTCATTAATCTCATTTCAACAGTTAAAATAAAACGTGCATCATATCTTATTTTTTTGCTTTTTAATTTTGAAACGAATATCAACTAAACACTTGTTTTCTAATACTGATATCTGAATCAAAAGTCCAATGACCACAACATACACTGACCCAATTGAAAGTACTTCATAATTTGTCATTTTAGTAGAGGCAACACTGACTCTGAATTTGAGTTCAAATGTTTCAGCTGGACAAACAAGTAAGCCCTCTGCCAGCGTTTGATTGATTAGCGTGTTGTTGGTCAATAGTCACGCTCAGCTGCACTCAGAATTTTCAACTATAATCAGCATATAAAGATAGCTCACTCATAGTTTTCCTCTAAAGAGCATTTTTTTCAGTGGTTGATGCCTGAGGTATGGACTAATTAGGAAATAACTGAGGAGCAGCGCTCTTTCATTAGCAAATAAATTGCCATCCCCTGGTCACATTTTGAATTAACCAAAGCAAATAGCCTCGAGCACTGACCCGATTTGTGACACATCAGAGATGCAGCTGCAAAAGCAGCAGATAACAATAGATGCAGTTGATGCCTTGCTTCTGCTGCCCTGTTACTTTCATTAAAGGGAAAGTGCAAGAAATGTGCACTAAATTCAAGTCAGGGCAACAACAATCTTACCTGTGGCATAAAACACACACACCTCGGAGAGTAACAGGCACACAATGAGCCCACCCCACATCATTACGGCGCAAACATTGAGTTTTGTGAGCATCGCATCACGACAAGTGTTTGTTTTGGGGTTTTTTTTGTTTTTTTTGTCTTGTGTTGGTCACTGCGCCCACTTACTGCTGTTTGTACAAACATTCTGTACAGTATATACATGATATGACAAATTCATTAGATTTTCCTAACAAAATTGATTAATTACTGTAGTTCAAGGATCTCTATCTGGGACTTGTAGGTCAAACCTGCTCTGATTCTGAATGATGTATTGCATGTCATGATCTTTCTTTCAGACTTTAACATAAGGATCATGAAGCTAGAAAGTACCAATGTCTTTGTCTAAAGCATTACCAGCAACATGTCTGCTACATTTATCAAACTCTATATTATAATTTTGTAACATTACTCAGGGATTCAAAATTAATAATTAGATCAGAAACCTAAAGAATATTACAATATAATTTGGGCCACTGACAATAAGTCACTACTCATGTCTCTAAATACTGTAGTTTCACTGGATCTGCAGGGTCACTGAAGTTTAACATTAAGACAGTAAGAAGTTTGGGATTAGAGCTGACCTGACTTTTTTTTTCTTTATACCCAAGCCAAAGTTTTAAAGAGGTTAGTCTTCCTACATATTACTTTGAATCTCATGTATTGTTCTTTGCAACACACTTTTTTTCTTGCACACGTGACTGGAAGAATAATTTTAATTACAACTTCAATATCAAGACTTCCGCTGCTTTTTAATAATTGCTGCGTTGCACAGCAGAGTCCTCCAGGGTTTTAATACAGCTCAAAGACTCAAGTGAGAACCATAGAGATTAGATCTATGTCTCAGTAAATCATTTCTCCAATATACTCCATGCTGTAGTTTCTGCATTTCATTGTAAATGAGACTTTTCCCCCCATCTTACCCAGTGGTCGAAGGGAATTATGAACTTAGTGTTAATGGAGTTCTTTGCATTATTGATGTATATTTCACATTTGAAAAATAACATAAATAGACTTTTCAGATATACCAACATCAACATCCTCATGTGAATTAACTTTTTCAGTATGTATCCTCTATATTCGTATGGCATAGACTAATTTATCATTAAAATTTTGGCAGCGTTTCCCTGTCTCAGGGGAAAAAACTTCAAAATTGCAACTGCCTGATATGAATTTCAAATAGTATTAATATACAGCGTTGCAAAGCAGAACAAAAATAATCAACTAGTTTGCTGGGACCAATTCATAAAACCTCTTGCATTAATGACAAAAATATTAATATTTTTTTAAAATATGTTGATGTCATTGATTGTTTTTTCATTAGAGGTAATTTTGGTAACTCTTTGAATTCGTCAAACATTAGTAGTTACTCACTTCAAGAGAAATTTAAATGTATAATGTAAACAGTGTGTTATCAGGTTTAATGTTAACACCATGAAATTTAGATTATTTTGGGTTTCTTTTTGCAGCTTTTTATACATCTTTATCTCTGTGTAAACCTCTTGTTAATCACAAGACTGTGTAAGTCAGCTCATAGACTGAAAAGGAACGTACACCTTTGATTTTATTGGAAGATCTCATGTATCAAACATAAATAAAGACATCTGGTTCTTAAAGGTCTAGAATTTAGGCAAGATACACAGTAGCATGACACACTACACATTATTTATTTAAAGGCCTCCTTCCACTGAAAATCCGTTTAACTTGCTCCTTCTGAAATACGGAGGGTTTCCCCTTGTTTACTTACACATGCTGACTTGCTAGCGTTGCGTTCCCCCCCAGTCGGCTGTGCTTTCTCATCAGAGAAACAATACGAAGAAAAAGAGCGAATCGGGAACAGCCTCACACTTCTACGTCACATTGCAAATAGCGTATCCCACGTGGGGTTTCTATCTGTCCATTGGAAGGCAGGTAACCCTCCCTACACACTAGAAGTAAAGACGGCACGACTGTAGCTTTGGAGTTAAGAAGCTAATTAGCTAACTGTTTGTTAGCATGGCGGAACAAACTTGTTTGTCGGCTCTATTTCCTGTCTGTAACGAAATAAGAGCGGAGGGCGGAGCTTCCTTCATACACTGATGGGAGGCAGCCAATCAGACGGAAATTTATGAGAAGGACCTGGAAAAGCTGCTGTTGGACCACAAGCCTCTCTTCTAGTATACAAATACAGCTGAATACAAAGCAAACAGAAGGTTTTTTTAAACAGAAACGATGCAGAATGCATTCAATAATAATGGAGAACACAGAAATATTAATGAAATGACCACGGAAGTACAACTTAAACAAAAATGCAGAAGCAGAATGCAGAAAAGTTTAACCATTATTGCTTTCAATTAATCAACACAAAAGCCAAAGCAAGTTTATTTATGGTGCATTTCATACATAAAAGCAATTTAATGTGCTTCACATAATAAAAGATATAACGAATAAGTAGCTGCCAGCTGATGATGATGTTAATTATATATCTTGAATAACTGATCATTAACAATTCTGAGCACCTAAAAAGAACAAAGTTTAGGCATTTTGTTGATGATGGAGAATGTAGGTGTATGTTAACACAATGCTAAGGAGGAAGGACATCAGCAACATTTTCACTCAAGCAACTGTTGCAGCCTATAGATTTGAGAAGGTGATTTCCAAATACTCTGAAGTCCACCAGGGGAAAAAAATCCTCTCCCTGGAGAGGATTTCCCATCAACTTGACTTAAAGGTCAGATGCAGAAGTTTTGTTGTTGTTGTTAATTTATCCCAAGCATTACATCTCAGACTCTATTGGATTTGGTGTAGAAAGGCTGTTGGGAGAGCTTAACCCCCCCCCCCCCCAAAAAAAAAAAAAAAGCTAAAATAGATTTCTAAAGTTGATGGAACACAAGAGTTTAGAACAATACAACATTTAGTAGAAACCAAACAGCATATTAGCATAAAACACAACTCTCCAGCACAGCGGTAAGAGGGGAATGATTTTGGTTTGGTTTTTTTTTTAGAAGTATTGGATGACCATAAAATCTCTATGACAAAGTATTCTGGTGCCAAATGTGAGGTCATTGCAATAGGACAGTGATCCTGTGCATCCTGGCAAATGATACACACAAAAGTCCAGACCTGAACCAGATTGAAAGTGGATGTTAAGAGAGCTGTGCATTAACAAATATATGCAAATTTCAATAAAGTGATGCCACATTATCGGGATGAGTGTGACAAAATTTCCTGACAACATGTGAAATGTCATAGAGCAAATTACTTTGACCTATTACAGCTAAAGGTGGTTCTACAAGCTAATTAATCACCTGCAAGGCTGTTTACATACCATTTCTCTATTTTGCATAGTTTTTGTTAATCCCAGTAATGCAGTGTAATACATGCCTTGTTGCAAAACTGGGAAAGTCAGTGAGATTTTCTTTTATGCCTTGGTAAAACTATAAAATTCAAAGCATGTGTTTTATTTTTCATACAACTTTATAATGTATCTGCAGAGACACAGCAAGTTATTGCTACAATAAATTGCAGGTCTTGCAGTCTACTCTAGTGCAGTATGGAGAAGTTGACTTATGGATAACTTAATGTAGTATTCCATTTTCTGCAGATTTTGTATTTATTTATGCAGGAGCACCTTTTCATTTAAGATTGCAGAAACAAAACTGAATTTAAAATTGAAATTTTGGCTTGGCTGTGGATGAAATCAAATCCTGTGTTTCAAAGAACAAAACAAAACAACTGTGGGCAGCTTCCACTGAGAATCATTGCTGTCTGTTGCAAAGCTTTACTGGTCTGATTGGATTGGGTCAACCTGGGAAGAAATGTTTGTAACCATGAGGTTATAGCACTAAAGGTTATATAAGCAAATGAAGGAGGTTTATCTAATGTGAACAGTTGGGTGTCTGGAGGGGACTTCAGCCTGCACGTTGTGAGTGCTGGTCTGACAGAAAAGGAGACTCACATCCATCCTACCACTAGGTTAATGCAGCTCTGCATATCTCCATTCTCTGGTGCACTGAGAGGCTCGTTTAGGAGTGTAATCAGGGTTGCCTCAAGACTGATCTACTGAAAAATGATGAGCCACTTATTATCTGATAGCAGTGAAGAAGTCAACACAATGATATGGCACTGAGCTGTATGATGTCAGCTGCAGCGAACGGTTGAGAAAGGTGTGATATATTGCAATCTCTCAATATCCTCTTAGTGGAAATACTGACACAAGATCATCAGACAGGTTAGAGAAGATAGGGGTGCACAATATGCGCTGACTGACTACATACTGAGAGAGACGGCACGAATCATTTGTTATTCATGAAGTTTAAAACAGCAGCCACAAGTATCAATCAATCTCTCTCGCTGTTGGTTCCACTAGTGCGTCACCCTGCTTGCTGCTGCTGCTGGATGAGGCTGTGCATTCACACCCACATTCAATAGGCATTGAATCACATTTAGTTGGTGGGCAGTTTCACTGCGTTTGATTTCATTTATACTTAAAAGTCCGGAGCGGTCAAAGACAGAGTTTGTGGAAGAGGAGAATGGTGTTTGTTTCTTTTCTTTTCTGTAGGACTTAAAGGATTTTTCCCCCCTTTAAGGGGTTTAACTTGCGCGCAATGGCGCCTGGACGCAAATCTTCTCCTTGCCCTTCAGCTTTACTCCTGAGGTAGAACAAAGCGGAGAAACAACAGAGACCATCACCACATTTTGGGAATACGAGATGAGGATGGGAGCTCCACACAACGGATCCAACATAACGTCGAACTACACAAATCAGTTTGTGCAGCCGCCGTGGCGCATCGCTCTGTGGTCGGTTGCCTACAGCTCCGTGCTGGCGGTGGCGGTGTTCGGAAACCTCATAGTAATATGGATCATTCTTGCTCACAAACGTATGCGGACTGTGACGAACTACTTTTTGCTTAACTTGGCATTTTCGGACGCCTCAATGGCCGCTTTCAATACTTTGATAAACTTTATTTATGCTGCTCACGGGGACTGGTACTTTGGGGAAGCCTACTGCAAATTCCACAACTTCTTCCCGGTCACTTCTGTATTTGCAAGCATCTACTCAATGACTGCAATAGCTGTGGACAGGTGGGTTAAGAAAAAATAAAGAAAAGAAACATAATTACAATAACCAAAACCTCCGTATAGGCTGTCATTTCATCTCCACATAAGTTGTTTAAGAAATCATTCCTGTAGAATTTGACTCAGGTGTATCAACCTTCAAGTGCCTCCGCATTCAGAGGTATATTCAGACTATTGCCGTGCCTTTGCCACATCTTTGAAATGCATATGCTTCATTTCATCTCAAAGATATGGATACCCTATATTCCATTTCAAAGTAGGACCTTCCAAAGAAGCCACAAAATATACTGGACACGTTCACAGATCATGAATGTTTAAAGCTTCACCCAGTGATAAAGTATCCTTGCCACTTTCATCTAAACTGTTTCTTTGGACATGGTGTTCCTTATTATTGAACTTGTTTGTAAAGGCCTCCAGTAGCGGAAAATTGCATCTTAGGCTCAATAAAATAAGCTTTTCAGTTTCAAGCCACCATGATTTGATCCCTATGATTGCAAAGGGCAGCATCATTTTTCTGACAGTATTTGTGTTGCTTATGGCCCGAGGAAAAACTGCACTCCATTTTGGTAAATGACTAAAGCCTTTGCATACATGAAAACCTCATCAGTTTATACCAAGTTCCTCAGTTTGTATCTGATTCTTGGTCTCGTGATTTAAATGTATTTTTATTTGATACTTATAAGTCAGGAGAAGGAATCTTGTTACCCATTATGGACATTATTGTTCTGGAAAGACGGTGCCGTCTGTCACATTTCAAGTCTGTTCCTCAGATTTATTGTTACGTCTCACTGCCAATAGACTGAAGCTGTTGTTTCGCAGAGTCCACACTGCAGTGAATGAGTGAGTGTGTGTGCCAACACCTTCAGAGGATCCCATCTTCTGTGCGTTTTCACGCTCTAACTCTTGTTTTCTGTCTCATGTACTCATCCTGTTTTTCACTTCACACATTATATTTTTTCTCTCTCTCTTGGTTCCTTCATCTCTTTGTCTTTGTCTGCTTCTGGTTTCCAGCTATTTGGAGATGCAAACAGCCCCATCTGCTTTGATCAGTGGACCATCATATAGCCTACAGTTAGGGATTAAACTGGAGAAGGAAGTAGTCACAGGTTGTTTAACATAAGGAAAACCATGAGACATTCTGTAGGAAACACGGTGCATGTCTGCAGCTTGCGCAGGTCACACATGTGTTGTGCTGTATTGTGTGAGGTGTTTTCTTCCTCCAGTGCTGCTTGCACACAAATGGAACAGTGCATTTCTGCATTTCCTCAGGCTGTGCTCATTGCGGCTGCTTTGCAACAGCTTTATTTTTTATTTTTTAGCCTGCAGTGTTCCTTCAGTTGTGTCATTTCTTTTACTGAGAATGAGAACATTGGCATGACCGACATGATGCAGATGTAACCTCCGGTCATGCTTTTCGTAAACCCCAGTTTGATGCTGTCCCCGCTCTGATGTCTTGAAATGGCAAAGGCCACAGTTCGTGATCATCTGTGAATTTGTCCTTCCAGCTGAATTTCAGCTGCCTTGTGTGTTTCTTTGCGCACTGCAGGAGAACAACCACAGGTTCCTGTGGTAAACGGGGAACTTCATAGCTGGTGACATCTGCCATTTCTATTGTGTTATATATGCTCTTAAAAATAATCATTTTTGTTGTGAGAAAAATGACATCTTAAGAAGCGTAGTCCTCCTAAAATTATATTACCTCTTATAATCAACTTTGCAACAACATTATATGGAGGAACCCCCCCCCCCCCCAGAGAGAAAAATAAAGTGCAGAGTTTCATTAAAATTTTTCCTTGAATAAATTCCACCATAAATTCTGAAAAGCTGTGACCTAAATCGCAAGTTCTCAAATTATATCAAGAGAATTAATCAAAGGGAGCTACGATGTTTGGCTCAGACATGTATTAATGAAGCAAAATGATCTAATTTAAGAATTATGTGAACGTTTGCTCGCAGTATCTGTTAATCCTCTTAAAGTTTCAGGTAAATGATAATCAGTCATGCAAATCATCCGTAAAATACAGAACATGATCTCACATGAAATGCTCGCCTCAGTTCCTTACACATAGTTTCTCTCGGCTTAAGTTCAGGACTTTGACTCGGTCATTCCAAAACATAAATGTTATTCTTCCTTAACCATTCTCTGGTGAAACAACATTTTGTACTTAGTCTCATGGTGTTGCTGCATGGCCTACTTACTTAAGAGATTCAGCTCACAGACAGATGTCCAGACAAATTTTTAAAATAGTCACCAATATAATTCGATTTCATTGCTTTATTAACAAACGATGTCGAGCCGTTCTGGCTCAGATTTTGCATCCTTCTATACCAAGTTTTCCTTTTTCTTTCTCTTTTTCCAAACTCAATGGTCCTAAGTTATATTTTGGCTCTGTCCACAAAACATTTCTCCAAAGCAACTTTATTTTGGAAAAACAGGCTGACTCTTAGCAGCATGTGAAGTGCTGTTGTTCAGTGTTCTCCTGCTGGTGGATTCATGAGTATGAACATTAGTAATGTGAAAGAGGCTTTTAGTTGTTTTGAAGTCATTGTGGGGTCTTTTTTTTTTTTGCTTCACAGACCTTTAATTTTTGAAGTAATGTGTTTTTGCCCCTAAGAATGGCAACAATAGTTTTGATTTTTTCCACATCTATTCAGACTGCATGCCTGTGATTTAACTGAGTCCAAACTCTGCAGAAATGGGTTTGTCACCATTATTCATTTATGGATTTTTGAGCTTTAGTGGCCTTTATTTGACAGTGGCTCGACAGGAAAGAGGGTCAAAGAGATCGGGGAGCAACATGCAGCAAATGGCCCCAGGCCAGGACTAGAACCTGGGCTGGAAGCAGCGAGTAGCCTACACCGGTAGCCTCTGTTCATGGGGGTGTCTACTCAACCAGCTGAGCTACACACCGCCCCTTGTCATCTTTTTTTAAAAAATGGTCTGTGACAAGTCTCTATACCTCAAAAGTGACATACAAACTACTTTGCAAGAAAGTTGGAACCTGGTTGATGAATGTTGTTCTTTGATCCATGCATAGAAAAAGAGGTGCAACTTTCTTTTTCTTTATCATTTTCTTTGGATATCCAAGAAAGGCATCAGCTTCAATAATTAAATAATTTCACTAGTGAGATTTTGTGATGCAAGCTGTTAATATGGGGTGTTTGTGGTTTGTGGTGGAGATTAAAACATTGGACATTGCCCTCTGCCCTGATAACATCTAAGCAAATACCTGACATTTATCTGTTCAGATAATGTTTGGCTGCTGGCAATGCAAGTCTCCAACGTATTCTCTGCTTGTTTCAAAACAGCATGGTTTCTGAAAATGCTCCCCATCATGTTTAAGTAACAGTAAATGTTTTTTAATGTATTTGGTTACCAAAATCAAGTTTGTGTATGGGTGTGTGCATGCTAATGGTTGCTGCCGCTGCAGGTAATTTCCAGGTGATTACCAGTAACCAGATAAAGTATTTCTGTTGTTATCCCTCAGAAAGTTTCAGGTACTGAGCTGACAGGACAAGAGCCATTCTCTAGCGTTTCAGTAAGATTTAATTATAGCTGGTTTGAGACTCTGTGATCAGCAATTTAAAATCATGTAGGATCCTGACTCGGGTTTATGCAACGAGTAATCTCTCCCCAGTTTTCAGCGTTTCGCTGTGTGGTTCAGAGAAAATCTCATCACAGAGTTGTAAAATGAATCATCCATCAATTTCCATGAAAGTCACAAATCGACTTTGTAACCAGCGTTCTGCAGGCTGCCTTGCAGAAAATTAAGTGTAGTTTTAAATGCAGAAAATATCAGGGAATTATCAGTTCAGTCATCTGAATCATCCACCAACTTAGGTGATTCTCAGGTATGAGAATTATTGTGAATTTCTGTAGTTAAGTCTAGAAACATTTTTAAAAAATGCTTTAACAGAATCAGTGATTATTATTTTTTGCATAGCACAAATTTCATTTGCTGTAAGCCTCTAACTTTTACTTAGATGTGAGCCATCACCTTTAAGATCCATTACCCATCCATCTACTGTTTTAATCTCTTTCTGTGACTTTATAGAATATTAGACAAAGATTAAATCAATAGTTCAGTGAGCAATTAGATATTCAGTCAGTTTGAACACAAAAATGACTTCAAATCTGCCAATTTTTTTGTCCTGTAGATACATGGCTATCATCCACCCTCTGAAACCTCGTCTGTCAGCAAAGGCCACCACGGAGGTCATTGTATGTATCTGGAGCCTGGCAGTCGTTCTGGCGTTCCCTCTCTGCTACTTTTCCACCACCCGAGCTCTGCCCCACAGGACCATCTGCTACGTGGCCTGGCCTCGCATGGCAGATGACCCCTTCATGTAGGAAATATTTACTTAAAATCTTCAGTTATTCCTTATTTTGTTGTTAATAGCCTATTTGAACAAACTGCTTCATTCATGTTAAGTACAATTGAATACATGTAATAGGGCATGATTAGCAACAGTTAGATCTTGTAAAGCAAGTCCAGCACCGCTGGCTCCTGTCTTTAGGCTAAACCAAGTTATCTGGATGCTTGTTGTACCTTCATAATAACATCATAGACATCAAGTATTAAAAGTCTGCAACAAATTGAATAACTTACTTTAAAATATGAACTTTATAATGTTCACTTCCATTCACTCATTGACTGTATTTCTGGTTCTGCTGTGTATTATTATAGGATTGCAACATAAGCACATATTTATGAGCAATAAGAAGTGTGCCATACTGACGATAAAGAACTTATTGGACATTCACTGACCACTAAACCTTACATAAAAACATAAAGCCTATGAAAAACTGGATTCAGTTCTCACTGACAATTTCCTTACATTTTTTTGCTACTGGGCTTGAAAATATCTCCACCATGAAATATTCCCACTTCACTTCATAAAATGATGGCAAACTGACTTCTGTTCTACATGTAATAGGCGACAAGCCTGACAACAGAGTCCCTACCACAGTCATCCTTACCACTGAAATAAGATTTTGGGACGTACTTGTTGTTTCCTTGCACGTCTTCTCACTGGAAACATTATAGTTTGCATTAAACAAGATACTTTGATAAAGTCTGGCATCAAAACATTTCCTCACGCACACACAGCTTTTTGTGAATATAATTTTTTTCTGTTTTATTTTTACATCAGATAGGTTGTCTTAGCCTTGGTTATGTTTAAAGAATTCTCCATAGTGCAACATAAAAAAGCTAAATATGAGTGAATTTTGCTTTACTGTTGACTAATGAAGGTCTTTTCTAAGTATTTCAATATGGACTGTCTTCAAAGGGAATTTGTTACAGCTATAACTTTACACTCATCATCTACCATCAGTGATGCACAAGGATTAGCCTTGGTTTGACCAGAATTGTTTCAGTGTCTTCATCTGTTTGCCGTTTCTTCTCTGTTTTAGGTATCATATCATAGTTACAGCTCTGGTGTACGTGCTGCCTTTAGTGGTGATGGGCATCACTTACACCATCGTGGGGGTGACACTGTGGGGTGGTGAGATTCCTGGAGACTCATCTGACAACTATCACGGACAGCTCCAGGCTAAACGCAAGGTAAACATGCCAAAGGGCAGTTGCTTAAGAATGGATGTAGTGTTTGACTAAGAGCTGTGCAATTTCCAACATGAAGTCTGAAAGATGAAATACTGTAAACTGGGAATCAGTTCTCCACACGCCTGTGGCTCTTGGCAATAATCTTGTTCCTCTTTAATAAGCCTAAGGTGGAATATGATTGGGTTGATTTGAGGCAAAATTCCATTTTGACACATGTTTGTCTCCAAAAAACACAAAGTAGGAGAGTGCTTTGTGGTTCAAACTGCGAGGCATTAAAGTAGAGAGCCAGAACAATTATGCAACTGTCTGCTGTTGACCCAGTACCTTTGGGATTCAGCTTCTTTCTCTGTAAATGCAGTTACTGTGGCTAAAAGCATTGATATCCAAATGGAAAGGAATCCCAGAACACCATCAAATCAAGTTAATTGTTCTTTGGCCCATTTTGAGTTCTCCATGTTAAATGAAAATCTGTGTAGTATCATGCTGATAAACAACTTGGTCAAAGTACACAGTCCTTGGTGGTGATTAAATCAATCCAGCAAAGAATACTTTTCAGCAATTTAATAATCATAAAAACTGCCTTTAGCATTTGTTACTATTAAATTCTTTGTTTGATTAATGTATGGTAGGTTAATGCAAGTTTTTATCCAGTGTTAATTTAGCTGAGCTAACAAAACCTGTATTAGGATCAGCAGGACTTATTTTCCTCACTAGATGAAGGACATTTTGCACTTTAATTGTTAAACATTAATTTTAGACAAACAGAAGCACTGTCTCCATGTCCTGCTGGTGGTATTGATAGAAAAGAAAAAAAAAGCAGCACAGGTTTAGATGTTAGTGAAAGCTGTTGCACTTAGATTTAAGAACATTGGTTTTGTCATATGGCAGTCACCAAATAATCCTGTCCATGAGAGTGAGTGCAGCAAGAGCAGCCCTGTCTGCATTTCAGGGTAGAACCGTGACTAAACATAAACACAACCTTTGTGATTGTCACTTTTTGTCAATGCAACTGGACAGGCACAAGCTCTGAAGACCAACAGTGTCTTCAGGGTTTATGAGTTTCTCTGCACTTTGATAGACACATCTGGCACTATGACCTTTATCCTCAGGAGTCAGCATCTTATTACGGACATGTCTTCACGGTGAAACTGTTGCTATCACGAAGCTTGAGTGAAACTGAGAAAACCATCAGGGTGTTCAAACCATGCACATTATGACACTCTCTGCAGGGTCAAAAGGAAAATTCCACTTGATTTTATGATACATCTTATTATAGTAACTTACTAAACCATGTTTTTTTTTTTGTTTTTTTTTTCTGTTTTAGAAAAATCAGCAGATCTTAACCCTTTCTTTTGTCTGTGGCACCACAGTGTTACCAGATTAGCTCACGTTCTTAAGTGATGTCTCTCATGTTTTAGGTTGCTTAGCATCAAATCAAATCCTCTCATTTAAATTGATGAAAGCAGGATTTTTATCATGTTAATATATGAAACTGCATAGTTTCAAATATATTTGATAAAATATAGTCAAGCAGTTTAACTCTCCTTTATGAATATGTTTGGTCAAATTTGGGTTCATATCATTCCAGTCTGTTTTGCTGGAGACTTTAATGTCTTGTTAAACCCCTCTGCTACTCGATGAACGACTACATAGTTCAACTTTCTAGGTGGTGGAAAATGTGTCCAGCAGCCCAAGATTAATGTGTTTATGCTTTACGCATGTTCAGGATGTGCATCATGAAAATTAGATCTCTCTACCTTAATAAGTGAGTGCGTAAACATCAAACAAGTCTTTTTCTCCCTCCTGCCTGATGCACAAAGACAGGAATTTGTGAAAATTCTGTGGCTGTTTCTGTGCTTATTTATCATGCAGCATCAACAGGGAGACTCATCCGTGCCAGTCTGCTGTGTGACAATGAGCCAAAACACACAGCAGAGTTTTAAACATTTATCCTCAGAGAGAAGATGAACACAGAGTCCTGCAACTGCTGCTGTGCAGAAAGAGCAAATATCGATCCAATTTAATTCTTTTTTCTTTTAACAGCTCTTTGAATGGAGGTAATGGCATTGGTGTTGAAAGGTTTTGATATAAATGGTAAACATGATAATAGAAAAAAAACCCGGAAAAAAGAAAAAAAAAGTAAGATTGAAATAATTGGTCAAAGGGTCAATTTTATTTAAAGGAGTCATCACCCGGAAATCCCACTTTTTCATGTTAAAACATGTGTATTGGGGTAGGAATTGAGTAAAAAAAGTGCCAGAAACTCCTGAAAGTGAAAGTGGCTTCGTTTTTCAGCTTGAGCTCTCTCTTCATCCCAGAATCGGCCACAAGAGCGCGCACTCCACAGCACGCGATTTGGACCCGCCTCTGGCATTGACGTCAATCGCCTCGGCCTGCTAAGCTAGCCTCTTTAGCGCCACCTAAAAGCAGCTGATTACCTGCCACGGAAGAGTTATGACCAGCTGTTATGACGTGAAGTAGAGAGGCTGCGAGCGAGCTGCTAAGCTAGCGTCTTTGTTATGAACTCTGCTTTTCACCGGCTCCTGCGCAGAAGCATGTCCGCCTTACAGATGCTCGTGGTCGGCCTGAGTGTTGCAAGTCACACTGCGTCTTCTGCTGTGGCAAAAGCCAGCAGAGGCCCAGCTTTGTGGATGCTGTATGTGTTTGGCCCCAGATATGATCATCTATTGGCGAAAGGCATGGTTACTGGCTCCCGTATTGATGCCTGTATGCGTTTTCGGAGATATTGCGTTTGGGGATTTTCACTGTGTTTAGGAAAGACCCAGAGCTGCTTCCAACCCCGTGCCCTTCATATTTTTGACACTAGCTACCATCTACACTTGGAATGCCCAAGATCGGATGTTCAGAAATAAAGTTATGAGCTCTGCTTTTTCACCGGCTCCTGCGCAGAAGCATGTCCGCCTTACAGCTGCTCGTGGTCGGCCTGAGTGGACAGAAGGGACAGAACTAGGGAGCAGTGGATTTTATCTATCAGTGAGGATGTGCGGTCGGTAAGTGTCGCTGCTTGTGTAACTTATTATCTTTTGTGTAAGAGACCAGTAAACGGTGGTTGACGAGCGGACAAGCTGCTAATGTAGCTATAGAAGCTAACACTGTTTGGTTAACTTCACGTCAGACGTCCGCTCCTTATATTCATCAGAGTCCAGCCCTTTTACTCCGCGGATCCTCTCTATCAACCGTACCGTTAAGTTTTTATCAAGTTTTTGTCTGTTGGGACATCATTTCCTTCACCTGCTCTGTCCTGATAAAACTTTGTTTTGGCTTTGACGCTTGCCTCGTGAACGCGCTTACAGACAGGTCTAACTCTCGTACGTGTTCTCGCGACAAACAAAAGTTGGGGATAAAAAGAGGTTAAAATGAGCTCATTAAATTTTCGTCCACCCAACTATAATTAAAAATTCATTTGAAGATAATTTAAGAAGGATTGTGTACGTAAAACACTAGGTTTTGACACCTTTAAGTTAACATGTTAGCAGTCCTAATACAGCTCTTCACGCTTTGATAATAAGAGATCTATGACAGCTGCAGATCAAAGCAAGTCTGTGTCCATTCACTAGGTTTTTTTTTTATAATTACCTTACTTCAACAATAAACATGCAAGCTCTCTACTTTTAATCCAAAAGAGATGCCAGTTTGAAAGCACAGATTAGTAAAACACCAGTGAAGATAATAAAGCGGTCAACAGAGTTTAGCTGAAATATCAGCAGTGAGATTGCATCCATCTCTTTTATTAAATAAAGAACCTTTTTAACAGTTTTAATTATGTCATTCTTGACTTGGACACCAGCATTTTCGCATGCTCTTATACACCCACAAAAGTGATGCTATATGCAGGGTTGAAATTCCTCTGTATACCGTTACATGTTTTGACCTTCTCTAAGAGTACTTGATGGCCTCAATGCAGTATTCATTAGTTTCTAAGAGAGAATGTATCTCTTGGGACTTCTTGCTGAGTGGCCATGCAGATCAATAAGTGAAAAGGAATAATGTTGAAATCTGTGTGTGCTGTTTGTGTGAATGAGTATACGTTTTGCATCCATCCTTGGTCATGAATATATCACAGTGTAAATGGTTTTTACCAATGAGTTCAGGAGGATTTTGATTCTGACGTGTAAATGATAACGTTTAACTTTAATTTATCGATTTAGTGCATTCATCCTCCAGCCTCTGTCCTCTCTACATCACTGCTTTACAGCAAACAGTGTCCTCTTCTGTGAAGGTGAACGCCACACAGGTTGAGAGTTTAGTGCTCACAGGGTCTGAACAGAATAGGTTATAGTACAGAGATGAGAGAGCACCCCCCAGGCAGCTCTGCCAAGCGTTACAAAACAAGCTGCCTTTGAAGCCAATATTTTTTCTGTAACACTGGTGAAAGAGCTATGTTAATAAATAAAATGACCCAAATCTTTGTGATTTTAAGTAGAATTTCAATTAAATTTAAATGACTGTGTCAGAAAGACTGCTCCTTTTTTTAAAAAAGTTTGTCAGATTTTGTATGTTATTTGTTAAAGGCAGTGTCCAGATTCTTCTATAAATCCTTGCATTTGCTAATTAACAGCTTTGTTTTGTCTATTTTAATTGATGTAAAGCTTGTGTTTCATCGATCAAAGTTGGTGCAGATTGTGCAGACAGGAACATTGATCAAACTCTTTCCTCTAAGTCCATTTAAAATATCTCCTAACATGGAGTTGATGTTAAATCGTTTGTAATAGACAGTTTATTATATTAATGGACAAAAACAATGACTCATTAGCAGTTTCAGTTTGAGACTCCTTCTTTCATTCAACCAAATAATTGGTATAGTGCTCAGACTGGGGAAGGTCAAACACATCATTCATTCAACGACTGCCCTGTTGGCTTCTGATAACTGTACTTGTGTTAGGTCCCTGCATAATACACACTGATTACCTTTTCAGAGCATTAGGGAAAAAAAAAAAAAAAAAGTTTAGCAATTTGCTGAAAGTCTTGGTGGGGGCAGTCTTTTACTAGAGTAGATTGTGCATAATAGACCCAGTAGATGGCACATGACCCCAGCAGCGCCAGGCCGGTCGCAGAGAGGATGCGAGGCCCTCTGCAAACTTAAAATGTGAGGCCCTGCTTTTAGACATGGATGCGCTAATACACATGAATAACAGTCACATAAGCTGCACAGCCATACTAGCTCTCCTGCACTCCTAAATATACAGCAACATCATGACACGCATGACGGACTGGCAAAAAAAAACCTTTTGCTCATTTATTATTCACTTCAAGTGCCGACAAGTGCAACTGTTGCATGGTGTTACAGTCTTCATGTGATCGGGTGAACTGAATCCAACTGGGGCAGAGACACTCCACTCTGAGGTGCTCATGTTGCAATATGGAGCAGTCTGAAATTCAGACTGCTCCATCTTCCAACATGAGCTATTGGACTCTGAAAGCTCAGTGGAGTCGCCCCACAACGGTTCTGTGTACAGTGGAATCCCCGGGGTGGGTAAAGTGCGCAGTGTCCCCAGCTTTAGTGACTGTGTTGGAGCATTTTCCCAACAAAAATATTCCTTTTCATTCCAAAAAACCCCACTTTTTATAAAATTTCCACGGTCCTGTAATATTCCATGTTAATGATGAATTCATTTTAAATGTTTAAATCAGTGATTCCGGTGTCGTAGATTTTATAGGGCTAAATATGTTCTATGTCGTATGTTCTGTGTGGGCCCCATTCCAGACTCAAGTATAAAAGGGGACGAGATCGGACAATCTGCTCCCAAAATTCGTCAGCGATGAAAGTAGCAATTACCCTGTGTTCACACCGGAAGCTTCCATTCGCATAAGCGCCTAGATTTCCATGCGCGTGAATGCTGGATGTTTACTCGCTTGATTTGGGCTTTTTTTTTTTCGCGTGAATGGAGCAAATAATACGTGTGAGTGAAGCGTATTGTACGCGCAAATAGACGCTTCATTCGCGCGTCAAGTTTAACTTTCTGGAGTGGGGGAGGGTGGTTTGTTACTCGTCAGTCACCTCAGTCAGGTGAACATGGCAGAACCCGGTTATTCTGAGTATTTTGAGAGAGCTGTGGCTTTGTACCTGCTTTGGAAGTCGGAGAACCAAAGACACGTGTTTGGGACCAGATTCTTCAGAGGCGCTCGGAGCTCGGGAAGCTAGACTGACTTGCCATGTATCTCATACATGGCGTTACCCAGGCTGGTGTACCAGGCTATGCCAGCCCTGCCAACGCCATGCTGGAAGACAACTAAATGCAACGCGGATGCTGAATGCTTTCATTTACCTGATAATTTACCTGAAACTTTACCAGAAGCTGAGAGAAATCAGTACAAGGAGAAACAAGGGCTGATTGGTGATGATTAAGATTAGGCCTGAACCCGACTGAAAAAGCAATGCTCATAACTTTACTTCTGGACATCTGATCTTAAAAATGTCTCGATCAGTTCTCGAGACATGGACTAAGGGAATGTGTACGTTGATGTAAAGGCGAACATCATGTTTTAGTTTAGAGTTTAGGAAAGGGGAGGATGTAGGCTATCAAGTAGGGGTGTAACAATTCATTTTAACAATGATTTGATTCATATCCCATCTCATGGTTTCCGAGGGGACACAGCTTTTTTGGTTGCTGCTCCAAAACTGTAGAATGAGCTCCCCCTCCTCATTAGACAATCCTCATCACGGTCCATTTTAAAACTCGTCTTAAAACCTATTTTTATTCTTTGGCTTTCAACACAGCATGAGACTCTCTGTTTTAGTGTTTTGTTTTAGTTGCTGGTTTTATTTTTGTTTTAAATTATGTTTATCTATTTGTTTTTAATAGTTTTATTGTGTAACCCTGTTTTGCTCCTTAAGACTTACAAACAGTGCTTCAGGTTCGTTTATAAATATTTTACCTTCAACTTCAGTTGTGTGAATATAAAAGGTAAAAATGAGTGAGTGACTTATAGAGGAATGCATACAAATAAATAAATTATTATTAATAATGGAATGCAGTTAATTAAAAAAAAAATAAGCTGGTAAAAAAGATGGTGGGCATATAGTTGGAAAGAAATAAAAAAAGAAAAGAAAGAAGGCGGATATAATAGTGGCCCCCGGGGGGGGGTGTAATGGGGGGCGGGGGGGGATAGAGAGGGGGAAGGTGAGGGATCTCTCCTCTCCGGGGGTGTCGCCCCTTTAATTTCAGGGGGGCTGGGGTCGGGGGGGGGGGGGGCAACGTTCCCTTTCCAATGCGGGGGCCCGTGGGGGGGGGGGAGGGGGAAGGGGGGGGGGGGGGGGGGCGGGGGCGGGCTTGGGGGGGGGGGGCGGAGCTCCATCGGTAGAGAGTAGGTATGGATATGGCGGCGGTGGTGGGGGGAAATAAAAAAGGGGGGGGGGGTCCCTGGCTTATGGTCGAGGGGCCCATAAGATGGGGGAGGGGGAGGGGTCGTTGGGCTGGGCTATGTCTCCAATCCATATCTTTTCTCCTCTTCTTTTTTTTTTCTTCCTTTCCTCTTTCACCCGGTCCGGAGCAGAACGGATGGGTTCCCCTCTGTCTGCCGCGGGAGGATAAGTGGGCAGTAGGGGAAAGTGGAAAAAAAAAAAGAAAAAATAAGGGGAGGGGCGGCTCTTAATTACAGAGGAGTGATGCATAGGGCAGGGTTGTGCGGTGGGAAGGAAAAAAAAAAAAATTAATTAAACAATAAAGGAAAAATAAAAATAAAAATAATCAAAAAAAAAAAGTAAAAATAAAGAAAAATAAAAATAATAAAAAGAAAAAAATTGTTTTAAAGTTTTTGTTGTTTTTAGAATTGTTTCAACTATTTGCTTGTTGTGTACAGCACTTTGTTTCAACTGTGGTTGTTTTGAAGGACTCTATAAATAAAGTTTAGTTGAGTTGGAATGATATCCTGTTGTCTCTACATTAGCTGGACAGCACTGATGATGATTTTTAGAGCAAACTTAAAACCAACCTGTTTCTCCAAGCATTTTAGTAGTGAGTGGGTAGTTTTATGACCACCGTGTTGATTTTATAGACGTTGATTTTATGTAGATTTTCTTATTTAATGTATTAAGATTTTTATTGTATTTTTCTACATTTATAGTATTTTATTGTATTTTCACTTTTTTTTGTAAAGCACCTTGTGACGTTCCCTTATCTGTGAAAGGCGCTATAGAAATAAACTTTACTTACTGTACTTAGTTACTATAATTGATTGCTTTTATAAAGTAACGTTCCCTAAACTGTTATTTACTCCTGTAAAACCCCCAAATTGGCAAAAAGACAGGAGCTGTCAGTGTGGGGGCAAATGATTAAGTCACACTTTTAGCCCGAAAACCGCAGTTGTGTTGCTCTGGTACAAGCTGAGGCTTTACTGGGAGCTAGTTACTAGCCACCAGCGCTAGCTACTAGTGCTGGTGGCAAGCTGACAGCAAATCTGTCACCTGTCAATCAAAAGGACATGTAATTATGGACAATTTCAAGATTAAGTATCCAAACAGATGAGTTAAAAAAAATTCACCCCCCTCACAGTTGACATTAAGGTAAACTTGACTTATTAAACCTAAAATGATATTTTGAACCAGGCTGTAAACATGTTTATTTCTGCTGTGAAGTTGGCCTTTTAAACATGGGGGTCTGTGATAGATTCCCTTTTGGAGCCGGCTCCTAGCAGATGAGGGGTGGACCGCTATTTTTTCAGACTACCAGCTTAGCTTCACTTTTCGCTGCTGGAGTTTGCCGCTTGGCCTAATTAAAATGCAGTTCAATGAGAAATGAAAATGATAGAAATTAAGTGATGTGTAAAAGGAAAAACAAAAATGTGGTGGTTGGATGATGAAAAAAGCAAGTTACTTTGTTTCATTCTGGAAAAGATAGCCTTGAGAGAACATTAGTGTTTTTGGTTGGCATTTCTATGAAAATATGTCAACAATAAAGAAAGTATATGTGAGTAGATTAATTCAGTTGAACTTAATATCTGGTGTGTTCTTCTGAAAATTTACCCTGCCTTTAAGGCAGGGAGCCCTGCCTTAAATATCCTGACAGAAGAGATGTTGATGTATTAACAAAGGTAAATACCAGCTAAAATATGTGGCCTGTGTTGCTGATAAGATTATTTTAAGATTATTGTAGAGGGTTATTTTAGTGGTTGCGTTTCAATGGACCCAAATATACCGATTGATTTTGGTTTAAAAAAAATTTGGAATGAAAAAAATCTTATAAAAAAAGATTTGTGGAGGGGAGGAAAGGATTGGAATGGAGAAAATTATGGGGGGTATAAAGGTGGGAAGATGAACCGTTCCCAGGAAGCAGGAAAGGGGGGAATGGGGGAGGGGGGGGGAGGGAGGGGAGGGGGGGCGAAAAGAGGGAGGAGAAGAGAGGAGGGCAACATGAAGGGAGGGGGGAAGAAGCAACCAGAGGAAGGAGGAGAAAGATGGTTAATAGAAAGAAAAAGATAGTTTTTTATTCTGGAATGCCTTCTGTAGGGGGTGGTGGGGGGGGGAGGGGGGGGGAGGAGGAGGGGGCACAGGGGAGGAGGGACGAAAGGAACAAAGAAAACCAATATGAATAAATATTAAATATTAAATCTTATTAAATAAAAAAAAATAATGAGAATTAATCATAGGCAAGATGGGAACAAGAATAAACAAGATAGATTATGCATATGGAAGCAGCGGGATTGGAATCCATAAAGCAATGAATACCTCAGAAGGGAAAAAAGTATATGAAGCCTGCCCGGGAAGTAAATATTTTAAATGTACTTTCAGCTTTTTTTTATGTTGCCTTCAATGATACCAGAGATTAGAGTTTGTTCTGCTCAGTTTGGAAGTCATCAGTAACATCACTGCTATAAATATCCTGCTTTAAGACAATGAAATAAAAATCCATATTATAAAAGACTTAATTCTGTATTTTTGCTTTGAATGGATCTGATCCTAATGAACCATGAAATCCAAACATCCCCAGAAATAAATATCCCTGCCACTGAGTTACCGCTCAGGATTCAAACTGTGCAACAATCTTTTAAATGTTGTTTATAAACCATGACTCTGTGTGACTGCTCAACTGTCTGAAGTCAAGGATAATACACACTGTCATTTTGCCATTACACCCTGTTCCTTGGTCTGGGATTATTTATGATCTGTTACTGTGGATGTACCTCACACGAAAATGTCCACAGTTCCATCAGAGTGGAGACACTGATGAGTTTCTGCTGCAGCATGTGATAAAGTTAAATGACCTCTTGGGAGAGGTGTTTCCCTTCACCTGTTCATAAATCAGAAAAATCTCATTTTTGCATCCTGATTTTACTGCATGAATCCCTCTGTGAAGTGAAAACCTGGAATTTGAAAAAAAAAGAAAAAAAAAGTGTCTTTGGAGAATGCAAATGAGATTTATTTTTCTGTTATTGGACGACATAAAGCCAGGTTGAAAGAATCGTGCTGCTTGGTTCAAGTAAAAATTTCAGCTGCACATCTCAAAGCTTGTACAGTCATCCTGCTTTTATCTTGAAAATATCCTTCCTTTTCACCTTCTGAGCCAGCTGCCACTGGGTGAATTGTGGGAGGGTGCAGTGTTAACCACTGCTCTGCAGCTTCCTCTATTTCAAAAACATGATGTACAGAGCTTTATCTTTTAGAGACACTTGTTTCTCCGCCTTTGCAGTTGCCTCTTCACTTGCTTCAACCACCAATAAGTCTACTAATCTGCTCCACATTTTACAAAACTTGGCTACAAGTCAGTGGTGTTTAGCTCCTCGCCACTAACTCTGCATAGTTTTGATTTTTAAAATTTGCGTTGTTGATATTCTAAGCCCATGAATAGCTTCTCAGTTTCCTGAGTTTTTGGCCTCTTAGTTTCTAACAAGCTTATAGGTGGGCTGGGATACTTTTAACATTTTCAGGAGGTGCAGCTGAAATACTGACACCCTCAAACACAGGCAATCAGAGCCCTGAAACTAATGGAGGAGCTGTCTAATGTAATGACGTCATCTTTTTGTGACTTTTTATTGTATTATTCTGCCTTCATCTCTTGGTTTAAATGCTCTTTTCAGACAGTGTATTATTTCCTATTCTTTTAAACAAATGCTTGACATATATAGTATGTTCTTGCACTGTGGGAAACGTGGGTCTTTGAAGCTTTAAAGTTTTAAAGACAGATTTTCTTGTACAAATGCGAAATGTCAGCCTCTTAGTGGTGGGTGAGGAAAGTCAATGCATCACTAAAGTCAGCCACCCTCCTTTTCTGAGGATTTTTTGCCTTTTTTATTGTGGTATGTTTGAGTCTGGACTAAACAGAAACAAACATAAATGCTTGAACATGTTTCATTTTCTCTATAATAATTTTATTGCTATCTTGTTGCACTTACTTGCGATTTGACTTGTCTGAATGTCCTTGTGTCCTGATCAAGTCCTGACATATCAGTGACCACAATTTTAGATCATCTGTGTAATAATTGCATCTTGGAAACAGCTGTATCCTGCTTAGATTATGTGACAGTGGAGCCGTATCAAAAGTAATTACATTTTAAAAGGAAAAAAATATCCTGAGTATTAAAGTGTATTTGAATTTATGTCTTTTTCAACATATTTTTTATTTTTTCATGGTGTTGACAAATTTACAAGTATGGTCTCAGAGGTGAAAGGAAACAAAAAATCTGTTTTTGAATATATTTTCCATCATGTCTTTGAAAGATAGTCACCAGTTCTTTGTTTTGACTTAATCCGCTCTGCCACTATCACTACCCCACAGGTGCTCTATTTAAAGCTCATGCCTGCGGCCATGTATTCCAAATGTCAGTTTGAGAGGCAGTACTAATGGCTTGTCATAAGACAGCACTTAAGGCAACATGTGCTTGAAATCTGCTTGAAGCACCATCAATCGTCCACTCTCTTTCAGCTTGAAGTCTTAAGCACTTTATTTAGGTCAAGTGTGAGCTCTAAATGAGTTGAATGGATTATCCATGAATGATTTTTTTTCTCCTTTTTTTTAAAGGTGTCATAACCTATTGTTTTACATACACAAGCCTTCCTAAATTATCTTCAAATTATTTTTTATTATAGTTGGGTGGGAGGAAAATTTAATCCGCTCATTTTAACCTCTTTTTATCTCCAACTTTCGTTTGAGAATACGCACGAGAATTAGACCCGTCTATAAGCGCGTTCACGAGGCAAACGTCAAAGCCAAAACAAAGTTTTATCGGGACAGACCAAGGGACAGAAATGATGTCCCAACAGAGAAAAACATGATAAAAATGTAACGGTACGGTTGATAGAGAGGATCCGCGGAGTAAACGGCTGGACTCTGATGAAAATAAGGAGCGGACGTCTGACGTGAAGTTAACCAAACAGTGTTAGCTTCTGTAGCTACATTAGCAGCTTGTCCACTCGTCAACCACCGTTTACTGGTCTCTGACACAAAAGATAATAAGTTACACAAGCAGCAACACTTACCGACTGCACATCCTCACTGATAAATATAATCCACTGCTCCCTGGTAGTGCTGTCCCTCCTGTTAGAGCACTGAAAACTGCTGAACTTCTGCCGAGGCAGCTCAGCATGGCGATCCCCCCCCCCCCCTCCTTGTCGTCATCGTCCTTTCTGACAAAGCTGGTCATAACTCCTCCGTGGCAGGTAATCCGCTGCTTTCAGGTGGTGCTAAAGAGGCTAGCTTAGCAGCTCGCAGGTTCTCTAGTTCACGTCATTCGGAGAAAGAAATTCAAATCACGTACTGTGAAGAGCGCGTGCTTGTGGCCGATTCTGGTGAGAAGAGAGAGCCCGCACTCAAAGACGAAGTCACTTTCACTTTCCGGAGTTTCTGGCACGTTTTAACTGAGGTCCTGTTCCAATACACGTTTTAACGTGAAAAAGTAGGATTTCCGGGTGATGACTCCTTTATAGAAAAAAAAAAATGTTATGCCATAGTGTATCTGACTGTGCCACTAACACCTGGTGTAATGGGATTGCTCTAATTCTTACTCGGCAGGTGCCAATAGATGTCTTGCCTGAGACAAATAAATCTGTTAGAGCACTGATGAGTGCATGGGTTTGTTATTCGCAAATTAATTAATCACAGGAAAAAGATGTCTTTAGGGTCATAAAGGAGTTCCTTAGTTTCTTTCTGAGAGTGGGTGCTGGGTTTACTCTATATTAATAATATCCTGATAAAATCCAGAATGCGTTTGATTCCCTTGTCTCCGCCATTTTTGCTTTTTTTGCCCGCCTGGCCTTTCTGTCTTTTATGCATGTATAATTTAACCCTTTCATGCAGTAAATAACAATAGGCAACTGGGAATAATAATAGTTGCTAAAATATGCCACAGATGGATAATAATTTATGGTAAAAACAAAAGAAAAATAAACGGAAGAAAAAGAATTTAATTTAAAAAGCACAGATAAAAATGTGCAAGCTTTTTATGTTAAAATATGTTTCTTAGGCCTTGGTCAGGAGAAAAAGACTCCAAGATTCTAAGACAAACACAACAAAAAATATTTACATTTTTCTCCACTCGTTTTTCCTCGTCACTTGTGCCCTCCATGAAAGTTTCTCTCAGGAACAAGCAGGTTTCTCTCACCCACAAACCCCACAAAATTATGCCCATGAAATAATTACCCTTGTAATATACTTATATAAAACAAACAATACTGTTATATAAACTAAGTAAATGCAGGAAAAAAACATATGTGACACAAGAAATGCACAAAGCACACACCATATAGTGTGCAAAGCTTGTTTGTAAGCTTGTGTCATTTCCACATTCAAAGGTTTGTAAATATTTATTATTTATCTTTTTTTGGCCATGGAAGATTTTTCCTTTGCTTACAATACTGGAAGATAACTATTTCAACTAAGCTGATCTTTGGCTGCTCGGATTGGATGCACCAATAAAAACAAAAGAAGAAGAAATTGTAGCATTTTTGGCCGAGAGACAAACCGGAAGTTGTCATCGTTTCAATCTCAAAGTTTGCCAACAACTTAACATTTTTAATACAAAAGTAATAAATAATGGCTTATAATGGAGTTTACGGTGGAATTAGCGCAAGGTTCCCGAAAAACGCCGCATTACGGTGGATTAAACTTTTGGGATGGTTAGAAATACCCCGAGTTCTGCAGAGATCGCCCCAAAGGTAAGCTTGTGATAGCAATTTTCCCCGTTAGTTTAGTTTTGTGGTTCCCGAGATATTATGCAAACTACCGGCGCTGTTCTCTGGGGGGCGCGATCCCGTGGAGTTCTGAGAGTTAATGTGGAATATATACTTTCTTACCATGCCTCCTGACAGCAATTTTCTAGATAGTTATCGTGTGATGTCACGGTCTGTAGGGAACGCCCCCTTGACAGATAAAAAAGCACTCTTGCCCACTGCCTGCATGCTTGGAACAAGCCAGAGAAACACACAGTGACATGTTGCTGGAAAATGTGAGGTATTTTTGCGGTGGAGTGAACATACTGCCGGAGAAAAAAGCTGGCGTTGTGTTTTTTTTTTACTGCATTCTGTCCTATAAAGACAACCCTGAGAGGACAAATGTGTGGATCAGAAAATGTTTGACTTAGTCTTCATAGCACTCCATTCTTTCTAAGCTTAACGTTGTAATAAGTTAAATGAGGGGATATTATTCTATTTCTGTAATTTCTGTTTGAACAGCAGTTGTTTAACTGAGAAGTATCGGTGCTCCTACTGTATATGTATACGCCTTCATTTTGGCAGTAGTGTACAGTGACGGGTTCCCAGTCAGATTGATGTGAATATCACTGAATGCAGGTTCGGCAGGGACACGGTGGTGTTTAGCGGCTGGTAGTCGGTTCTCTGTGCAGGTCACAAGTGCCCAACACTTCCATCTTATTTCTGCATCTTTCCTCCTTGGCATCTGACAGATGATTTAAACAACCAAGTCCGGGGGCGTCCAAAGTCGGTCCTCAAGGGCCACTGTCATGCAAGTTTTCTATGCTTCCCTGCTCCAACACGCCTCACGCAACTGAATCCAACAGCCTGTGAAGTTCTGCAAAATGACTCATTAATTTGAGTCAAGTGTGTTGTAGCAGGGAGGAGAAAACCTGCAGGATTTCGGCCCTCGAGGACCGGAGCGGACACCCCTGCTCTCGTCTTTCAGCAGAGACTGTTGCGGACCATCATCTTCGAACATTCTTTTACTCTCTAGGGCTCATGGCAAGTCATGTGACTGAAAACTATAACTATGAGTTTTATAATCCCATTATTTGACTTATTGTTTGAATAGTCGGTGACTAATTGACTATTAGAATAGTCATTAGTTACAGCCCTACACCATCCAGGAAACAGTGTTTTCTCAATAAATGTAGGAACAAATATGCTAATATTTTCATATGCATTTGTCAGTTATTTTTGACTGTCTTACTGTGCTTTTTTCAACACACTATTTAGTTTCCCAAAGAATTTTTTTTTCCATTTTAAGAATATGTGGCCAGTGAGTGTAAAAGAACTGTGTGCAGTCTAAAAGTTATGTTTGATTAACAGCACCACTTCCAACAGAGATGGTCCAATGTAGTTCAGACCATGTCATTAAAATGCGTCCCACTGTCAAAGGCCACCTGAGAATCATTATCTAACAACATGATAGAAGATTCAGACAGCGTCTATGTACAAGATACAAGACAGAAAATGAGCTGTGATTGGCCCTCAAGGAGCACTTAATTAAAATCAAGCAGTGGATATCACATGGACTGAGGAAAACTTCAGGAAGCTACTCTTTATTGACAGTTTGTATAAATGAAAGTTAAAACAATACTTAACAAAATCCAGATTTTCTTTTATTCTATTTTTATTTGTCCCCTTTTACCAGTTTTGCTTCTTTTGTTTTTACTCAGTTTTCCCCTTACACCTCTCTGCTGAGTTTTTTCAGAGCTATAATTTGCCAGAGTTTGGCCTCATCGTGTCATCTAAATGTTTAAAGTTGATGACAGGATTCGTTCTGGTTTAAACCCACTAATGGGTAGTCATTAGGTGCATTAATGAAGGAACATCAATCTGCTGGAGCGAATGCAGGGACTCTTTTATTAAACAATGGTCCAGCATACCCAGTTCATGCATGAAAATCTCATTAGTTTGTCACTTTCATTACTTTTTGTTTTTCAAGATTAGCATCCAGTTTTTGTTTTTATTTTTTGTGCCTTACATCCTCTCCCATTTTTTCCCATCCTTTAAATGTATGCCTCTCTCCCATTCCCAGTAGTAATTTGTAGGTGATGTACTGCTGCAATGGACGTTTGAATAGTGAGTTACTGAAGGTAAGCTGTGTTTGAGTGAACATTAATCAAAAGTGGTTGTGGTCACTGTGAGAATGACCTAGAAAAATAAAGCAACATTGCTATTTGTACTTTTATCTATAAACTGTCAGAAACGGAGTTTTACTTTCAAGTTTTACAAAAAAGGAAAAAAAAAACAACAACTCAATTCCAGCAATCCTGCTTGTTCTTTGACATTTAGTGAGAAAATGCCACCCTCCTTCCTGCCTGCCCCTTCCATATTGTAAAGCTGAAATGAAAAAGCTTTTAGATTATCACACAGTCATTTTTCTCCAGGCCAATTTAGTGTGGATTGACCATCTGTGTTCAAGAAGTGAGACTGAATACAAACACTTCACATTCTACTCTATTCTCAGACAAAAGGGCCAAGAAGATAGCAGCTTCAGAGGGATCAGCTATTTCTCACAGCTCTCTCAGGTATATTGGAGCTGGAACATGTTTTCAAGCTCCATCGTATGACACAGAAGGAATTATGTTTGGTATCTTAGAATAATTCCACACAGCGTGTCGCATTTGTTTGAGTTCTGACTAAATCTATTTTAGAAAATTGCCATGATTATAGCAAGAAGTGGCTTTTCGCGTTCATGTGGAGCGTTCAGCAGGTTGACTTGTAGGTTGCAATTATCCATCATGAGTTTCTGTTTAATTTCTATCACTAACAAAGACTTTGTTTAGAGACTAAAATAAATGGAGATTTATTTTGTAAGTATCTGCATTGCAAGACCAAAGAGAAAAAAGAGAAAAGCTGTTCACAAGAAGAAAGTCTTCAATTTCTTTAGTTCTCAAGAAGTTTATTTTGAGTTATTTGCTTCAGTTTGAGCACTCGATTACTCTTTCTATGATTAAACACTCTCAGATTATCTTCTAAATAAAAGACTTAATGGTCTGCTCATTTATATGAGTTAATTGTGTCCCATCTAAGGTAGCGCTAATAAAGACATGGTATCTCATTTGTTGCAGTTAGTCAGCTGGAACAGGCTGCATTAATTGCACAACACTTGTGTTTGTTGTCTGAAATTTGTTGAAGACTGGACTGCAACAGGAAGACAGTGTCTGTACCAGATGATTGCACAGGTTTGAATCCAGTCTAACCACAATTCATCCATTCTGACATTCAGAGACATTCAGAAACCCAATCTGAGACCTTAGTCGGTAACAGTGTCCAACCCAGACTATATGGAAATGTGAGAGGGTTACAGATCCAGTTTGAAAGAGCCACCTTGATGACATCAAACATGTTTGATATTTAGGGCCTAAAATCTGGTTACTTCTAATCCAGTTGCAGAGTAGAGCAATGATACACATTCAGGCCCTTAAGGCTAACTGTGCATGCTATTGTTGAAAAATGTTCAAACTGACAGTCCAAATGTCACCTACAGTTCACTGAATAAAACAATACCCATGTTGAAAATGTTTCCTCAATCATTTTCTCAGCCAAACTCATTTAACCATTTTTTATTATTTCCATAATGTCTAACATATCAGTAATTGCTGTGAGGTCGTCTCCATTTTGTCATTTCCATGAGATCATTTGATGTGGGTGGCATATTGCTACCTGATTGCTTTCTCTCACTTAACTCATTGACTGCCAGACCTTTCCCGAGCAGAGTGCTCCATATTGCCAGGATTTTTAAGCATTCTCACTGATTTTTGGAGAGTCACAGAATATTGTGTACTATGCCTATGCAAACACTGAATGTGCAGTACCAAAGGAAAGCATAGACTCTCTTCTTTTATCAGAAAAAAACATTTGCTTCTAGCTTTTTCCAATTTTTTAGTAATCTGCAGTAGAACATGGGTTTGTTGCGGCAAAAATGCCTGCTTCTGACCAAAAAGATGAGAAAACAAGCTTTTTCTGCTGCAATGCGCTTCAAGTGGAAAAGTGTCTTTGTTGCCAGTATTTTTTTTTACTTTCGTAACACCTGCATCATCTGAACAGCTGTTTACTTCTATGAAACAACAAATACAACACTGAGAAAAGAGTTTTGGTGGCAAAATAATTATTTACTAGCTAAATAAGCCACAACAAGTTTGTTTCACAGCATAACATTTGACAGAAACGTCTCTTTCTATCCGTCACACCCTCCTTCTACTCAGCCAGTTCTGCTTAGGTGCGCAAGCACGCACCTCCCCCTCGTGAGAAACACCCGCCGTCGCTGCTTGACCTACTTTCTCTTTCAGCTTCACACTTCACTGCTGTATTTCAATCAATGGATCGTGTCTTCGATCGATCATGTCACTGTCTGTCACCGATCACTTTTTCCACAAACTTTCTTCTCACATCTGCCGCCTATCTGGTTTGATTACGAGCGGTCGCCATATTCTCTCCCCCCCCCCGCGGCTGAATCGAGCACATTTTCTGTGTTGATTCACATCACCATGGCAGCACAGCACCACTTTCTGACGCCGCCATCTGCTGGATCGGATGAAAATTACAGAAATAAAGACGATCAACACTTGGTTCTCTCTGACAAGCTCTGCCAGCGATTAAAACAGCTCCCCTGATTAAAACCTGCAATTAACATGTAAACATGTGATTGACAGTTAACATTCCGATTTTTATTTAACGTGTTTACTCATGAATGGCAGCCAGTGAGTTAATAATCTTAATAATCTTAAGAATATTCAGTGGTGAAAAGTTGTTAACCATTATTTTCTAATCTTTTTTTTCCCAGTGCATCACAAAGAAGGTTGTCTGAAATTTCTCTTTAAAGCTACAATATAACTTGATTTACACTCAAAAGGGTAAACTGAAAAGTCGAACTGAATAAATCCACTTGTATGCTCAAATTAATCAAAGTATGTGGTGCGCATGGAGGTATGATAAAAACCTAGACACATGGTGAAAAATTTGGCCCCCTTACGATCCATTGCCAAGACCAAATTCAGGCAAACAAAAGGTGCATCCATATTTCAAGAAAGCTGCTCAAGGAGCTGATTTCTATTTTAAAGGCTGGGGGCACTTATGGAGGTGTTTTGGATTACTCACCTGATTAGAATGTGACAGTCTGAGTCTACAATACTGGAGCTTTTCACAGTATTATAATTTTTTGAGTTTTTGAATTTGAGGTTTTCTAAAGCTGCAAGTCCTAATCAGCAACATCCAAACAAACAAAAGCTTGAAATATATTGATTCACATATTATTTTTCTAAACAATATGTAAATTGCACCTTTTAAGCTGAATTACAGAAATACATGAACGTTTTCAGGATATTCTAATTTTTTAGGTAGTACCTGTATAGATATATCTATATATCTATATATCTATATATATTCATTTAATTGGCATTTAAAGGTTAAAGTTTGTTTGTGCCCATATTTCTCCTGAATATAATTTTTCTATTACTAATAACTGAGGGCAAATTCATTTAACATTGAGTTTTTATGAAGCATTGTTGGCTGCCTCACATATCACCCATTGTACCTCAGAATATCAACTCAGCTGTGCAAAATTCATGTTTCCAGTTGTGGAGGTCTTATTACTCTGATTATTTTTTCCTCTGTGTGATTTATTTCACTGTTCTTTGTAGTATAGCCTTCGTAAAACATCAAAGTGGTAAGGAGATTTTTGATATTGGCCCTTTGAAGTTTGCTCAGCTGTATGTAAATTTCATGTACTTGTTCTTTGCCCCTCTCTCATTCTCTATGCTCTGTCTGAGCCCATTTTTGTTTGATTTTTAAACACCAATCTCATCAATTGAGGCTCTCCAAAATGCACACACTGTCGCTACATTCAGGTAACACTGCAATTATGTGTCAATATTTTGTGCAATGTTAAGCGGTTGTGATTTTCCAAGAATTGTTGAACAGTAGAGGATAATCCTCCAACCTTCATTTTTACATAAATTTCACTGGTTTTTCTGTTTCTTGTGGAGACAAACTGTTTTGATGTTTTAAAAAGAGAAAGAAAAGAAAGGGTGAAGAAATATTTGCTTTCTGAAAAGAGTGAACACAGTTCGGCCATTTTCACAGATGCAATGAAATCTTTCAGATGTGCTTTCCACCCATGCATTTGCTTGTTATTCTAATCAACATTTTCCACTTACTGTAGTCACTTCATAAAACTGTAAGATTAGCGGATAAGACAATGCTAATGTGCTAACCCAGCTGAAAATCATGACCAAATTTCCTGCCTGTGTGAGAATAAGGTCGCATTCATGCAGATATGAGTTGCTGCCTCATCCTGTCTCACCTGCATGTTGTTTTCCTTTCCTTGCCATTGTGGAAAACACAACAATACTGATGTCAACATCACAAGGAGCCTGATCAACTATTTTGAACATGTTGTAAGGAAAACAGTGATGAAAAAAAAAAAAAAAAACTTTATTTACACAGATGTGATTTACACAGTGTAATGTTTATTCCGCTATTCATGAACACTATATTATGTCCTTATATATGAGCTGTGACTACAGGCTAATTTGGCCATTTGAGTGAATTTGGACTTATGTTTTATGCATTTCTCTTGCCTTTTCTTGTCACATTTGTTAAAAAAAAAAAACTCCTGATGACAATTAAGAATAATTTTTTTTTAAATTCAAAGAAAAAAAATCAAAGAGTAAAATTTTACTTTGTTTTGTTTATGAATCTTTACTTGCCAATTCATTAGAAAATAATAAATTGATATTCTCTGTCTCCTAGCAACTGAGAAAGTGACCTCAGCCATGAGATAAAATTTATATTTTCTAACCTCAATACACTCATACAGTAATCTGAGAGCCAACCACTGCACAGGAAATTAAACATGCTGGGAGAAGGCTTCTTTTTGTTATGGTCTTTGCAGCTCCTTTTTAGTAGTAATGCCAGGGCCCCTCAAGGACAGAAGGAGAATGCTGGGTGCTTCATTTGAATCATGCACTCTCTGAAAGTCAAGAACATACTGGTAAATAATTGTAGACAGACAAAACTGTGTTGAAATGAATGTAGTGTATCAGTTGTGTGATCAGTTTGATCAGATAACAAACCAGTCCCTCCAAGACACTACAGTACAGTATCAGGAAACAGTAGGAGGACCCATTATTAGTCTTATTGTTATTTAGTCATTTATTTATTTATTTATTTTAATAATTAGTTCAGCTACTAAGCTCTTGTTGTTTAATATGTTTATAGATGTTTAATCCACACACAATTTTCAGTTGCTTTTTCATTGCTGCTAACATCTCTATCTGTGGCCAGCCACCTGATAAATCATAAAATATGTATGAAATGCAAATTTATTTAAGTGTGCAAAATAAGAAATAAACAAATGTGCTTTTTTATTTTGAAATTTTTAAATGAAACAGGACGACTTCAGAACAAAATGTTTTTTCACTTAAGACTTCTCTCATGCACAATGTGTGCTTAGAGTATGAACACCAGAGATTCTTAATAAGGTGCTTTAGGTGCTTAAACCTAAACAATGACTGAAAACGAGGGATGGTCCTGGGGCCAAGTCCTGACAAGCTTCACCCAGCCTTATTAACAGTACCTTAAGTTATTGTTGTACTCATCTTTTGTGGGAGACTACAGTAATTAACATCAAGCCAAACGTTGTATTCCCATCCTCCTTCACTTTAACAAACAGCACACATGTTGCGGGAACTGATACAGTAGGAGAGGTGACAGTTGGGCTATTACATGTTCACCTCATTCTCTCGAGAAGCTCCGCTTACCAGTAGTAGCAAGCTATGATGGCAGAGCGAACGTAAAGGTCTAAAGTTCGACTTTACAAAAATAGATGCATCAGTACAGGCTGCCATAAATGCAATAAAACCAGTGTTTCCCTACACTGACTCAGCCATGGAGGCCCGCCATCGATATATTATTTGCTCCATTATTAGCAATACTCTGTGAGACATCTGCCCAGCACGTGAACGCAGCATACAGAGAGACGTGGCCTCTGACGTGTACGGTGTGACCTGACGTGCCGTGGAGGAATGTCTGGCAAGATATTTCTAATGGTACAGTGCAAGTTCATGTAAGTTCATGTTTTCCTGAGGCTGCCAAATACTAGCCTGTTCAGGTTTTGTGAATATTAGTCTAATTGACCTATGGCTAAGCCACGCCCCCTCCACTCACTCGGACAAACAAACATTCGGTGACAGGCGCTATGTGACATCTCGGGAGATGACAGCTGTCAACACGGACAGCAGACGCGTGATCAGACAGAGAGATCATGACAAGATAAATTTAAAAAACTTTAAAAAAAACCAAACAAACAAAAAGAAATTGTTCACAAGTCTTAAACTGGGTGTAGAAATCAAGCCTGTGAAGTCTCTGGAATGTGACTAGTGCGTGCTCCCTCAGTTTCTTGCCCAAACTACTGCACGGCTGCTGTTGTTGTGCCAAAAAGTGATCATCTGACAAAAACTGATCAAACAGCCACGGAAGCGGAGCAGTCTGGCTGCAGCTTGGAAGCCAGAGGCGTGTCGTTATCGACGTTACTACACGACACCTGTACTACACGACAGCGTCTTATGTACTGTTACCACGTACCAAAACTAGCATGTTTAGCTAGCGTTAGCTAACTTAAACTAACGTTAGGGAAGGAAACTTCATGTTTCTTTCAAGCAAAGTAACAGCATGTGCCTCAAATACGATGTTCCCTTACCTTAACAGATGTAGACATCCTTGTTCATTTTATCCACATTCAGTTGATGATGTGGTCTGCCGCATAACTTTGGCTTGATGTGACTTGGTAAAAGGCAAAAAATACGCCCTGTCACCCAGCCTCTCAGGATACCTAGTGTCGGAGTTGCATGTACCCCATGCACACCGTTTGACCATTTTAAACTAAAAAGAACACATAAAACGAACAAAAACGGACTAACTTCAATGCATTTCAATGGACGTTCAAGCAGAGAATGTCCGAGTGTATGGGATAGCTGTGCGCACTGTGATTGGCTCATCGCGTTTGGGGGCGTGGTTTAGCCATAGGTCAGTTGCAATATGAAATACCAAGGCTGTTAGAAATAATTTTGTTGCCTATTAACACTGAAACAAATTTATTACTGGTTGCATTACGTTCAAGTCCTGTTAGAAAATCAGAGTTTGCATCAGTGAGAGCTTAAACCAACGGTGGAGGCAGGTCAACAAGCTGCAGTTGGTGAGCCCTGGCTGCACACTCCAACTGCAGTCTAATGGCTCCCGCAATATTTTATGGTGATGTGGTATGGTCATGTTTTCTGGTGCAGTGCAGGAACAGTCTGAATTCTGACAAAATTTCTAACCAGCATGCAATGCTTCATATGGGTTTCACTGCATATTGCCAAAATTGAACAAGCCTGTTGAAAAAAACTCCATCTTTTGGAATTTACCAGTCAATACCAGCCCTACAGCCACCTGCAGATCTGGAAAAGAAACTGCAACACAATGCTTTTACCCTGCACTTGCATAAACACACACTGCATCTGCGTCAGCTACAGTACACAGACCCGACGTGACGCAAACAAATGAAGTAGCTGAAGCTCATCACTTATTTGACAGACAAGTCATAATCTTCACCTCTTCTGAATAGGAAAAGATTGTTTCTTTAACAATTTAACAATATAGGAGAGCCTCATTGCCAGATGTAAAGATACAGGAAAATGTACTTCTAACATACGAAATTAAGAAACCTTAAATAGGGATGTGATGGCTCATGATATGACCAATAAAAAGTCTTTATATTTGGTAGGAAAGAAATTCACAGAAGACATTTCACGTCCCCTTGCAGGCAGTTCCAGTTCAGAGGAGCATTATAAAAGATAGTCCTCCAGTTTTGGAGCTGACACTTGATATTTTTAAATGTCAGCAGTGGATGACATGGCTGAGCTGGAAAGCCATGGATCACTACTTTGCAAATACTGTACAATATTTTGAGTCAGAATATCAGATATTTTTCATAAGTTACAGCTATGTAGCAATTTTGGCATACAGAGTAGCTAATAGTGTATGTGGCTTTAAGTGCTTGAACAGCTGCTTGCATATTAGTACAATTTGCAAGACCTGTGAAGAAGAAATGATTTCTCTACAAGTGTAAGATGAGCATGTATTTTCCACTAAAACCTAACTGGTTTTATTCCATAATGGCCAAGGCCGGATTGTCCAATGGGCATTCTGGGCACAGGCCCACTATGAGGAAAAGAACAGAATCGGATCGACGGCTCGGCTTGGTAGGAATACATGGAAATGCATCGGTCCTCCAGCCAGTAGGGGGCCCCAGATGACTAACTGAACATGAATACTACAGAGCAGCAGCTCTGTCAGTGGAGAGTTTATAACTAGAATGATCGACTGGTGGAGAGCTCATGAAAGCGCCCCCCCCCCCCCCCCCCCCTGCCACCTCTTGGTCTGGCCGCCAGTATCAGCACCTTTCTAACTGGATGTTTCCGGGTGAAATGACATAAGGTACGTTCGTGAACATTCCTAAAATGACCGTAACTCTTTGTAACCACTTACGCAATTAATGTAATTTCAGGAGATTCTGAAAGCTGAGAAGCGCAGCTTTGCTCTGATATGCAGCACATGACGGTAAAGATGCCGATGTCTGCGCTGTGTGAAGTTGTGCAGCGGTGAGAAACAGGATCAGTGTTGTACATAATAGCGTCTTTCTGGAAGTTTGTTGTGTCATTTGCACATATTATATCACAAATTGAGGGGAAAAAAGATGAGACAATAGACAAATACACAATTTTGTCACCCTGTGACAGAAAATAAAGTTTATCTCATTTTATGAGGAAGAAGAGAGCTCCTGCTGGATCTGTGGATGAGGATGAGCAGCAGTTGTACACTAGATATTTATTCTTTCATTATGTAACACCACTTGTTTTCAATAGCGGGGGCAATTTTTCTTATTGGCTTTGTCTAAAAATGCTGTATAATTTTCTATTTATTACTTTACTGTCTTATGTATCACTTTTATTTTTATTATCTAGACCTAAAAAAAAATCTTGAGAGATTTAGTAATTTCAATTTTTCCTTGAAAGAGGGGCAGACGAATTCACACAAAAGATATCTGTGGGAGATTTATTAAATCAATTATTGAGATTAATTGATTTAAAAAAGAGAAAATGGACCAGGTGGAGTGTAACTATTAAACTGGTAAGCAGGTTTATCTAATGAGGACAAGTTTTCTGCATGCTGATGAGAAAAGACAAGAAAAAACAGGAAAAACAAAACAGAGCAAGACAGGTTGATGGTGCACATGTAGAAGCTCATTCAGCTCTGAACAGCTCAGTTCGTCCTCCTGGTGAGTTCGTGGCTGTCATGATGTTGGAGATAAAACAGAGAACTTTGACTATATCAAGTGAAAGCTTATCCATCAAGCTAGGAATGCTGAGTTATAGAATTTATTGAAAATAAATGACTACATTTCTTCCTGAATTCAACAATCATCTCTTATGTTTTGTTTATGTTGAAGATGAGCTGATTGTTTCTGCACCATCTCACCAGGTGACCGACCAGAAATGGTGAGAGAACAGTGCCTTGTGGTGCTTCAGTGCTGCTGAACACCATCTCAGACACTAGTGTTGCCCAATCTAGATTTCTTCACCATTCGATTCGATTAAGATTATGGGACCCATGATTTTTCGATTATGGCGATTTATAAAGTGTCAATTTGATTCAATTATTGCGGCCATAATGATCACGATTATTGCGATTTTTAATGCTTTATTGCGTCTAATATTTTTTTTCTTCATTTGATGCTACATTTGTAAATAAATTAGATTATTAATTCAAGGACACACGGTACTTCCACTAAAGTTTTCCACTGCTGTTCAAACAACCAAGAAATGTGCAAATCTTTCCAGATTTCCTTGATATTAGTAAGAAAATATCCTGAATTTTATCTGTTCTAATTACACATGTATAGAAATGTCATGCTAAACAACCGTGGTCTACTGACGATGTTTACCCAGATTAGTCTATAAAAGCTTGTAGCTGAAGTGACAATGTACACTACATTGTACAGTATATTAAAGGAGTGATGACATAGCAGTTAAAAACTAGTTTATGTTGTTGGCATTACTTTATATGTAAATACTCCAAAGAAAAAAACGGCATTTTTTACAGCGGAGTATTGTTTTGAAACGCCAGACCTCACTTCCTCAGTAATGCAGTTGGGTCCGGTGATGATATGGAGCTTTACCCGGAGACCACGTTGACTTCATTTTGATTGGCTACACCTGATTTGGCTATGACCTTATTTGGAGAATCTAGGTCAAGCTGCGGTCGGACTTTGCTAAGGGCTAACTGTTAGCAACATGGGCACTTTAGACAGTGAGCTACGTTTATGACAAGGTTGTGGCCCCCTCCCTCAGTGTTGTTGCAGAAGTTTTCTTTTAAATCCATTTGTTTGAAAATCCAGACCTGACTGCACAGAAGTTACTACTAGCTCCATACACGAAGCTGAATCAGACAGGGAGGGGAGGGTGGGAGCGGACTGTGCATAGACCGTTAAGAGAGAGGGAGAGAGGGTGGTGGGGGGGGGGGGGGGGGGGGGGGGGCGCTGTTTACTTGATATTGTGCTCTTATTGGAGCAATTAAATTACGTAGAATGATAGAACTACGTAGAATGATAGCCTGCTGTCTGATTCAACTGTTTCTGAGCAGAGAGACAAAGCTGACAGACCATAAACAGGAACTTTGATTCTCACTCTGGACATTCACATGGCTTCATCAGTGCACAACAGATCATATTATACACCCAAAACCCCAGAAAAGTGAAATTTGATGTCATGGCACCTTTAAAAATAAAGTTAGAAAATAACAATGGTGGCTTTGCTTTTCAATTACATTCAACTGACACAGACCCTCTAAGTACAGAACACTGAATGACATAATGACAAGATAACAGAGACCTAACTTGCACAAACAAATAGCTAACAAATATTTACCTTTTCTTTAGCATCTTTGTAGATTTTTGGGACCTCCTTTGTTGCAAAATAGGTGCGATGCGGGCATTTGTAACGTGGCTCCGCGGCTCGCAGTATTTTACAGAAAGCCTTGTTGTTCGCCACTGAATAAGGCTGCAAATCCGTGCCAATGAATCGACCAATTGCATGCATGATCCGACGGGCTTTCTCCGAAATCCTGGGAAGTTTTGTGATCCTATCAAAGATGGTCCTCTGTTGTGCTGGGACATTCTCCGTCTCAGGATGGAATTGCTTGAGGTGCTGTTGCATGTTTGCTGTATTACGAAGGTACTTAATTTTAGCCTTGCAAAGTTTACAGATCGCAAATGTCTTGTTCAGAGTTTTGTTAGAGTTTTCATAAAACCCAAACGACTTCCAAACGTGTCAGCCATACCCAGGTTGCGAAACTATTGTAGGCTCTTTTGCTGGAGCAGTGAGCTGCATGTGGGTAGCCATTGTTGTTGTTGTGTGTCACTCGTGAAACTGTCCAGGCGGCGGGGAGGGCATCATGGTTCCTTCTATTTTTTTAATGTTTTCGTTTTCCATGGAAAAGCATCACAGCAAATTAATCTATGCCAAATCGTCACATGACCCATCGTGATGCATCGCCGGATCGATGAATTGCAAGCAACACTATCAGACACACTGTGGTCTGTTTGGTAGCTGGTCAAAAATCCAGGTGGTGGAGGAGGAATCCACCTGGAACTGATGGAGCTTCTTACACACTGTAACAAAGCAGCTGCATCATATTAAAAACACTTTAGAAATCAAAGAACGTGACCCTCAAAGTGCCTGATTGGTGCAGATGAGAGTGAGATCTCTGAAGCAGGAAGATGATGGTGCTTTCAACCTCAAGAACATTATGATATGCAGACTGGAACGGGTCCTGAGAGATGTTCACTTCTTATTGAGGTGAGCCAATGACAATTTCTGCAGGACTTTCATGATGTGAGATGTGAGGACAACTGGTCTGTAGTCATCTAGCTCTGATAGTTTATAAAGACATCAGAGGAGGACAAAGAAAGACAGAGATGGGAGGAAAACAAAGACGCAAAGAAACTCCAGACATTTACATCTGCTATAGTTTGATCGCAATGTGAGTCTTCATGTTGTTGCTCCCAGCTGAGAAATGTTGTTTTACAATAATGCAGTGTGAAATCTGAATGATGGCCATTATATACAATGTCCTTTTGGTTGTGATTTGGAGGGGCCCTTCAAGACTTTGTGCCCAGGGGCCCCTTCCTCCTTAATCTGGGCTTGATAATGGCTAACATGGAAGACATTTGGTGAGATCATTAGTTCAGTGATGAAAGCATGTTTAACCCCGGCCATTAGTTCCAAATGTGAGTTTTCAATTAATTTATAATGAAGTCTGATGGGGCTGGTCTTCAAATCTGCAGCAACCTATAAAAGTAAAATCTCTCTATGGACAATTTATTCGAACCACGGTCAATTGCAGTGAACAAATCAGCCAGTTGACGATTATTCTACTTGATTTTTTTTTAAGCCCTTACAGTATAGCTATTGTGAAATCAACTTTTTTTTTTATTCATAGCTCTAAATTTGCACTGAATCCTGGTAGGTTGGTTCAATTTCACAAGCTTAAAATGTGAGAATACCAAAAATCCCTTTTGTCAGGCTCCAAGTTGTCTGAAACCAAAACACTGAAGTTCCGATCAATCCAATCAATTCCAATTTTTTGCTGAAATCAGATTGGTTTGCATGGTTGTTCATGCTCTCATTTCCATGATATCTCCATTAGACTTCAGTATGAACTGTACACGGCTCTGAAGTGACCAGCGTGCACAGAGAAAAACTTGAAATCATACGTAGCACGCTGTGTTTACGGAGGTTAACATAGATGCTACTGTTATGTCCCAGGCTGTGGCCTGGACATTTAACTGACAGTTTTTCTCCAGTGTTTGGCCAATCTCCAACTCGTCACCATTCAACCGTCTGCACCTGTCACCAATAGGGCTTGAACGGGTGACGTAGGGGACTGGGAAAACCGCAATGTATTGTGGGTCTCATGGTCAATTGTCAAGTTTGTTTACTCTGACTGCGTTTTTTCTTTTGATTTACAAAAGTATTATTAACTGCCATAATCGTTCACACGATCGTTCCGGTAAAAAAAACAAAAAAACACAAAAAGGAAAAAAAAAAAAACAATGGGGTGAGATCTTCTCATTTCCAGTGCAAAGCCAGGGAGCTCGGATATGTGAGCCAACAAAGAGACGCTGAATAGCCTGGATAGCAGCTGTGAGGCGGTAACATGCTAGGATTCCTCCATCCCGACGTACTGTCATTTCAACATACCACCATTTATACATGCCAGCATTCTGAAATGCAACCATTCTGACACACAAACGTCCCTCCATTCTGACAAGGCTTCCCATGTAAGAAAACGTGTTAATAAGTCACCGACTCGGTGCTGTCCGGTGCTGAACTGCATCAGTGATGAAGAGACCCTGATTAGGCGTTTTGCTTCTGCAAATGAATAAATATTTGCTTTCCAAAACAGTTTGGTAAAATACCAAGGAATGAAATACAGTTTTCCCTCCAAACCCTCCAAATATGAAACTGCAGTGCGATTGCATACAAACAGACAAGAGGATACCAGATGGATACAATGATGGCAAATAATTAGATTACGATCTAAAATGTAAAAAAAAATAAAAATAAAAAAAAAGCTTAAAAGATTTAGATATGATTAACAGTACTGTGGGCTTCAGTCGTCTCCTATGGCTTTTTAAAGGTGTCATAACCTAGTGTTTTACATACACAATCCTTCTTAAATTATCTTCAAATGAATTTTTAATTCTAGTTGGGTGGGACGAAAATTTAATGAGCTCATTTTAACCTCTTTTTATCCCCAACTTTTGTTTGTCGCGAGAACACGTACGAGAGTTAGAGCTGTCTGTAAGCGCGTTCACGAGGCAAGCGTCAAAGCCAAAACAAAGTTTTATCAGGACAGAGCAGGTGAAGGAAATGATGTCCCAACAGAGAAAAACTTTATAAAAACTTAACAGTGCGGTTGATAGAGAGGATCCGTGGTGTAAAAGGGCTGGACTCTGGTGAATATAAGGAGCGGACGTCTGACGTGAAGTTAACCAAACAGTGTTAGCTTCTGTAGCTACATTAGCAGCTTGTCCGCTCATCAACCACCGTTTACTGGTCTCTTACACAAAAGATAATAAGTTACACAAGCAGCAACACTTACCGACCGCACATCCTCACTGATAGATATAATCCACTGCTCCCTAGTGCTGTCCCTTCTGTCCACTCAGGCCGACCACGAGCAGCTGTAAGGCGGACATGCTTCTGCGCAGGAGCCGGTGAAAAAGCATTGCTCATAACTTTATTTCTGAACATCCGATCTTGGACATTCCAAGTGTAGATGGTAGCTAGTGTCAAAAATATGAAGGGCACGAGGGTTGGAAGCAGCTCTGGGTCTTTCCTGGAAAGCAGCAACGAAAATCCCCCAAACGCAACATCTCGGCGAGAAACGCTTATACGGGCATTTTCAATACAGGGAGCCAGTTAACCATGCCTTTGCGCCTTGAATGAGGATGGATTCATGTCTGGGGCTCAGACACTATGACAGGCATCCACAAAGCTGGGCCTCTGCTGGCTTTTGCCACAGCAGAAGACGCAGTGTGACTTGCAACACTCAGGCCGACCACGAGCATCTGTAAGGCGGACATGCTTCTGCGCAGGAGCCGGTGAAAAGCAGAGTTCATAACAAAGACGCTAGCTTAGCAGCTCGCTCGCAGCCTCTCTAGTTCACGTCATAACAGCTGGTCATGACTCCTCCGTGGCAGGTAATCAGCTGCTTTTAGGTGGCGCTAAAGAGGCTAGCTTAGCAGGCCGAGGCGGTTGACGTCAACGCCAGAGGCGGGTCCAAATCGCGTGCTGTGGAGTGCGCGCTCTTGTGGCCGATTCTAGGATGAAGAGAGAGCTCAAGCTGAAAAACGAAGCCACTTTCACTTTCAGGAGTTTCTGGCACTTTTTTACTCAATTCCTACCCCAATACACATATTTTAACATGAAAAAGTGGGATTTCCGGGTGATGACTCCTTTAAATTATGTCAGGATCGAGTGCACTGGTGATTTCTGTAACTGTGTGTTCTGATTCATTTCCAAAATAAAGTTTTAGCTTCTGAAATCAGATTTTGAAACAGTTGTGATGGAGCTCACTGTTTCACTGGATGATGTGGCTTCATTCCAAACCAGTTCACTGAACCTGGACGACCCATGGTGTGTCTGGAGATAAGAGTTTTGTGCTCTTCTGGCTGATCTGCTGCTCTTTTGTTTGTTTCCCTTTTGGTTTTGTTTAAGATTTAGTTCTGGAGAACCAGCTCTTGTGTTTCCCTTTTATGTTGGTTCTTACATTTTTATAAGGTATGTTGAGACCCCGGGTTTAGACTTAATTTAGACTTAATTTGCTTTGCTTGTGTAGTTCTGACTTTTTGTGATACCCAGAAAGAGGGCACGCTGTCCATACCCTGAGTTTCTGCTTTTGTTTGATTTTTATTGTAAATTAAATTCCATTATTTTTACAAACATTTTTACAAAAGAATCAATAACTATCGCTTACAGTGTTTGAATTTACAGCGACCGTCTTCTTCCTGTTTCAAAACTGCGGATATAGCGTCATTTGACATCACGTCCGCGGGCAGCGCACGAAATTCGGACACAGAATTACAGCGCATTTTGCAGCACACAGCCTGTTCAAGGCAGCTAAAAGAAACGTGGGTGGAAACGTTATTTTTGGTATTTAGCGCTTCATCACCCAATAGTATTTAAAAAAATGGACATGCATGTTTGTTTGTTTTTTAATTCCTGCCTCTAGTCACTTCAATTGAATGATTGCTGTACAATGTTGGAGGGTTCTTTGGCTGCACAACACCACCAGAAACTATACTGTGCACAGCCCCTTTTGATCTTACCTTTAGTTTGGATTTTATTCTCTTGAGTCCATTAGAGCCTTTTTTAATGTTGACATGCTCATTAAACTTCAGTGTTACAGCCACGCCGTGCAGTTTACAGCATGATTTGTAATGTGCTGCAAACCTTTTTGAAACATTTGCTCAAAACAAAGGGTGCCAAGACTATTGTTTAGATTTCAGAGGGGACTCACTGATGTCTGTTTTATGTCTGGTAATGGCTCTGCAAGCAGTTGTTCTCGAGAATGTCTGATGACTCTCACGCCATTACACATTTTGTTTCCACTTACCACCTGGAGTCAATCCACAGCCATCTCTTCTCTGTTATTAAGAAATCATAGGAATTACTCAAGATTTTTAGAGCAAAAGTCTTGCTTGTAATCTAATGTTTCGAGGTCTTTCGCTGATACACAAAACTTCTGTTTCTTTTATTTGATACAAAAGTGAGCTAATCATACACTGACTATTTAATCATTTTAACGAACAGGTTACAGATTTTCCCCCATTAATAATCAAACAAATTTCAATCTGCTTTGCTCAGTGGACTGGGCTTCTCTGAACCAGTAACTGGAAGTAAAACACTTTATCTCCTGATTAAACCAAAGAGAAAGAGGTATTTCTAAATCATATTTCACCTTGGAGGTGGTTCCTGCACACTTGTCAAACAGCTGCTGTACACAGAGATGATGCTACTTGTGGTTGGAGGAAAGCTTATTTTACTGTCATTTGAGGCCCGGACTGCGAACATTACTCGACTCCACTCATCCTGCACCAACTCTTTGAACTGCTCCTGCCTGGCAGATTTTACAAGACCTACTGTAACACTCATGACTCATATACAGTACCACAATAAATGTTGGACCGCTTCTTTCCCTTTGTTGTTAAACATGTTAAACAAATGGGGAGAACCTTACCATCCAGCTCACATCCAACAAAAACTTTGATCACATAAACACTTTTAAACATTGTTTGGATCATACTGCTGTTTTTCCAACCGTTTTTTTTTTTTTTTTTTTTTATGGTTTCACACAGTATACAATGACAATACAGTCTTCCTGATTAGGAAAAGGGTACATTCACACTAGAGATTAGGTTGAAGCTTGCTCTCTATGGATGTAAAAAGACATAGGGCTTTTTTTATTTTATTTTTTTAACAATGCCTCATGTGTAAATTAGGGTATCATGGGGGTAACATTACCCTACTTTTTCAACTGCTCCTGCACTCCGGGTTTGTTTCCATGGTGCACGAGTGCAGAAAAGAATCAACCATCATACTCATACCAAAAATCAAAACCAAAAGTCCCCAAAGATAACAGACCAGTCACACTCACATCTGTACTGTGTAAATGCATGAAACGAGTGGTGTGTGACTTACTAAGCTCTTCAGCTACTGATACCGGTTTTAGTTGGCCTATAAGGCCAGACAAGGGATGGAAGATGCCTGCTTGACACTCCTGCACAGTCACAAAAAGCATGGACCACCCTCACTCATGCTCCGGGATGTTATTTATGGATTTTTCCTCTGCCTTCAACACAGTCAAGATAAGCACCCTGAACAACCGCCTCACTGAACTATAAGTCAATCCCATGCTGGTAAACTGGATCAAAGACTGGATGAGACAGACCTCAACATGTTATAGTAAATGGAAAGACATCACACAACATTGTGTTAAATACAGTGGTCTCTCAGGGATGTGTTTTATCTCCCATCCTGTTCTCCATCTACACAAACAATACTAGAAAAGCACTCGAAGAGCACAGACCTCTGCCAAGCAGCTCGACTCCCTCATATTTCTGTGTTCTGGATCATAGTGGAAATATGGAAAAATTCCCTTAATTTGGCCTATTATAGGGTGATGTTTATGCAAGACTGTTTAGGTGCTGGTAAAGAGGGTTTTTATTTCTTTTGTAAAGGAGTGAGGAAGAGGAAGAGAGAGAGAGAGAGAGAGGAGAGAAAACATGAATCCACTTACAGTGCACTGGTGCATCTGTACAGAAACCCCTAAACAACATTCCAAGGTCTCTGTTGGAAAACAAAACAAGCAATCCCCTACAGGAGGACCTGTAGGTGGCTTAAATATCCTCAGATCATACAAACACACGCAGGACTACGCAGAGAAGAGGTACAACCTAGTCAGTGCAACAGGAAGCAGCATCACAGTGTCAACATGTACAATAAAGGGTGCTCTGTGGTGATACAGTCATGCAGATGCAGCCTCGTCTCTGCAAGGAGGAGGAAGCCCGCAAAACTCAAGACCCAGGCCCCCAGCAGCCACCCAGAGGCCCAGATCCCAGCCAACTTCCCAAAAGAACAGACATGCATCCCCCAGAGGGCGGCAAAAGACGGCCCCAGCCGGAGCCCCCCACGGTCTCAGGGCCCAGGACCCAGCAGACCAAGACCAGTAGCTGCCGACCCACCGGGCACCGGCTGCCCCCGGGGCAGGGACAGCGCCGGGCCCAAGGCCCAGGTGCCCGGAAGCAGCCCTCCTTCCACCATTCCCCCTTTCCTCCAACCACCCACCCTCATCTCCTCCCTCTTCCAGCCCAAATTCATTCCTCCCACATTTCCTCTTTCACACTCTCATTCATTTGTTCTCACACAGCCACCTCACTCTTACCCTTGCCTCCGTGCCTCCTGGGTGATAGCCAGGGCCAGGGAAGGAGCCGTGAGCTCCAAGCCCCCGGCACATTCCTCCCCACCCCACCCCACCCACCCTCCATCCCCCACCCCCGGGCGCAGCAGGCCAGGCATCCCCCCGAGACAGCAGATCCCTTGCAATGCAGCCGGCCATGACCACTAGTGCGTGAAGCAGCCACTACCCCCCCTCCCCCCAGTAGCGCCCAGGAGACCGGGGTATAAAAGGACCCTGTTTCCTTTTTTACCTTCAAACCTCTTTACCTGTTTACCTGTTAGGTAAACAGGAAACAGGTTTCCTGTTTCCTGTTTACCTAACAGGAAACAGGTAAAGATGTTTGATGTTCACCATGGGGTGTCGGTCTGAACACACAGGACTCGCTTGTACAGTTAACTGTACAGTTAACTGTCTTTACTGGTTACTCTTAATCACAACAGCACAGTAATGAAACAAACGATAGGCTTACAGGTGAGGAATGTCAGTGCTGTACCTGATTTTTCACATTTGCGAACCGTGAGCGAGGTGAAGAGTGTAGTTTGAACTGTAAGCCCCGCCCCTAACTGTTTCTCCCAGTGAGAAACGCTCCTGCTCTCGTTTTTCTCTCCTCCCACTCAACATGCACGAGATAAAGTGCACGTTTCATACTCGTGCAAAAAGAAACTCTCCAGAGAAAACTTGCATCTTCCAGTGAAATTACTGTTTTGGTTGCAGTAAATGGCTACAGATCAGTTAAATGACATTTTCTATCATAACCGTAAACTATCGGTTATGCACACAGATGCACAGTTATGAGGAGTTATGATGTTATAGGCGACGTTACAACATGACAGCCTGAATAAGTTTCTAACCAGCCCGTAAATGTTACTGAGAAGAAAGTTATTGAAAAAAAATACCTGTCCAGGCGGACTTCGAGTCCACATTTAGTCCGAGGCGTCCATCTGCTCTCTACCTTCAGAAAAAATCCACCAAGAACATGAACTTTATTCCTTCTTTGGTCTCTCCTGTGTTTCAAGCCTCTCTCCTCCTCAGTTTTGATGCTTTCAGGCTGTGTTGCTGAGGTATCAGCAACACAATTCTAACGAGGGCGCTTCTCGTTAGAAAACGCTGTGAGTGGCTGATAGGAAACCGAAACTTATGTAGAATGAACCGTATTGGCATGAAGAGAGCGTCACGCCATCCTCAGAAACCTAAACGAAAAAGGCCTGGATTCATGCATATATACGCAATCAATGAGTGATTTATTTTTATGAAATTACCTCTTTTAACACACATTACCGTGTAGAAAGCATTTCTCTGAAAGAGATTAAAATAAAATCAGGTACAGGGCCTTTAAGGTGAATGCCTGGATGAAAGTGAGTGTGGTCTATAAACACAGAAATACAAAGCCACGAGGAACATTCGTTTGGCAAATAAACACATTCAAGGTATTAATTATTACTAATAAATCCGGTACAGTTAGGACTAAACATGCATATGTGTTCAAGGCTAACAGTGATAGTAACTGGCATGTAACAGGTCAGCCAGCTTAGCATAAAAAGGCAAATGGTGAATGGAGGAACACTTCTGAATAAGAAAATCAGCTAAATAACATTAAAGGCTAAATAAACATCCTGTTCAGGCAGAAATACAACTAATTACTTACAGTTCTTCACAGATGTACACATACTTACCAACATTGAGTTGTGAAAAATAGGGAGATTTTTTTTCATCGTGTATCGGCCCAAGGCATAATTATTTGTCATTTCTTGCCTTGTATTTTAAACCTTGTTCTGAAAATGTTGTTTATTTGACACTCAATAAATGATTTTTATGGTCAATGAAAAAATTGCAGTTTTGTTTGTTGAAATAAGAACGAGAAGGCTAAATAATAAGGCAGTTACACTGCAATGCATTTTTGCAGATCAAATTAAAAGTGTGTATGACTGCCACCATAAGGATTAAATGGCTGTTACCATGAAGAAAAGTGGCCACAGCTGAACTTAAACATCAAATTCATGTAACTGAAAGAGAAAAAAAAACATTCAAAATTGTAACTTCACAAGTAAATTTTTTAATTACATTAACAGCAGAGATATATCCATGAGTGTACAGAATTGTGTGCAGTTGTAGAGACACACAAAACACAAGAACAGACTTACAAACTCTGGAGTCATGAAAAGCGACTACATACAAAACTAAAACGCTCTTCATTCACTTCTACTACGCTGGTCGATATAAAAAAAATGTGACTGTAGCCAAGAGATTACGGAATATACACATGCCCCACACACATACACCCGCATGCATCCTCATGTCTAAATATCCACACATGTGCACACTTACATGCAGGCACGCATACATGCATGCTCAGCGCATGCACATATGTATGCATGCATGCCCACATCCACACATACATATGCACACAGAGCAAAGACATAATAAAAATCAAAATCGCTTCTAGTCACAACAAAATCACACAGACAGCATCTGAATGCGTCTGAGTGACGACTTCTTCTTCTCGTGTTCTGGCCAAAGACTGTACGTGCTGCCAGATACTGCGACAAATATCATCCACAAGCTTACTAGTTTCCTTCACTGTAAAATCAGGACATTAGCGGGATAAATTGCTGATCGGAAGCACGGCGGGAGATGATGTTAAATGGGGGCCGGCCACCCCTAAATGATTGTGGAGGAACCATTTATGGCTCCCCGTTGCTCTTTTTTGCCAACGAGATGAGGCAGAGCATCAGCCCCGCTACAGTCTGAGGAGACGTCTTCACTGAAATGTTTGGTGGATGAACAACATGCTCAGTACCTCCAGTACCATGAAAATACAGGTACCGACAGTACAAGAGTAATGATGGTACCAACTTGGTACCAAAGAACCAAGTACAGCAGAGATATATCCATGAGTGTACAGAATTGTGTGCAGTTGTAAAGACACACAAAACACAAGAACGGACTTGTGTCGCTTTTCATGACTCCAGAGTTTCTAAGTCGGTACTTGGTACCAAAGTACCAAGTACCGACTTGGTACTTTGCATGAACTTCAAAGTACCAAGTACTTTGGTACTTGGTACTTTGTACTTTGTCAAAGTACCAAGTATTTTGGTACTTTGGTACAAGTACTTTGTCAAAGTACCAAGTACCGTGACAACACTAACTCATGTATGTACATTCAGACAGTTGTGGGTGGGATTAAGATGGAGCATGAACTTCAAATATCTGATCAGTGGAAATGGCGCATGCCCTAAGTAACAATGATGGATCAGTCTGTTTCCTGCTAATTACAAAATGGATATAATTAGGAAAAGTAGTGATACTACTTATGTTGTATTATTACTAATACCCTTTTGTTAGACACTGTTTTCTATTATTCTGAAGCTGAATAAGTCACTTTCATGCATAAACCTTGGGTCTTTTTCAGTAAAAAAACAAAAAAAAAAAACACTGAACCAATAACACATGCAGAGACGGTACATGCATGTTGCATGTACCGCAGAAGCTTTATTGACAGGCAAACATGCACGGTAGTATTGGGTTTGAGTGGGAGTTCCTATTTCTTTTTAACCGAGTTTTGGGTCTGTGCTGTAGACTCACACCTCACATATTGGTTGGCTCATTAAACCATCATGAGCATTAGAACATTTTCCACCACTTTGACTCACAGCCATTGTACACAACCACAGGGCACCTGGTACATTAATGTGAATTTTAATAGCGAAGTGACAAGTAGTTTTAAGGGAACCGTAACTCTGGGGACTTTTGTATTATACCTCACTTGATTTACTGTCCAATCTCTCATGAATGGCTAATAACTGCAGCCAGTGCACTGCAGCTCACTTTTTGGTACATGTAACAGCTGTCAGCGGGTACGCCTCAGCACCAGCAGCAGGCACATATAGATTTTTAGCAGAATTTATTTTCACATACAGTACTGTAGCTTGCACAATTCATGGACACCAATCAATCGGCCTTGGCTGCTGCTCCAGAACTCGTACTTCTTCTCTGGGTGTCAGCAACATACTATTGCAGATAAAGACAGAATGATTACTGATTGGTTGCAGCTGTGTCTCAACTGCCACATCTCTCCTTTCTGCTTAGCTGAAACCACACACACCACCACAATACATTTTATACATGTGTCGAGGGAAATTAAGATGAATCTGACCAATGTTTGAATGATGATATGCCATTACTCCAAAAGGAAATGAAGTCATTATTGTCATGTACCTCATGTTTGAAAAAGCAGAAATGTGTTCATCACTTTTTCAACATTAGTGAGACATTTTTCTTTCTTAGTGTGTCCATCATTGTTTCTCATTCTCTATGCTGCAGGTGGTGAAGATGATGATCATTGTGGTGGTGACCTTTGCCTTCTGCTGGCTGCCCTACCATGTCTACTTTATTGTGACGGGTCTTAACAAGTATCTAAGCAAGTGGAAGTACATCCAGCAGGTTTATCTATCAGTGCTGTGGCTGGCAATGAGCTCCACCATGTACAATCCCATCATCTACTGCTGCCTCAACAGCAGGTGGGTAACATCAAGGACCATTAAGTTTTACAACCCATGTCGTTGAAAAGAGACCAGTCAGTTATTTTCTATCACTGATCTTTCCTGTATTAATCTGTCTACTTGACACTTTGTAAAACAAAACTTTAAATGAGGCAAATATTTTTAATTTCATCGTCGTGTTTTGGCTCCAGAATTAAATTATTTCAGTGTTTTTAAATCTTCTCATAAATACGCAAGCTTCATCTTGAAAATTTAATTTCCCTCCAATGTATCTCCCTTGTACATTATAACTTATGCAGTATATTAACAATGGCAAACCCATCTATTGTTTTTGCTTCAGCTCAGCTGGTTAGACACACCATGAAACACAAGTGGGGAAAATGCAGTTCCTTGCAATTCATTTCCCAAGTTTAATCTAAATGTATGTCCTTTACTCTGAGTTGGAGTGCAGCTGGATATAAGTGGGTTGAAGAGCTCGTTTCTGATAGATTTAATTGTTTGCATTCTTTCGCATGAATAGCTTAAGAAAAGCTTGAAAAATAAGTGGGAGATGACATTTGATAAGTCCTTGAACGTAGCATGCTTAGATGAAATATCTGGGGTTGTTTTTCAATTAATACTTGAGCAAAAAAAAAAAAAAAAAAGCTTTATTTTATGATGCTTTTACAAACTTTAAACTTTATTTACAGTAAAAACTGAAAAGAAAAAACATGGTGGTTTAGTATGGGGGTGTATCAGCCTACATTATCTTTTGGAGTTTATTGATATTAATTTAGATTTCATTTAAAAACTTAATTATACTATTTACTCCTATGAATATTGCTTTTCCAGTCCATCAAACCTTGTCATTGCTGCTATAATATCTATATGGGAATCAATATTTGAACACATTTTAGACACCAAAGTGCAGATTCTACTCAGCTCAAATAGTATTTGAATGTGTGTTGCTTCAATCAATCAATCAACCAAACTTTATTTATGAAGCATTTTCTTCAACAAAAACTACGACTCAAAGGGCTTTTCAAGTTAAAATTATTCCTGCTTGGCCAACCCTCTGAATTTAACATTGGTCATGTAAAACACATTTGCCATGCACACAAGCACACAATCACTCCACTAACCCATCAACCTCCAGCCCCCATCTCAGATAATTCAGAGCACATGAGGCTGTGCAGATGGACAGGGTGAGGAAACCCCGTCAGAGGAACTGTCTGCACCGGGGGCGCATGTGATTGCTTCTCATGTGATTGCTTACTCTCCCTTCTTCTTGTTCTTGATGTATCCCCAGGTTTCGTGCAGGTTTCAAGAGGGCATTTCGCTGGTGTCCGTTCATTAAAATGTCCAGTTACGATGAGCTGGAGTTGCGTTCCACACGGCTGCACCCAACACGCCAGAGCAGCATGTACACGCTGACTCGAATGGACACAACCATGGTAGTAGTTTACGACCCTGCTGAGGGTAACGCAGGTGGTGCTGGACGGAAACACTCCCTCTCTGGCAGGAAGAAAAGCTACGTCACATGTCGCCAGGCAGAGATCACCGGTCCCAACAACACTGCAAAAACACAAAATGGAGTTGCGCCAACTGCTCAACCTGAGGAATTTTCTTGAGGAGCACATTTGCAGACATACAAGCAGCAGAATTGATTCAGTCTTTGCATGATTAGATAATTCTAGAAACATGCTCAACACTGTATATAAAAACAGTGCACACAGTGATTTCATATTTTGGAAGCATTACATAAAGATGGAATTGATTACTGCAGCATGCAGAGAGGCTGTCATAGCTGGTCATACTGTTCTGTACGCTGCGTCTTCTTCAGCCAGAACTTCATTTCTGATTCAGAACTAAGTTTTAACATCACCAGTGCAGCTGGTAAGTTTAGTTGGTAGAAGACTTTTAATCAAAGATTCGTGGTTGTGTATGTTAGCATGGTAAAAAGAAAAATTCTGACAAGAGAATCTAAAATAAATGACTGTAATTAGGTAAGTGTGTGATTTTAAGTATCCATCTGTAAAAACCATGAGCTGTGTGTGAAACAGAGGATAGACTCTGCATTTTCCCTTTGGCCATGGACAAGCAGCTGCAGTCATCAATGGAATAGCTGCTGATTGAACTCTATGTGGCTCTGAGTTTGACTTTATGTAAGTCGTGTATGGAACATGTTCTAGTGACTGCATAGGAAAAATGTGCTGCTCATTTGTGGCTCAATCTCATCTCTGAGATCAGTTTGGGCTGCTCTTAATGGTGTCATTCTGTGATCATTTTTGTCTGAATTACTTCTCCTAAGGGTTCCTTAGGAGTGAGAGGTGAGCTACAAAAGAGAAAAGACATCACTGAGACAAAGGAGGTTGAGTTGAGATAACTATTTGAACCATACTTGAGAAGTGGGATAAACATAAGAGATCTCATAATTGTATTAGATTAATTGTATCAGATTGAGCCACAAATGAGTGGCAACAAGCCAGAGGTGAAATCCGGTATTTGAAGCTTGTCAATAAACAAGACGCACACTAAGCTCAGTAAAAGCAAGTAAAAAAAAAATAAATTTGTCTTTTACTTTTTTAACAAAGTGAAGGAAAAAAACAAAGGAAATTGCATGGTGAACTGCAGTTAGTAGCTTTTTTTTTTTCTAATAGGACAATTTTGTCTTGCTGTGGGTGTTTAAATGCTGTTTTCCTGCATTGTGTCTTAGCTTAACTCAGTGTGTTTGTCCATATCAGGTGCTGAGACTGCACCCAGCAGTGTGCCTACATGTGCCATACTGGGTTTACAGTTTAATAAGTGGAACTGTGGCTCAGTGCACAGAAACACAGACATGACCACAGGTCCACATGGTCAGGTTTTTCATTTAATGTATAAAAATGTTTTATACTAGCTCATAGGTAGTCAGTACTAGACTAATAATCGTTCATAAGCCAAATTCTTTTCTTCAGATCCTCATCTAAATTGTCAAAAGTGATCCTCAGACTGAGCTTCATAAAATTCACATTGTCTTTTGATGCTCTAAAATATTTGTCTATGTGAAGCATTTGTGAAGCTCTAAAAAATGAATAAATAAATTATCCTTAATTTAATCTTTGCTTAGAGACTTGGCACCCTAATCTGAGGACCCTCAAATGACATCGAAGGATTTTACTGCTACAAGGTGCACAATAAAAATGTAGCTTGTATAAGTAAGTGTTGTTGTGTTTACCATGTTTAGATTGTTCCCCAGGCCGAGACATGTCAGCTTCATTGATTTTACTGCTATAAGAGATTTTTCTAATTCTTTCCAAAACTGGCACTGATAATTTTCAAATGAAGCCTTGTAGTCACTATCATGTGTAGTCTAGATTTTGTAAACCATTAAGGTTCATAAAAATCAGTGAAGCAGCCTCAAAGAGGACGTGTGATCATATCTCGGTTTCCCCGGTTGCAGGGCACTCTTCGCTGGATGAATCGCTCTGCTAAGATGCAGTTAAAAGCACCTTGCCTGTTTGCTGCCTGCAAAGGTCATTTTTGCAGAGGTTTAATTTTGAAACTTTGGAGTCCCCCAGTTGGGGGACTTTGAAAACAGATGGTCCCAAACTGGGGCTCAAAGGGTTTACTCATTTTGAGGGACTTCTTGAGTGTCAAACAAAGCCAAGGAAAAAAAAGATCTTAAAAGCAGTTAGGCATTTTTCATAAAACCTAAAATGCCAGACTAACCTGAGACTGAAGTGTTTTGTGCAACCAGGCTTTTAACATGAAGAGCTGAGGCTGCCTTTTTGTTTCCTGCAACGTAGTTACAGCTTGAAGCAAGATTCAAAACACTTTGACCATCTGTACAGTTACATAAGTGGTGTTTTTAATTGTAGTGATTTCTGACTGAGATATGCTGAAATGTTTCCACACAATTTTTACTTCTGTCATGGGTGTGAAAAGTTGAGCAGTGACTGCAGCCATTGGTCATCGTCCTTAATTATTCTTACCAATAACTTTGAATGTTAGGAGACTTTATGAAAGTAATAACTAAAGAATGTGAAGAAATATAATATGCTGTGTGTTTCAGTGTTATGAATTTAAAAGTGTTCTCTGGTCATTTTATGGATAATTGTGGTAATCGAGCCATTTTCACACTTCTTTGTGTTAATGTGTTTGAATGTACAGTACAATGTGTGCCTCTCTTTGTCAAGTGGTGACTACGATTTTTAGTGTTTTTGAAGGACAGTGAGTCAGTTTCAGCCTCAAGTCTTGTTTCTTTCTTACAGTTGCATCCTCATGTTTTCATGAGATAACAGCACATTTTGTCCTCTTATGTTAGAGTGCATCTTTAACAGCCGTCATTGAGACCTAAATAAAGAAAAAAGACTGGTTGAAAATGACTTATTTTCCTTTTTATGAATAATTATGGTTATGAAATTGCAGTTACAGGCAAATTACAATAACTTAAAATGGGTTATTTTTAAAGTTTCCTGCATTTCTTATTGTAAGCCTTGGCATTTTTTAGCATCAGTCAGTATTGAAATATTTGTTTAATGTAGCTTTCTTGCAGTAGTCTGCTTTACTGTAACTTGTGTTATAATGTGCGAAAAGATGTGGCTGTGACTTGTACCAACATTAGACAAATTTTGATAAGAAAAAAACTAATGACTTAGTGTTTTATTTTGGTGTTAGTTGGCAGAAACAATGCAGACTATTGTACTAATTCACAACATATAGATATCTCAATTTATTGAGATTCTTTCAATTTGGACCAACAGTGAAGGCTCAATTGCATGTTTAAAAGAGTTAATATTATTAAAAGAATTATTATTATGTTTATTATTATACATTTTCTTTTTGCACTTTTCAATTTAGATAGAGCATCCCATCAGCAGCTCTCCAGCATCCCCCTGCCCCTAACCAAAACAAAACAAACCATAATGTAACCAAAAAGAATAAACAAAACAACATAACACACAAAAAAAACAAAAGAAAAGTAGAATAAAGTAAAATGAAATGATACGTTTTTATTCAAAACAATGTTTAATCTTGTGATGCATTCCCAAACTTACCTTTTTCTGGTAAAAAGCAAATCAAAAACTAGTAAAAACCACTTGTTTACTGTACATTTAACCACACAGCATTCACTACTAGTCTGTGTCTATGCAGCTGCTGAACTGCACCTCACAGTCATCTTTAGAAACTGCTGGTCAACCCCTTATTACAAAAGCATCATAATTGAGATGTTACAAATGTTGTGGATTATTGCATTAATTAAACTTCAATTAAAGTGCCAATATGTCTTGTTTTGTCTATATTGTTGCACAGAATTACTTAATGAAATCACAAATTTATCTCTTTACAGTGTAAAAAATGGAGTAAAATGTCATGATAGAGCTGATGGGGAGACCAACTAAAGTCAATCTGTTTAAATCAATTTATCACAAATTAATTTGGCTGTGTGCATCTCAGGAGAGAGTAAATCTGAATCACAGTTGTTTGCTTTTTTTGACCTGAGAAAAGAAAGCTAAAGAGATACACAATACAAAATGTGCAGCTTGCCTATTGAGAAGTCGTGGTGAGTTTCACAACAAGGCTGTCTTCCCTTTTATCTTCATCTGAGAGAGCAGCTAAATGAAACGTCACGTCTGAGCTGCTAAGATGGAAGCCGTCTTTATTGCCTCCCTTTTCAAATTTCAAACTAAACCGCTTGAAAATGATGTTTTATCCTTTTCTCTCCTAAACCTGCTATTACTGCATGACTCACCTGATCTGTTTTTTTTTTGTTTTTTTTTACAGCAACTGTGCTTTCCAGATAATATGTGTTACATAAAAATCATATAGTAAGATCTTTTTAATGTGTAATTATTCAGTGAGGAGTTATGAACAATTTATGATGATGGATATACATCATAAAACTAAGCCACAGTCAAACTTCAGGGTTTCTTTGCTTTATCTGTGAATTCCTGTTATTCTTTGTCAGCATATTCTTGCTGACACCTGCTGTAATTCTCTCTTGTTGAAATGTGGCCGGAAATGATTAAAAGTACAGCATGTTATGACACTGTGTGTAAATATGGTGCTTTTGTCCTTTTCAAAGTACAATATACTAAAAGCCAACCTGGAAGTTGGGGAGTGGGTAGCCTAGTGGTAGCGTTGTGGCCCTTGGCGCGGAGGACCCGGGTTCAAGTCCCTGACACGACCCCTAGGTGAACCACTGTGGACCCCTGAGCAAGGTCCTTAACCCAACCAACTGCTCCCCGGGCACATTAGGTAGCAGCCCACTGCTCTCTGGTACCTACGTGGGCAAAATGCAGAGCCCTAGTTTCCCCTCGGGAATCTTACAAGTATAGCACAAAAAAACAATTGCAGCAACAAACAGCTGAAAAGTGTTGGTGTTATTATTGGATCCTTATTTAGAAGTTATAAAATTAAATAATTACAGTATGTCCTATCTCTTATAATTGTCGAGAAGTTTTGGCCCACTCTGCTTTACAATGTAGCTTCAATACGCCGAGGTTTGCAAATATTATGTCATCTAATTTCACTCTGGTTGAGGTTTGGACTTTGACTGGACAAGTGTGAAACCTTAATTGTAAGTTTTTTTTTTCAGTTATGTCTGTTGTAGATTTGCTGCTGTTTGGGATCATTGACCTGTTGCACGTCAACCGATTTTTATCTGTCTGACTGATTCCACTGCATAGCAAAAACTGGACAGAGGAAAGAGTTATTTTAACATGTTCAGAGTGAACTCAGCACTGGAGTTGATTCACAGTGTTAATTCTTTCAGAGATATCTAACTAATTTCAGACATAAATAAACTCCATCCCAACACTCCTCAGTGAAGTGTTTGGTGTTGGAGTTACATAAACAGAGGTAAGCATGTGAGAGTTAAGAAGGACTCCATACAAACATAATTATGCTCTGCTCACATATTGAGCTGCAACAGTTTTGTGAGTGACTCAGCACCATTACCTGCCTGAATTTCTTTCTTTCTTGTATAGTACAGGTCGAAAGTTTAGACACACTCCCATTAAAGATGGGGGAAAAAATCAGCTGTCAATAAAATAAGTTGAAACTGGCAAAAGTAATAATGATTAAAAAATTTGACAAAATCATGACATTTGATTTTGAATTAGAAATATAAAAGACAAATTAAGGTTTAACGAGCAGTCAAGATGGGGCTCTATATTTTATTGAGCAACACTTTGAGGCAATCACTGCACTCGAGTGTTTTCTGTAACGTCCAATCAGACTTCTGCACCTGTTGACAGGTATTTTGGTCCATTGTTGATGAGCAAAATGCTCTAATTTGTCTGGGACAGTTTTGTTTGTTTGTTTAAAATGATTTCTATACAACCACTATTCAAAATCAATGTTTTATTTTTATGAAATTATAATTTAGTAAATTTTTATTTATCATTACTTTTTCAGTTTCTTGTTATTTGAATTACTATTGTGAATTTAGCATTTTTCTCCTTTTTACCTTGCAAACAAGCCACATAGGTTCAAGTTTGGGGTTTATTATTGCTTTTTCTATTGGTACTGTCATGAATTCAAACATATAACTCACTGAGGTCTGCAGTCCCAGAAGTGGATCTAAGATTTTTGTAGTTTCTCTACATAGTCGGAGGTGAACTTGTTTGGAAGTATCCTCCTGGGAAGACTGATATATCTTTAATCTTTTCCAAATCTCACACTATAGTGATGGACCCCTGGGTGTCTGAATTAGCCTCATAACCCTTCATAGATTGATTGGTAGCAACAATGCTTCTCTAAAATTCTCCTGCACACCTGAATGGGCCCAACAAAGACACTAAAATGCCTGCTTTACAGCTCACAGTTCTTAATCTGTTGATCAAATGTGTTTAACTTTAGCATTTGGCGACAGCTTATCCTCCTAATTCCGATCAACACTAAGGATGTAAAAAGTTTTCCATGCAGTTTAAATTTTTTGTTTACTTCTTGATGAATCTTGACACCTTCTTTTACGTCACACTGTTGTTCATCTGACTCAGTACCTTTTTCTCATGATTGTTGCTGCAGCTCTACAGAACGGTCTGACAGTCTGTGAGAAATTCTTGTAAGGCGTGTTTTTCTCAACGCAAAAACATATGAATCTTTCCTGTAATACTTTTTTACATCCTCTGATCTCAAAGTAAGTTGAGACCTCATAAAAATTTAATGGCCAAGCTACAAAGCTAAGATTCCATATATGTTACTCAACTGTGTTTCCAAAGAACAGTATTCTTTTAAGCATGAACAAGCATGGATCTGCATCACTAAAAAAAGGGAATTGTTACACAGTAACTTGTGTTTACTGTGTGTATTTCAGGAGTGCTGGTTTGTGTCAGTCCACCATGCAGGTCAGTCCTTTACAGTTTCTTTACCAACTGTGAGCTGCAAAGGGTTGTCAATTTACTGCAAAAGTACACACTTTATGTTTGGAAGTTCAAACTGTTTGTTTCTTTTATGTTGTGGACACTGAGTTTCATGTTCATCCAAGCATTGAATGGGGTAGTTACAGCTATTGTGAGTAATCTTAGAAAATTCCCTTTAATGGCAGTAATGACAAGTTGGTGCTCCAGTTTTCCTAACCGAGGTCACAATCTGTGTAAACTGCAATCTTTTTTCTCTTCATATCCATTTATACTAATTTACTATCTATGCCACTGCTCAAAAACTGCCTACTACCTCTGAGATGAAAGAACAGTGGGATTTTTCATCCATTTCACATTTGAACATTTCATTCAAAATGTTTTTCTGAAGCTCTCAGTGTTAAACTAACACCATGAGATTTCTCCATCCAAGCCTGTGAATCTGGAGAGACTAAATGTGCTGGTACACCTCAAGGAATTTGAATCCTCAGTGGATTCAAATTCTCCAAAATGAGACAGATTTTCATGATTTGCTTCTGACAGGGGTCTTTCATAGCATGATTACACATTTTGTTGTAGATTTAACTAATCTTAAACACTTTTATTTCTTAATCTTTTCCATATCATCAAAATCAAAATCACTTTCTGTTGTCAGTTACATTTTTTTCTGAAAATGATCTTTAGTATCTAGGCAAGTGTCAGTCATATATGAGATCAAGTCAGATTCAAAACATATCACTTTGCAGACTGTCTGGCTCCCTTGTCATATTTTTTTCCCCCAAGCAAGCTCACTTGAACTGGTCACACTATTAGGCTTATTACGCAGCTTAACACATAGCATACTTCCTTACAACTGTCCTTTTAATAAGAGAAATTGGGTTACTCAAAGTTAAACAACTTTGAATTTAGACATTATAAAACTACCATGAATGAGACAACAGCTTTAGAAAACAAGTTAAACTTAAGATATAATAACATATAACAGGAGGTTATGTGCTGTTGTATCCATGCACACTTCGCTGAAGCATATTGCACACCATTCATTGCTGTTTGGTGATTGAGCTCCTGTGCCTGTGGTGAAAAAAAAGATGTCTTTTCAAATGTAAATATTGAAATATTTTATCTTTGACTATGAGAAATAATAATCAAAGTTTGTCCTGTTACTTGGAAATATATTTTGAATATCTGAAAGTTGTTAGTTTACTGATTAAAAAAAAAAAGCTATATTTATTTATCATTCAATCATTATTTAAACAGGTAAGTCCCAACGAGACGCAATCTCTTGCAAGGGAGACCTGTTTACCAAACATATGTCTTTATGGACATGTGGACATTCATGGACATTGTGTTACAATTACATTCAAAAAGCAGTCAATTTAATCACTGCATATTCACATTAAGTTTAGAATGTAAAAAACAAAGTTGTTTATCGCTGTACATCTATAATTATGCAACCACCTTACTTAAAGGAATAGTACACCCATGTAATAGTACATGTAACCTTACATGCTGAGCAAGACTCTGGAGCACTTTTTTAATATCTCAAATGCAACTGACGATCAGGAAGGCTTTTCGTTATCCACTGGCTTTCATATAATGGAGTTCGCTGGGGACAGAGCCAAAAAGGTCCATAAAAGTCCCCCAAAAATTGTCAATATTCCTCCATACTGCTCGTCCAATGTAATCCAAGTGTCCTGAGTGGGTAGCGTCCATAATTTACTCGAAACAACATCATTTAGTACATTTTTAGAGCCTAAACAGTGCCATATCCTTTTTTTTCATGCAAGCACGGCGAAGCGCGTTCCGACACTACGGAAGCCTCGGCGTTCAGAGCCTACTCTGCTGATAATGCAAGAGTAGAAGAAGAAATTCGCTGTTTACATTGTGCTAACAGCGCCAGAGCTGCAGACAAACAGGGACAAATACAAGAGGGGTTGGATATTGATTTAAAACAAAGAAAGAAAGAAAGAAAAAGAGGGGGCTAGATCTAGTCTACGAACATGCATCGGCGTGCAGATGCGATGTAGAACTGTTTAGGCTCTAAAAATAAAATAAATGACGTAATTTCGTGTAAATTAAGGACGCTACCCACTCAGGACACTTGGATTACATTGAACGAGCAATATGGAGGAATATTGACACGTTTTTGTGGACTTTTATGGACCTTTTTGGCTTGGGCGCTGGGGACCTCCATTATTTGAGTGTCGGCAGATAACAAGAAGCTTCCTAGATCTCCAGCTGCATTTGAGATATCAAAAAAGTGCTTCAGAGTGTTGTTAAGCATCGGGGTGAAAATGAAGGCCCATCATTCTTTGGGTGTACTATTCCTTTAGTAGTAATTCAGTTATTTATTGATTAAAGATGTGAATTTTACAACATATATTTTATTAGAACGGATGAAATGACATTCAACTTCATTCAGTTTAGGGCTGAAAGTGACCATTTCTTCATCGGCACAGCAATAAGGCAAATGAAATGACATTTTGGTGCAAGTTGATGGCGGAACCATCACTGTCCCTATTCTGCTGTTTTCCCACACTTCTAACTCAAATCTTTTATGTTCATTTCTACCAAGTGCGCCCTTCATACAGGGCCGTAGAGCTTAGTGTGGGTATTGGGACAGGGCCTTTGATGCATGGCGCAGCCCCAGTCTCAATAATTCAGTTCATATTGCACTTCTGCAGCCATCAAACTGCTTCACTTTCATGGTATTCTGCTACTATTTCACCATCACAGCTTATTACACCGCACACCTCTTCTAAAAAAAAAAACTATCATCTGCTGTGTAAAAGACAAATGAAACAAACCTTGAACAGGCTCTGAAGTACGGACCTTTGAAAACAGAGTAAAAGCTGGTCCAGCAAAGCCCACAGAACTGCACAACATAGAAACAAGGAGCTTTCAAGATAGACATGAAGTCGCAAGCTAGCCTGTCCTGGGTTTGGTTTATCAAGTGATGCTGTGAACAGATGGGTGTCAACCTGTCTGCAACTCTGGAGAGTGGAAAGGTTACCTTGATAAATCTGTGTCCAGCACTGATTTTGTCTGAGATGTTTACAGTTTCTCATGTAAAACCAAACTGTGCAGATAAAGTAGTATGAGAAGCAATGTGAGGCATCTTGACTTGTCAAACAAAGTGTAATTAAATAGATTGATAATGGCTTCATTCCACTTCGGATTTCCAGTATGAAGAAACATTGTAATAATTCTCACATGGCTACAGCAAAGTATAATTAGTAACATCTGTGCTTCTCCTACATTCACACTGATTGCTCATAATGACATTTTCATGGGTGTGGACAACACCATGCAGTTGAAGTTGACGGAGTTATGCAACAATTTTCCATCTTTGACTGCTTAAAAATAAAGAATTAAAACAGCTTTTAAAGAAGGCTTTAAACAATTTTGAACTCTTTTTGTTGTCAGTTGGGTGTCTTTTGGCTTTCGTTCAAGGTGTCTTGCTCTCATAGCTTGTTGGACTGTTGATTCATTTACCTTTGAGGTAGGCTACTGTCTAAATATTCCGATATGGAGAAATAATGATACACTTCTACAACAATGATGCAAAAGAATGATGTACTGTAACACAGCTGAATAGTTAAAGATGTTCACCTCGTGAAATATGCACCCTCTCATTTGTTTGTTTTTTAATAAATTTGTAGCCAAATTTTATATTCTTGATTCCCCATTCACATTTGTTAGCAAAATCCAACACGCTTAATTAGATGTCCATGTTTGCCTTGTAAATACAATTATTGGGTTTGTTTCTCTATTAAGTAAAGAGCCCTGACATTACTTTAAATTGTTCATTGGCTTTATACTAAATGGTAGTGAACTGAGTTTGCAAACTCCTGACATTGAGTTTGTTCAAATGACTGTCATATGTCTTATTTGTCCAGGTACTGCTGCAGGGCTCGAACAGATCACCATCACCCCAGAGTCTGATCAATCTTTCTGAAGGTCTTTTTCTGTTAGAAGGGAGTTTTGATTTGCTTTCCTCTGAGTAATTTTCTTGTAATGTTTGCCTGATTTTCCAGATCACAACATGAATTCCATCATTCTTTATGACAAAGTCTTAGTGCCCTTGTCACACTGTCATTGTTCGCAATGAGCTATATGCATAACTCCACTACTTCGTGGACTTAAGCCAACTCCTTTGTTTCCTGTCTTTCATTACTGGTTAATCTAGGGGTCCATTTCACGACGAACGTTCAACAAACTCTGAGTGTAACCCTGAACTCTGAGTTGATCTATTCGGAGATACAAAACTTTGAGTTTCGGTCCCAGAACAGCTGATTTGGGTTGGTTTAATCAACTCAGGGGAGTTCAACCCGGGATTTTACACGTGCGCTACCATGATAAAAAGCCAGCATCAATGGAGCCCCAATTCGACGAGTCACCATGGCAAGGTAGATGTGAGGGTAGGGCTGCATCTGCCATTAAAAGGAACTATAACTTCTAAAGCCTCACATGGCGAGTTTGAACTGCTGCAAAAAAAAAAAAAAAAGAAAGAAAAGAAAGACGGCGTGGGAGAAGATTTAAGTTCAAATGCTGTCCTTTACAATCACAATGATGTTATTAGGCCTTGGGCCAGACCAAATATCGGTATCGCTTGAGTGGGCAAAACCTTACCTGTACTAAATTGTTTTTAGGGTCAATATAGATAAATTAAAATATGATAGCCTTTTCATAAAAGCAGCTTTTTATATCTTTTTGACATTTTGTTATTTTTCTCTATAGGCGGATTTTCATTAATTCCAAAAAGGACACAGACAACTAATACCACATTGAAAGTCATGTAATACTGTTTTTGAACATCACACTGCTCCTTTATTATAGATAAAACAAACTAGTATCTAATTAAATTAGTTGATTAAGTGGGTGTGGCCTATTATTTGGTGGTGGAGAAGTTATTTCTGGAATCAAAGCTGAATGGGACTTTCTGCATCTCGTTCATGCTGGGGTAGATCTGTGACACACTCCTGACCCCAACGAGTGGGATATGAGACAGGACCCTTTGTGCAAGCTCTGTGGGGAGATGGTACCTCGGCACACATCCCATCAGGGTGTAAGACAGCACTTGCCCAAGGTAGGCACAAGTGGTGCCACGATAAGGTGCTAATGGTACTTGCTGACACCCTGGAGCAGGAGAGACACAAGAAATGCCAACCACATGGAAGATCAATACAATCACTCAGCTTTGTAAGGGAGGGACAAAAGCCACCAACTACAGTACCAACAACAAGAAGCAATCTGCTGCAAAAGGCTTAATCATGGGAAATAATTAGACCTGGGGGGAAGACTGCAATTGTTTAGTTTCTTCAAGTCTCTGGTTCTGATGCTGCTGCCCCAGCAGATGCTGCAAAGCTGATGCACTTTCCACAACAGACTTGTAGAAGTTCTGCAACATCTTGGTGCAGATATTGAATGATCTCAGCTTCCTTAAGAAGTAGAGTCTGCTCTGACCTTTCTTGTAGATGTAGTCAGTGTTGCATTTCCAGACTAGTCTGTTGTCCAGCTGAACTCCAAGGTATTTGTAGTTCTCCACCACCTCCACCTCCTTTTCCAGGATGTAGACAGGACTATGCTGCTTATTCTTGCTCCTCCTGAAGTCAACAATCATCGCTTTAACTTGCTGGTATTTAAGATGAGGTGATTGTTACCATTTCACAAACTGACTGACCAGTTCCCTGTACTCGGCTTCTTGTCCATCGCTGATACACCCCACAACTGCAGAGTCATCAGAGTATTTCTGCAGATGACAGGACTCAGAGTTGTGCTGAAAGTCTGAGGTGTACAGTGTGAAGAGGAATGGTGAGAGTACAGTTCCTTGTGGTGCTCCAGTGCTCCTATCTCACAATATCCATCCATCCATACATCTTGAATAAGGTATTGGGAAGAAATATAAAAAGTATCCTTAATTAGAAACTACACTGCCCGGCCCAAAAAAAAGTCACCAACCAAAAAAAGGTCAAACATTTAACATTTCGTTGGACCGCCTTTAGCTTTGATTGTGGCAGCATTCGCTGTGTTTCCAGAAGCTTCTGCAATGTCACCAGATTTATTTGAATCCTGTTGCATCAATTTTTCACCAAGATCTTGATGATGATTGTAGAGTCTGACCACAGCACATCCCAAAGATTCTCAATGGGGTTGAGGTCTGGACTCTGTGGTGGCCAATCCATGTGTGAAAATGATGTCTGATGATCCCTGAACCATCTTTCACAATCTGAGCCCGATAAATTCTGGCACAGTCATCTTGGAATATGGCCGTGCCATCAGGAAAGAAACATCCATTGATGGAATAACCTGGTCATTCAGTATATTCAGGTATCAGCTGACCTCATTATCTGAGCTCATACTGTTGCTGAACCTGGACCTGAGCAACTACAGCAACCCCAGATCATCACACCGCCACCACAGGCTCATACAGTAGGCACTAGGCATGATGCTGCATTACTTAATCTGCCTTTCCCGGCCACATTTCTTCCTGGAAGACGATGGTCCACTATCCTACCAGTTTTTCATAATGTGTTGGACTGTTCTGAACCCAGTTTTAGTAGTTTCTGCATCTCCTTAGATGTTTTCACCTCTTGATGCCAATGATTTGACCCTTCTCAGACAGACTAATATCTTTTCTAAGACCACGGGATGTGTCTTTCCACATGGTTGTTTAGGAAATGAGAAGCAACTCATTGCACCAGTTGGGGTTAAATAACTTGTTGCCAGCTGAAAGATAATCACCCATGCAGTAATTATCCAATAGGAGGCTCGTACCTATTTGCTTAGTTAAATCCAGGTGGCGACTTTTTTTTTGGCCAGGCAGTGTATATTGCAATGATTTAGAACTGACAATCGGCTAATTTAAGCTTATATATTTACACCTGTATTAGATAAATTGATTGAAACACTACTTAAGAGTTTATTACAAGTCTCTATGGCTGGCCAATCGTTCAAACACACCCAAACAAAATTATATAATGAAAGAATGGTGATTTCCAGGAGGAAATCGTTTTGAACAGCAGCAGTCTATTTCTCCAAGAGGTGATAGGTAAAGCTGCCAGTCAGCAAGGTCTATCATATCAAAACTTAATCTAGGGATGTATAAGAATAAAAAAATCACAACTACAATTTGCCCTCCCAGGTAATACCGATATGTGAAATTTTGGGTCTTGGCCCAAGGACTATATAGAGTAGAACTGTTTAATGGTAGCGTGACAGTCCAGGATCCTCTCAGTATGATTCCAAGTGGTTTTGTTCTCATTCGCCTGTTTGGTCAAACAGTTTGCATACCTGCTTCCCACCTGGGAGGCATTTCTCAAATACCCTGCATCTCCAGTGAAAGAAAAAAAATCTATTTGTGAAAAAATGCAGGGCAATAACTCACAACCTATCTGCTTTGAGGGGAAGCATATGGCAACATGAAAAATTCCCACTTGGGATTGAACTCCAGCTTACCACATGACAGACATGTGCCTTAACCACATACCCAGAGACACAATTAAAGTTGAGTAACCAGGAGAAAGGATCTTCTGGAAACAGGATCTCCAACTGTCACATATGGCCAGTGATATTATGTACGGACAGATCAGCTTATGTATGTAGATAATTGACTGTGATGTGAAACTGTAACACCAGAAATGGCAACTGTCAGGAAATGAAACTTCTATCGACGGCCTGATAACAGTCTCTGAATGTTTAACTCTCCACGCAGTCATGCTGCATCTTCATCCATGAAATCCTTATCAAAAGGACACGTCTGTAACCTACTGACTCTGATTTATTTTTAACATGTTTTATTTGAGACGGCAGCAGCCAAAACTCACCGCTGACTGAATGAATAAATGAGGAAATGAAACAGCGAGTGGGCGGAGACAGCGAGAAACTCATGGTTTCTCCACGTTAACCTGCTCCCGACCAGGTAAGTTTCAAAGAGTCTGTTGTACTGGTAACTGATCGAGGGTTTAAAGCTAGGGTTGGCAATGTTGGAAAAACGGTTCGCCCAAGCAACATTTAAAAAAAACACACCACCAGAAACCACGCCTTTCGAGCGCAGGGGTGTGTGCCTAGTGGATAACTTGTTAGCTTACTAGTGAACAGGTGACAAACCACATTTCTAAAAACTTAAGTCCACTCACCTCCAACTCCTTTTGCAGTGTAAAAAGTACCCACTGCAAGCGTCAATGCCTCTAAGACTTAATCCTTATCTGTTGTTTTGTTTTTTGTCGCAGCAGCAGTTAGCAGTCTGTTGGCTATATTAGTTTACTGTGAGCGGTGGTCACGTGAGGGACAGAGAGGAGACATAAAGGCATCGATTTATTCTTTCTATATGTTGCAAATGACTAATTCCTGCCTTTCGGTGTGAATGACAGGGGTTGGTCAGAGTTTTAACAGAACTGCAGCACAGAGATCTGACTTTATCCCTTTCTTTTTATAAATACATAATGTATTGACTACTGTCAGGATGGAAGGACCATTTCACCCAGTATAACAAAAAATGTTTCTAAACAGGATTACCAACTCTGTTTTTAAGTTACCCCTCTTTGTGAAACAGGGTAGAGTTACTCCTCTTTTCCTGAGTTGAGTGACCACCTTTGTGAAACAGTAAACTCAAAGTTTCCCTAGTCTCAGGGTTAAACAATTCATGGTTTTCATTAAACTTGCTTCGTAAAACAGAACCCAGGTGTGTCTGGCCATTGTTGTTGTGGTTACTGAGGTCAGGCACACCTGGATTAATAATTTTTTCTAGTAATGACAGACAGGAAATAAAGGGCTGGCTTAAGTTCATGAAGTATTGGAGTTGTGCATATAGCCCATTTGATATCATATTGATTCAGAGATTAGACTCTGCTGCACTATCACAAACTGTCATGGTATGATTTTGATTCAGTTTTCTTCAGAAGCTACAGTATTGAGATGAAACAATATCACATGCTGTCACCATGATCATTTCCAAGTATATCAAAACTAAAAAAAAAAAAAAAAAAAAGGAGTAGCGTTTTAATGATTGATCAATTTCGTTGGTTGGGACTGATGCAGGATTATTGCTCACTGAATTGATGTTGATGTTTTTGGACATGTCTCACTTTGTCATCTTAGTTTGAAAAAAGGCAACAGACCATGTCGTTTATTTTAGCAGTTGTACCCTTAGATATGAATGAACTGCTAACATTAATTTATTTTCACATCCCAATTCTGAATACTTCTCAAATTTTCAAATCCATGGTACCTTCACACGTGATAGTCATGGCTATTAATTTTACCCCAAGTGTTCAGAAGATGAACTCCTACAAATCATATAGAAGAACTGGGATTGCAACAGCTAGAGGAGGGTGAAGGTTAGTGAAAAAAATGACCTCTACACAGTAAACAGCAGGTGTCTTCAACATTGGAGCAGCATGCACTCCTAAGAAGAGACACTCTGGTGTATGTGACAGCAGGAGTTGCCCAAGTAAGAAGTTTCAAGAGCATTTCCATGGCACTGTGTACAGACAGGAGTGTTTACATCAGCTCTCAGCACAACTCCAGTGTGTCTTGGTGGTCCCTCAGTGGTGGTCTGTGAAATATTTGCAAAGGGAGAGTTGACATCTTGTTGCAACACTTTGGAAAAAACACAGGCAGCTATGTGTCTGTACAAATTCAACTCACCGCTCCCAAGACAACTACTCTCTCTCTCTCTCACGCGTGCTATTGACTTTAATTCAACACCTTCAGTAAAACTGCCGAGAATTCATTTCCCCTTATGTTGTCAGATACTTACATGCATAATAACACTGTGAACTTTCCAGTTGGAAAATTAGCTAGTTTGCTGTTTGCCATTAATATGAGGCTATGTTAAAATTGCCTGCTTCTTACTTCCTATGCCTATTTGGACTTAAATACAAGAGAAACAGGGGTTCATGCAGAAAAGCTATTTGCAAGTAGTTTATTGTCTTCTTTAATCTTTCCCCTGCTTTTTGAGCACTGATTATAAAGTATTAGGCAGCTGCTTGGACAAGCACATACAGTAGTTGATTCTTGGCAGGAGGCATCAGAATATCTACATAGCTCTGACTTTTGCATCAGCTGCTCTCCAACCAGTAAATGAATATATTTGACTTGGGTAAAAATACCTCTGAGCTGAAATTACTTGAATCACTCAGACATTTTAATGGTATTTCCTTTCTTATTGTTGTACTTCTACAAATTTATACACTAATTTTGAACTTTTTGCCTTTTGAAGATGAGTTCATATTCTACTTACTGAACTGTTTCACTGTTGCAGAAATTTTGACCACAGTGCTGACACTCAACACAACTCTACCCATTCATATGAGTGCGATCTGCTGTTAATCACTCTGGTGCTATGTAGAGTTTTGGGACAGAGAGGTGACATAACTTTCCTGCTTGTTAGAAAAGAGGTAATTTCCCTTTGTTTGCAACTAGCTTTGTGGTGTTTGACCTTAATCGGTCAACTTCAAAGAGGCTGCAAACATCCTGGACATGATATCATGCTTTATAACTATTCCTAAAGATGCACCAATGTGTATATTATTCTCAAAGCGATAGAATCTGCTATGAACCATTCTGACAGCGGTAGTAGCTGGTGTGCAGTCATTCTGACAGTGGCTGTTACAACTCCAATGCCTACAGTGGGCTCTACAATGACGGTGCAGCATGACCTGCATACCTTATTGCGAGGTACCCTAACCCAAACCTTTTGTTCTGATACTGCTAACGGAAATGCCTCCAATACTGCCAAAAATGCTGGTATTGGTATCGGTGTGTACTGGGGTTTAGGAGTCTGATACCACATGATTTTTTTAAAACAAGAATCTATTTACTGATTAGCTCTGACCCAGTTCTTCTTCCCTCTTAACTTTGCACTGTGCTGCCATTTGCAGCCTGCTGTTTTTGAGGGGTGAAGAAGAACTGATCACCTGACACCTGTTAGACAGCTAACTAGTAATCATGTTGGCAGTATGGCAGTATTTCACACCAGATTCTCCTACCAGCAAGACTGTTTTTTGATTACATAATGGAATTGGTACTCGGTATCACAAGCATCAGAATCGGTATCAGGAGGGAAAAAATGGCATCTCGGTCCCGGTAAAAATGCACAAGTATTGTGAGATGATGCAAAATTATTGCATTGTAATGCCAAAAAAAAAAATGCCATGTTACGTTGGAGGCTACGTATGAACTAAGTTAAGATGCAAAGAATTTTTTTTCCCATGGAAATGTTTCAATCTGTGCAAAGTTTTAGTTCTGCAGTTGTTATCTCTGCCACAGGTGAGGTTCCTTCCAGACAACCCATGGTTTAGTATTATAGTTTACTTTAAAAACTTAGCTGACCCAGTCCCAAATATGCTATATACTGTTCTGCAAAGCAAAAGCCAGAGGAGAATAGTGTCTTGAAAAAAGGCCTAAAGAGTCCAGGTAATGAAAGCTGTCAAAACACAGTTGAGATGAAAGCACTTGCAGATGTGTTTATGACCTGTGTTTAACCCCAGTCTGTTTTCTCAAAGAGCTCCATGATCACTTGATTTAAGTGAAGGAATGTTAAAATAAGGTTTCAAAGGAAGACAATTGTTTGAGAGTTATAATGTACCACATCTTTCTGAGAATTAGACAAATTCTTGGCACAGACTCAGAAAGTGCTTTATACAACTGTAGGTCCTGATGTCCGTATACAGCAGCTTACACTCCCGCAGGTTAGATCTCTTTTCTACTCGCATACATTTAACTTAATTTTAGTTGTTTTTTAAAAAATGTATTCTAGCTGTTTTCAGTAATAAAATAACATAAGAATGTGATGAATGATGATAATAATTGGGTAATATAATAATATATGATAATAATTATAATAATTAATAATTAATAATGATAATTGGGGGGAGTGGATAGCCCAGTGGTAGGGGCTTGGGCGCGGAGGACCCGTGTTCAATTCCCTGACACGACCCCTGGGTGCACCACTGTGGACCCCTGAGCAGGGTCCTTAACCCCCCACCAACTGCTCCCTGGGCGCCTTAAGTAGCAGCCCACTGCTCTCTGATACTTCTGTACAGAGATGGGTGAAATGCAGAGCCCTAATTTCCCCTTGGGATCATACAAGTATAACAAAAAAATAAATAAATAAATAAATAATAATAATAGAGGATTGTAGCTATCTTAAGATACCTCTTATCTAATCCTCTTATTATTCCTCTGAGCATTTTACACTATTAACACCACACACAGCTAGCCACATAATTCATAACTTGATTGCCACATTAATTATCCAACATGAGAGAATGATAATAGAGTTGTACTAATTCTTGCGTACAGATTCAGTCTTTAATCTTATCTCTAGTTTACTCTGATGCATTTGTGAGCAGGGGTTTGACACAAACAGTTTCAAACTCAATAAATCTTAATCAATCCATGATAAAGAGAAGCCAGTGAAACAAGTTTCATCTCATAAATACGAACACATTTCCTCAAAACACAGAGCAGTCAGCATAGACGTGTGATGAGTTATAAACAGGCCTAAATGGTGTGACACATTTCCAGACTCACTGTTTTAATTATCACTGGAGTCACCAGCCAGTTTAACCTATGTAACCTGTGAAGACACGTGAACAAAACAAATCCACACAGCATATTGTGATTTGATCCGATTCTGTAGCACATGGGCCAATCCATCCTGACAACACTGTCACTGACAACAAGATGGAAGCAAAAAGGTTGTTCATCCCACTGGTCTAAAAACTAATCATTTTTTTCTAAATCCAGTTAGTGTGCAAAAATGATAGCAAAATATTTCTGTTGTACTTTATATACTTCTGTCACTTATGTCAGTTTTGTTGTGTTGTCACTTGAAGGGAAAATTATGTGCTTTACAATGTGACCATTGCAGATCATTTGGAAAATAAGCTGTCATTATTCTGATTTACAGCTTTGTACACCTGAATACCTCTATTGGGAGAGCTAGAGAGGAGTGGTCAAAGTTGGAGTGCTGCATTTACAAGCAGTCACAGAAAATTGGGTCTTTATATGCCAAGATTAAAATACATATGGTTGTAGCTATATACGGTTGTCAATAACCAGTGTTATATTTCCAGCGATGACGAAGTTGGGTTCATCGCTGAGGAACGTGTGCCAAATTTTTAACCGTGCCAATGAGTACTCTTCCGCTTTCAGTACTTAAAGGCAGGGTGGATGATGTTTTCCAGGAGCATTTTTTACTATATCGCTTGAAGTCTTCTTTACTCCCCAAATGCAGCCAATTAATTAAATGTTCTGACAAAAAACTTTAAAAATAATCACCTGCGGAACGGACAGGACTAAAAAAGCCCCATCCAATGAAATTTTAATGGCCCGTGCTTATTGATTGAATGATTATGTCCATCAAACTCAACTGCCAATTATCGTCCTCCTACCCTCCCCACACAAATGTGCGCTCGCAACTCGCTGTGAGCATCTCAGAGCATCTCACAGTGCACATGAACATGGCTGCTTGCTGCTCTTATCTATGCAGCTGTTCGCTCTTAAAATCCACCGAAAAGAAGAAAAAAAAAAAAAGCGGATGTGGATTAAGTCATGGAGGTGTTGACATTTGCAGTGAGGATATTTTACACCACAGAAGAAGTTGTAGGTGAGGGAATTATCACTTTTAGGAAACATTGTTCCTCTGCTGTTTACAGTGAAGCTAACAAGCTAGCCACTCAGCTGTTCGGTTATCTTCGCCGACAACCATCGGCGCACACGTTCCTGTGCTATGGAGGCGTGGTTTAAGGTGGGCGTATGTTTTTAAATGTAGCTTGCCCAAACCGTTTTTCCAGGATCCCCTACCCTGCCTTTAATGCTGACTCCATGTGATAGACAAGTTGCTACTGTTTGGAAGTGGATATTTTCCTCATTTAGTGTTTCAAGATCCCAAGATAGCTGTGATAAAAATGCTAAAGTTAATGCTTCAGAACTGTACATTATATTGGCTACGCTCTTGTTCCTGTTTTTTATACATCATGTAGTCAAAGTGAGCCATCTCTTTTCAACTTTGCTTTTCACTCACACTAATGGGCACATCAGAATTTGAAAACTGTACTAATCGTTGGGAATTTTATCACAATTAACCATTTTACCGGTAATCATTACATCTCTATTATCCACAAAAGCAAAAGGTACTGAATAGCTTGGCAAGCAGAGCAGCAGGTGGTAAACATTTCTTTCCTCCAGATATGTTTAACTAATGTTAAGTCATTCAACCTTTATATTGTGCGTTCCTTGTCATTAAGCACCCAATGTACTGTAACTCTTAGTGAAAATGGCTCATTTCTTGCTCAGTGAGTAGATTTGTGACAGACCACCTGTTGCCCCGTCTTTATTTTCTAGTATGGAGAAATCTTGTGCACAGTGCTTCACTGTGTTGAAGGCTTTCATTTTTACAGACATCACTGCACTATGATGATAGGTGTGATTACAGGTGCTGGAAAAACTAATGAAACAAAACAAAAATGATAGTAATAACAATAAAACATACAATACTTGAATGAGTTCCTCATTTGGGGGGTATGGAGCATGTTCGCTGCAGTACTGCTGTTTAACAGTCCCGTGGCAGGGGGAAATAAGGTCTCCTGAACCCCTGTCACATATTGCAGATATGAGCTTGGCTGAATGGTCAGCACGCATGACTTTCACCCAGGAATCTGGGGATCAAATCCCGCCCAGGCCCTCCATTGCGTACCTTGCCACATTCTGGCGTTATCACCAGGATCCATGTGCAATGTGGGTAATTATGGTTTCATAATTGGTGAATTATGGATTCACAGTGTGGGGTCCTGTCACTATGCTTCCGATAGATGATGTGCCCTGGCTACTTGGCCACAGGGATGTGCCTTTGGTTGAATGGTCAGTACGCATGACTTTCACCCGGGAGTCTGGGGATCAAATCCCACCCAGGCCCCCTGGTGTGTACCTTGCCACACTTCTCTTTCCTACCAGGGAGCTTTTTATAGTCTAATATACTGTAGCCTGCAGCTTCTTCATCATCTAAGAGGATCCAGCCCCCTGCTTAGCACAGAGCTGGCCTTTTTTTAAAAAAAAAATTTGTCCAGATATCTGCAGATTTTGTTTGCAGTGCCATTCCCCTTGCAAATAAGGGGCTGGTCACACTTTGCAAGGTTGGAGTATATCCCAGGTACAAACAGCGGGGGGCAACGTGCATCACATTTAAAGCAGAACTCAGTAACCTCAGCTCGGGGCTCCCCCTAGTGGCATCCTTTCACTGTCGTAAAGTTCAACCCCCCCTACACCCACACAGCACACAGACGGCTTCTCTACCTGTCTTTCCTCTATTTTGATCCCTGGATATTTTTCTAAGCGTTTACTAGCTTGTTGATGCTACTTTGCTGCGTTGGTAGCAGCACCACGTCTCCCTCTGCTCAAAGCAAAGACCTGTATCTTCTGAAACGGGACGTTTTACCCTCGACTGAGGGTAAATATGCCGTGGATTATACTTTTCTCTGGTGTTGGCGGGCAGCAGGTAAGAATACAAACTTTTATTTACTTTTTGCGGACGTGACAAGTGATTATTGAGCCTGAAGCAGTGATGCCTCACCCGGTGCCCAGGCAGCGCAAGCTACGTGAATCACTCTGGTCCAGCAAAGAGTTGGTTATGGGAGCCAGGAGCCGTGTTTAGGTGGTGTGAAGCTAAAGAAATGCTTTCTTTGAATTAGCGCTGGTAGTCTGGTTCAAATCAGAGCTGGAAGCAGCTCGGTAGATAGGGGACCTGAGTACCGTACAGCGTTTCTGTTGTCGCAAGTTCTGCTCGGGTCGGCGCAGGCAAAGTTGCATAGAGCTGCTCGCAGGCCAGAGGCACTGGTGGGAGGGGGGGGGGGGGGACACATTGAATCGCTCTGTAAACACTTTGTTTAGCCCCACGGGGATTCCGAAAAGCATTTATTGAGGTAAAAAAGTTACTGAGTTTCCCCTGAGTTTCACCAATGGCCTGAGTTTCACCACGGTGCCCAGGCCTAATTCCAGAGGTGGTCTGCAACGGTTGCTGGCACAGAATGATTGCGTTATTCACCCACGTGACAAAGATGTAATAACGGGTACATAGAAGCCCTGTCCCCGCTCGAAAACAAGAAGACTAGGAGAAACAACATGTATTCAAAAGCATGATAAGCAGCTCTTGTTGAGCTCAACAGTTGTCAAAACTGTGAAGGAACAAAGCTTTATCAGCATTTTTAGGGTGAATGTCAAACAGCACAAATGACTGTCAGCACCACCCGCTGGACTGGAGTGAAGCAGGCACTGTCACCTACACAAATGCAGTCACATGATGTGAAGGCACACTGGCACGTTTCCAACTTTAGAAGTGTGACCAGAGGCCGTTTGTACCAGACTTTTGACACCTGGTGAGTTGAAACAGGATTAAACCAATCGTGCCAAGTGTGACCTTGCCCTAAAACAGCGCAGCAATGCACACTTGCAAGGACAGTTTGACTGAACATGTATAGTATGTCACTTGAAGAACCGGAGGTTTCTAAGGAAGAAAAGACTGTGTAGCCCCTTCCTGTGTACTCCTAGCAGACCATTCCAGTGTCTTGTCTAGGGCACACCCTGGTATGTAGATCTAAAGAGTCTCTATATCCTCCTTGTTGATGTAGACTGGTTTGGTTTTGTAGACTGAAATCACCAACAGCTCCTTTTGGTGGTGCTCAAGGGAAGCCTATTCTTTTTACTCTGAAGGCTTCCAGCTGTAGTCCGTACAATACCAACGCAAAGAAATTCAGGTTATCCTCAGAGCAATAATTGATTCAGTCACATCTGATGTGATGCATGAACGAATGTCTATGGACCATAAAGATGTTAAATTATTGTAAAGCATTTGATTTAGAGTTGGCTTGTTTTAGTTTCATTTTGTATGTCTTGGATTACCGGTTGTCTTGTTAAATGAACTTTTCCTCGTCAAAGGAAAGTTCTTTAGTCCAGCAAGCAAAATTTGCTAATGTCTAAAGACAAAGAATGGATGCTTTTTCCACATCAGGTAACCTTTACTGTATTGCCCTTTGCCATAAATGCATGCATAGCCCCGTTTCCACTCAAGGGTCTGGGCTGGGTCGGTTCACGTTTTTCTGTGTCTCCACAGATAAAAACTGGGATGGGTACCCTCATATCTGACCTGACCCGTCCTACTTTTTTGGTAACCTTCCGTAGGCGTTCTGATCTAACCGATCCCGACCAAAGAGGTGGAGCTAATACACAGCAATCCATTGATTCGTTTAAAAATCTGTCACTTCCCGCGTGACCCGGCATAAAAACAGAGCAGGGATGACCCCTTTGTTTCTGTCTCGTCCGGTGCTTTGGTTAAAAGGCGTTGCACTGCAATGATGTCACATGATCACGTAGCTGCGCTATGCGGTTACTACGCCACCTCCAGGTTAAGGTTGCAGTTTGCTGTGGGGACGCAACATGATATTAACATATCCGTACCAAAACCCACCCGACCCGACCCAGACCCGCAGGTGGAAACAGGGCTTATGTAACCAAATGCACCATTTTGGAGTTGGATGATATCTCATGGGTTATTTATACTCTTCCCATGATTTATATGTAATAATGTCAAATTTAAAAAAAAATTTTTTCTTTTCACAACATAGTGTAATTCTGTGATTTCTCAACACAGGTTGTTTAAATCATTTATGGTCTCTCACTGGGACAAAGTCAGTGTCATTCACCAGTGGGTCACTGTGCTTATGTTATGTAAAGAATGAGAAGAATCACTGCGTAAATGAATTGAATGAGACAATATTGAGGCTATGCAGTACCCTAGCAACAGTTAAAAAAAGTATTAGGTTATGGCAGTAAGTAGCAAGAATAAGCTAGCATGTAGTTATTCCCTCCAGGGCCTGTGTAATAACTTGCTGATAAAAAAAAAGAACAAAGTGGCTGCTGGGAACCATCCCTGAGTATTTGGCTACCCTTTTGTTCTAAGGAAATGAGAATTCAGCTTTTTTTATGCAATATTACATACAGAGAACTTGTTCCTTTTTTTCTATTTTACTTCTTGACAAACCCCAATGAGGTGTATTGAAGACTGACACGGCAAAAAAAAAAAAAGAAAAAAAGAAACAAATGCTGGATAAAGTCTAAAAAAAAAAACCTAGTAGTTTGACTTAATGGAGTAAAAGGTTGTGAACAGTGAAGAAGTAAACACTTGAAGGGGAGTGAGAGCAATCACTCATTCTCACTGAAAGCAGGGTCATAGTAAAAACAAGCAGTTTTATAAGTCATGGCTGTACAAACACAAGTAGAAGGTTGTATTTTCTAAATGTATGAGGTAATTTCATATTTTTAAATAAGAGGTATATTTGGTGTGAGAATACGGTCACCAGCCTTGCTAATATCTTTGCGTCATCACATCTTCTAAAAAAATGCACAAAAAAAAAGTCAACTGGCTGTGGCGATTGTTTGCTTCTGCACATCTTCATCACATTGGTGACTATGACATTTTTGCATCATGCAAAAGTGATAAAAGTGATCATTTACTGAAAGTTTGACAAGAATATCATAAACCAGTTATGATGTAACCCAGGGATCAGCAGCTCTGGTCGTTGAGGGCTGTTATCCTGCAGGTAATAGGAGCTTCACTGCTGCAACACACCTGACTCCAATCAATGGGTAATTAGCAAACTTGTCACCACTTGATTTCAAAGCTCTGCACAGGTCACAAGGTGTACTGCAGCAGGATACCGGCCCTCGAGGACCGGAGCTTATGATCCCTGATATAACAGGTGGATGGCAGTGCAGTAAATCCTGATTTCTGTCACGATTCCAGCCAACCATACCTTTTACCCAGTCGGCAGCATATCAGCCAGATGGGGATAGCTGCATCAGTTACATGATAGCATGATGACACCTGGCTTGAATTATAATGAAGAAGAACCCAACACAGAAACGTAATGGCTGACATCCAGCACTTTATATTATGTCTTACAGCGTGTCACTTTAGATTACAAAAAAGTTCAACCGTATATGCAAGGTGTACTATAAACAAAGCGTATACTGCTTGTGACCTGCTTGTGACCTCCAGTGGTGCATTGCTAAGGAAAAGATGATTCTTTTGACCAATCAGTGAATTGTAGCATGTCAAGCTCCATCATTTTGGGTCAGATTGGTACCCTCATGGAAGAGTCACAAAAAAGTAGGCCAGATTGGGTCAGATATAAGGATAGGCTACCTGTTTCAGTTTATGCCTATGGAAATGCAAAAAACAAAAAAAATGCAGACCCACCCATCCCAACCTGACCAGGACCTGCTGGTGTGAACGGGGCTTTATTGCCCCATTCTGTTCCCAGCATCTCATTGGAAACTGGGGTGATGTCCTCCACACCACTGTAGTAATTGAGGCTCTTATGAGTTATGGGTTATCATGAATTCAAAGGCTTTTGTACAGTGAAATCCATTAACTCAGGCCTCAGGGCTGCTTGTTTAAAGGGCTCCAACTGTTTTAATTCAGGGGGAAATTAACAGTGGTAAAGTGTTTCTCTAACACAAAACACAATGTTGTGGAAAAACTTTGAGAAACACCATCAAGGGACATCCCAACACTCAAAAATACATCTGAATCTTATTTGAAAGAATTGTGCATTTACTGTTTTTTTTTTTCACCAAACCACATACCAGCAAACCACATTCATGTTTCTTTTTAAATTTATATTTTTATTCAGTATTATTCAATGGATTTTATTAACTTAGATGAATAGATTCAGGGTAGACTGAACTAAGACAGAGTATTCTCTAATATTTAGCTTGTTATTGGTTTCAGTCTGAAAGGAGGTTTCATAGCACTAATGTTCACATTGTTGCCAAGCGGAAACAACTGACCTTGCTCACCTCATCAGTCTCGCTTGCCCAAACTTAAGACAGCTGTTCTCACTCCCTGTCATTTTCACTATTAGCAGGGTTTATGGTGAACATTGTGCTTGATGTAGTATGTGGAGGTCACACAAGAGGTGGATGACATAACAGGATTCAAGGAGGTGAAGATGGGGCAGAAATTAGGGTTGTGTGCCATAGAATGAGGAGTGGGGATTTTTCTCATTCAAAAAGTTTCAAAGGGTGGAAACCACTTCGTCCAGTCTGATCCATGAACTTGTTATTGTGAGATGAGTTTTGTGACGACCCCATGGGTCTTTAGTTTTGTTTTTTGTTACTCATTATTCATTTCTTTCAGGTATGCAGGACTGATTGGGGAAGTGGGAGGCGGCTGGCCAGAGTCTCTCCAGTTTCTCCATAAAAGCTCTGCCATTCTCTGGAGCAGGCCCGATCCACCGCGCTCTTGGGCCTGGCATTTTGATTATTTTTGACCGTATGCTTATGTTAAATAAACATTATTTTATTATACTCCTCATGACTCCCCTGTCTTTGTTGTGGCCTGAGAGCCGGCCATAACAAATTGGGGGTTTGGCCGTTCGTTTTTCCCGTGGTAGGGGCTTGTGTGGCAGTCTTGTTGGCATTTGGATTTGCTCTCTTGGTTTTGCTTCCTGTTTGGGTGGTTTTGTGTGGTGCGCCTTTTTTGTTGCGGGGGGTGTGTCGCTTGCGCTCCGTGCTGGTTCCATGTGTGACGTCATTTGGGTTTCCCTTTGTGTGCTGCTTGTGTGGGAGTCTGTGGTAGGAGTGTCTGTCTTTGTTACTTGGTCTTGGTGCCGGTGTGCTGCGACGAGTCCAGCGTGTTACAGATCTCTTCAGTAGGTATAGCGCGACTCCCCTTTGGGATTTGTGGGCTTGTTGTCTTATAGTGTGGAGTTATATGGTTGTGAGCAATTGTCTCGGGGGCACGGCCATAGTGTTTCCAGAGCTGCCAGCGAGCTGGTCGTTTTGGCACACTAGTGGTATCTGGTGCATAAGTACCCGCCGTCCCTGACTCCTGAAGACTAGGGCCCAGTTAGTTCAGTTTGGATAGGCAGTTAGCGGGGGGTTGGTTTGTTAACCGCTGGACATTTGTGCATGTTGACGTGATTGTGTTATGGACCCGTTCGACATGGGAGTATTTAATGTTGCGTCGTTTTCACCTTGTGCATCAGCTGTGCCCGCTGTGTCACCACTGGTGGAATTGGTTCCTGGTGCTGGGGCGTAAAGTTTTGAACAGCAGCGGGAGTTATTAGTATTGCAGATGGAACTGGAAAAAGAGAGAGAAATGGCTGTGCAGCGCATACAACTACAGTTTGACATGGAGAAAACTTTGGCATTAGAAAAGATGATGCAGCAGACTGAACTGGCAAGGTTGGAATTGGAAGCTGCTAAACTGAACTTAATTCGTGACAGAAAAATGGCTGATCTGCATGACCCTCTGTCTGTGGCAATGACGGCTGTTGCAGTTTCTGCAACTGAGGCTTCGGCTGTGACCACAAGGTCGGCATTGCAATCTTATGCGCCTTTTATTGTTAAAGGCCATGTGTCACTGGTGGGCAGTCAGATTAAGGTGCCTGTCGTGATACTGGTGCATCTGATTCATTCATCTTGTCTTCTGTCTTGCCGTTTTCTGAGCCAGAGGTTTTTCGTTGCCAGTGCTCCGTATGGATATGTCTACGTTTTGTATGCCAGTCCACAAACTTGAATTACATTCTGATTTGTTTGATGGGCCGGTGGAAATGGGTGTGTGGCCTGCTCTGTCTGTGCCGGGTGTTACGGTAATCTTAGGGAATAACGTGTCCAGCAGTAAAGTCTGGCCTGAACTTCATGTTGGCCCAGAGCCTGTTCCTGTGCCAGAGGTTGGTGGAGGTTCTGATACTCAGGATCCTGATGTTTTCCTTGTGTTTGGAGACACTCGTTCAGTGGAGGCTGTTTGGGCTCCCTGCTCTGTTCCTGAGGAAATTGATTTGGTGTTGCCTGCTTTAAGTTTGACAGGTTTTCCAAGGTCTGTTACACGTGAGGCTCTGTGTTGGGAGAATAAGATCGGTTCTACATCGCAGCCATGTTTTCAGAGCATTCCTGTGGTACCCGTATCTCCTCTTCCAGCGGTAAAACAGCCTGTGGAATATCTGGGTGCTGATCATAGACTGTATATAATTACTGGACGTAGCTTCCGGTCTCTTCTGAATAGAGAAATGTGAAGCCAGTTGGGCGTGTCTTACCGTCGCCATCTTGCCGTGTCACGTACGTCGTCACTCCAGGAAAATCCTAAAATGGGCACAGCGCGGCCGCGGGGCAAATGATTGACAGCTGACGTACTGTGGGCTAAACGCTAACTGAGCTAATACGAAACTAAGAGGAGCTAACAAAGATAAGGCTCCTAAGCGGCATGGTTAAGGTAAGACATGCTTAGACTTGCAATTCGCTGACTAAACACCGCCGTTGTGCGACTCTGTAACAAACTGAGACCTTATTAAGAGCAAAGAAGGAGCTAACTAGGAGCCTCCGGTCGGCAGGAGGAGCTTCCGGTCTGTCATAAGGACACGCCCTTAATTATGTGTAATTTGAAGAATAAATAACATCTAAACGAATGAGTTATAAAAAAAATTCACCCCCCTCACAGTTGACATGAAGGTAAACTTGACCTAATAAACCTAAAATGATTTTTTGAACCAGGCTGTAAACCTGTTTATTTCTGCTGTGAAGTTGGCGTTTTTAACATGGGAGTCTATGGGGATTTGCTCGCTCTTGGAGCCAGCCCCTAGCGGATGAAGGGAGGATTACACTATTTGCAACAAGCAAGCGAGCTTCACTGTTCTGAGGCGGAGTTTGCCCCTTGGTGCTGATCGTGGGGGATCGTTGCCGTTGGCTGGTGTTTGGTCTTACTGCACGGGGTCCACCGGCGGTGGCCATGACAACGTTTTGGCTGATGCGCTCTTTTGCGCCGTCTAGTGTCTTTGTTGTTTGCCCCCCCCCCCCTCTCTCCCGTCTATGTCTTAATTTGCTTCATGGGACCTGTTGCTGAGGTAGGGGGTATATGATCTGGGTTGTACCTTTTGGGGGGAATGAGGTTGACTGTGTGTGTTGTACGATCTGTGTTCCAGTATGTTTTCCTCCGGGCATGGCCCTGTTTTGATGGTGGGGGGTGTGACGACTCCATGGGTCTTTAGTTTTGGTTTTGTTACTCATTATTCATTTCTTTCAGGTGTGCAGGACTGATTGGGGGAAGTGGGAGGCGGCTGGCCAGAGTCTCTCCAGTTTCTCCATAAAAGCTCTGCCATTCTCTGGAGCAGGCCTGGTCCACTGCACTCTTGGGCTTGGCATTTTGATTATTTTTGACCGTGTGCTTATGTGAAATAAACATTATTTTATTATACTCCTCATGACTCCCCTGTCTTTGTTGTGACCTGTGAGCCGGCCACAACAGTTTGGAAATCTCTTACAACTCGAGCACCCTGTAAACTGAATTAAGGCATTAATTCAGCTGAGCTGAGATGGGAAGGTAGAAGCCATTAAAGGAATAGTTCACCCACAGAATGATGTGACTTTATTTTCCACTTACCGTCATGGTGAGCAAGACTCTGGAGCACTTTTTTAATATCTCACATGCAGCCAGAGACGAGGACGACTTCTCGTTTCCAACCAACTTTCATATAATGGAGTTCGATTGAGCCCGAGCCAACAAGGTCCTTAGAAGTCCACAAAAACTAATATTCCTGAGTGTCCTGAGTGGGTAGCATCCAGAATTTACTCGAAACTACGTCATTTAGTATATTTTTAGAGCCTAAATAGAAGCACATCGCATCTCTTGCGCGCATGCTGATGCGCGTTCATGAAACTACGGAAGGCGCGGCAGACGAGATCGCGCGTTCTCTTTTTCTTTCTTTCTTTGTTTTAAATCAATATCCAACTCCTCTTGTGTTTGTCCCGGTTCGTCTGCAGCTCTGTTGCTCTTAACGCAATGTAAACAGTGAATTTCTTCTTCTACGCTTGTATTATTGACAGAGTAGCCTCTGAACGCTGAGGCTTCCATAGTTTCGTGACCGCGCATTTGCGCGCTAAGCGGAAGTAAACAATATTCCTTTTTAGGCTCTAAAAATATAGTAAATGACGTAGTTTCGAGTAAATTCTGGACACTACCCACTCAGGACACTGGGATTACATTGGACGAGCAGTATGGAGGAATATTGACCAGTTTTTGTGGACTTCTAAGGACCTCGTAGGCTTGGGCTCAATCGAACTCCATTATATGAAAGTTGGGGGGAAACGAGAAGTCGTCCTGATCGCTGGCTGCATTTGAAATATTAAAAAAGTGCTCCAGAGTCAAGCTCACCATGAAGGTAAGTGGAAAATAAAGTTAAATCATTCTGTGGGTAAACTATTCCTTTAACTTCACCAGGGCAGCAGAAATGAAATACTTTCTAGAAGTAGGTAGAAAAGTGGACAATTTACTAAGAAAAATCCAAGTATAGATGGATTTGATGAGTGTACCGATTTAAAAAGGAAAGCTTTTTAAAGAACACCTCTGAAAGGGAGTCTGAGAATCTTAAAACTCATGACAGTTTATGTTGAAAAAGGCTCAATAATTATACAGTTTTTAAATAAAAATGTTGAAATAGGCTACAGGGAATTTGATTTTATTTATTAGCATTGCAGTGACTAAAAAGGGCTGCATAGTGGAGTGGTGGTCAGTACCATCACCTAACAGCAAGGTTTCTTGTTGAAATCACAGCTTTGGCCCTTCTGCATAAGTTTGCATGTTCTTCCTGTGGGTGGGTAGGTGGGTTTTTTTGGGGCACTCTAGCTTCCTTCCACAGTCAAAACATGCCTGTTCAGTTAATTTGTGTTTCTAAATTCTCCCTCTGAGTGGTTGTTTTGTAGTTTGTTTGTTTTTTCTTCTGTGTATCCCAATTGACAAACAACCACCCTGCCTCTTGTACTTGATAACTGCTGGAAATGGCTCCAGCTCCCAGTGACCCTGCACAATAATAAGTGAGTATTGTAGTGGATGTATGTATGCATAGCAAGTAATATTTTAATCAGTTTCAGGTGCTTTTGCAAGTCAGAATACCAACCAATGATCTTTTGGTCATTAACTCTTTGGCTACACCTTACTAAAGAGATCTGAGAGATTGTCATCACAATATTTCATGGAAAACATTGGTGAAGTTGATGTTTGACTAAAATTAAAACTCACTGTACCCTACCCAGTGAAGTTATATCATGATTCCTATGACAGCTTTAATTGCCTTGTGTTACTTTTGTGTACATGTTGTTAGTTCTGTTATTGTTTCTAATAACACTTGATTACACCACTATCTCTTCCTCACAGAAATTTCTTTCCCAGTGTGGCAAGGTATGCAATGGAGGGATTTGATCCCCAGACTCCCGGCTAAGAGTCGTGTGCGCGGACCATTCTGCCAAAGGGACATCCCTGTGGCCAAGTAGCCAGGATGCATGATCACTTGGAGGCATAGTGACAGGACCGTCAACTGCCACATATCTCCCCCTCTTTCCACAAGCTCATCCTCGTCCTTCACGTAGGCTTCCACCAATTTCGAATCTATGGACTGTTTACCGGCCTAAACAACAGACCTCAGGCTTCAGGCTTCCCCCATCTAAAGAGCAATATCGGCGATTACAGCAGGCTCTCCAGAGAGAAAGAAAGTAAGAGGATTTATAACAAAAATCTGTTTCTGAGGGACAGAGTGAAGAAAAGTTTGGAAGAAATCTTATCTACAGATAAGAAAAAAATTTATCTACATGTTTTATCTTTTTACCTGACTGATGGCCAAATGAACTGTCAATTCACGTTTTTTGATTAAGCTGAGCTGTTTTTTTCCCCTTGACCCCTGCCAAAGCTTTAATAAATTTAACCTGCATGAAGACAATTGGTCATTATTTCACCTATAAGGTTCTTAGTTTGCAACTCTACGTGGTAGGGTGCGGTCATAATTAGTAAAACAACATCCAGAAGTCCTAAAGGGTTGGTCTAGCCCAATAAACATGTTCTAATACTCAATACTCTTCCTGAGTATTAAAATGATCTGGATTGGAACAAGTGCGTAAGATGTTTAGGGAAACAGCTGTCGACGAGTGGGTGCGGTTACGATGACCCAAGGCAGGTTGTTCCTCTGAGGTTATGCCAGCTGAAGCAGGGCAGGCCCAATATAACGATGGCAGTAAGTTGTGTTTCCTGTCACCAGCTTAGCACCCCATTACTGGAGAGCTGGTTTCCCGTTTTTTTAACTGAACAAAAACCGAGGGTCTTAGACACAGCGTCACACGGATCCTGCTGACAACGTGAACAACACAACAACACAACAAGAATGTGGCAGGACTGTCAACTGCCACACCAGCATTTTCCTCGATGTTAAAATAAAAGTTATTTATCTTTTGTGTGAGTGGAGTTTCTTATAACTAAATGGCATCCTAACAGCATATGACAATTAAGACTGCTTAAAGGTAGAGTCTGGAGTGGTTCTGTTTGTGAACACTATTCAAACTGAGAGCCCCTCCCCTTGAGCTATTGACTGCATCACTCTTCAGCACCGAGCATCTCCTTCAAAGCTCGAAAGCAGGTGAAAGCCAAACCAATATTAACCCATTGTTTTCAAGCGTGCACTATCTAAAGCTTTTATTGCCGTAAAATACTTCCTTTTTTTCACTGCACCTGCCATTTTCATCAACAATTCGAGTGAATCTGATGTCGGCTCCAGTCAATGATTTTTTTTTTTAAGTTTGCTCCAACGAGTTTATAGCACTACACCCTTAACTCAGTCTTTGGCTGGAGATAATACGCAAATCTCCACCCCGAAACATCCTGAACTCACCAAAAGAGTTGCAATTACTGTAAAACTCACTGCCACATGAGAGTAGAGGCCCAAAGGTGTGGCTTGAGCTGGATTTCACTCACACAAGTCTAGTGTTTATTTTCAGGGGGAAAACTCCAGACTCTACCTTAAAAGTTACATTAATAAAAATATTCATCCCAAGGTATTTTTTATGAACAACTCTGACTTCAAGTCCCCAAACATAACAATGGCCTCCTTTGTAATGCTGCTGTTCTTCCATAGCCATGCTTTTCTGGGACAAGGTGTACACCAGATTATCACATTGCATGCTATTGTGTGTTCATGTGTCATCTTCCTCATATTACCTTGAAATAAGATGAGCATCTTTTGAATTATCACTCTCACAGAATGTATCTTGCTGCCTGTCTTTCCAGCAGCCCCCCTCCCAAAAAGACATCAGTTACTCACAAAAAATAACCCTCCTGTTTATGACTCAGCAAGAAGCTTGTCTACATCCTGTAAGGTACAGTACATGAGAACAGCAGAAAAAAAATGAGATAATGAAACGAAATGCACATATAAATATAATTCTGGTGTATTGTCTTATATATTTCTAATTGCATTGTAACAAGTTAGTCCAAAATAGTGTGCAATGAGGATATTGTTTCCTCGCTTGGTACCATGACAGTTTCCTTCAACTGTTACTTTAGCTTTAAAGGCACTGAAGGGGTGGGGGGCTATATGGCTATTTTGATGCCAAAGTGTTTTATAATGTGAAGCACTTAGTATTGCCTCTATGCATAAAAAATGTGCTATATAAATAAAGTTGAAGTTGAGAAAATAATTCTATTATATGTATGCTTTCATAATGGAAAAAAAAAACCCTCAAAATGCCATTGTGATGTCAGGCTACCTCCTGCCATGTCATATCAATCTTCTACATTATTAGGTGGAGAAATACGCTGTGCCTGTAGTCTCCAGTATGCCACCTTTTTTTCTTTTGACGCTTTTTCAAAGGAAGGTTATTCCTGTCAGTGTTGTACACAGCAGGGCAGCAGAATTAATTGGTATTTTATCACAATTTTGCTTGCAAAGAAGCATGACAAACCAAATACCCTCCCTCTCTTTGCAATAGAAACATGACAGAAATTGTCTCTCAGTGTGACACTACAGTAAGTTGAATTTAACAGAAAGCACCTCCAGTCAAACTGAATTTAGTCATTTTACCTGCACTGGAAACAGAGCTAAGTGTTCAAATGAGCTTTCTTCTAGCTATTTGTGTATTGCCCCAACCCCCAGCTAAGTACCATACAGTACATACCAAATTCTCAGATGCAAAATCATAAAAGGAAACAGTTTCTCTGCAGTGATTTCTTGCTGCATGGTTTTGAAAAGACTAATCAGAGTATTGCAGCAAAGATTACCACACTGTTCGTGCACTCATGACTCAAGTAGACTATATGTGTCTGCAACAATATGACTGCAATCAGCTTTGCTTGTGAAATCTTTACATCAGCCATCTGAGCCCTCAGATGGCATAACAACCAGCTGACACAAGGTTTTAAGGCAATTACAATGCTGGGACTCAAGAACAGAGCCACTTGGTGAATAAGAACAGTGCGCTGTAGTGATGAAAGTGCCAAACATCAACATAATTGAGGGTTAGTTGTGGCTTCTATCCCTTGTTTGAGGCATTACCTCTGAGGCTCAGGGATGTTTTTGGTACATCCGCCACTGCTGACATTGAACCGGAGATGGTATGCCTTACCCTAAAATGTTCACCTTGACTCTTCAAAGTGAAATGGATGATGAAATGTATTACCGGCAGTCAAGTTCTTTTAGTTCTTATTTGTCAGCTGTGAGCGATTTTGTTCTATTTACAGTACTTCCAACAGGATTTCTTTAGTTTTTTTCCCTTTTCTAAAGGAAGTCTTAATTTATGTCTACTTATTTTGTGTCTTTTATCGGTCTAGTTTTACAGCTCTGTATCTGAAGAAACCCCACTACATAAAATACAGTTAGATATCAAATACATTATATAAAAATAAATGAATAAATAACAGTGAATAAATTAAATTAAGTAGTAAAACAGTAGATCAAAACTGGAGGAAAGAAAAGAACAGTATTTAACATTTAAACTTGCGCAATTCACCTTTAAACTTTGAATTGCCATCCAGTGTTAAGTTTAAACTTCTATAGCCTATCTGAGAGGTTCAAGATTTACTTTAAAGCTGTATAACAACAGTGTTCATCTTCTGACACCAAAGAGACTGGAGTTAGGAAGAAGGAAATAACCTCAATCCTTTGAATATAATCAACATCAGAGCTCAATTTTCTATCCAGTGTACAGATTCTATTATCTATAGATATATGGAGTAAAACTCAATACATACTTTTGAGAAACACAATGTTCCATAGCTTGGTAAATCTTAGCCTTTGGGGTTGTTACTTGGACGTCATTGGGATTATAAATGAAATTTTCTGATCTGTAACTCTGGGACAGAAAATTTCAATTCGGATGTTACAAATTAAAAGAAAAAGGGGGAAACAGAGCAGATACATTGCAATTGTCATCAAATTTATTTATTTTTTCTGTTCAAAAGAAAAGAAAAGAAAAGAAAAGAAAAGTGGGAATTTCAAAGTAGGCCACTGGTAGCAGAAAAAATAGGATTCTCAGCTGTTCAAAGAGCTTAAAGGTGATAATATCAGCAACAAAACACAAGATAATCAATTATAAGGTTGGTTCAGTGACAAAGCACACAAACATTTAATAATTTCTCTGCTTATGCCATGCAGGAACATACTTTATAAATCACATAAGGTTTTCTTAGTAGTTGTTATCAGCATGATGAACAGATCCCTCTTTTGGAAGTTTTCCAGTAACTGGATTTGTTGTGAAGGTGGCCACAAATTGTTCTGAAACAAAACTACTTTTGCTTTCACTTGACAAAAAAACAAACAAAAAAAGGTTAACCTGGAGTGTTTCAAACACAACTCTCACTGAGTGTTAACCTCTCCTCAGTCACGACCAGCTCCTCTGTGTTGCCTCCCTGAAGCCCCCCAGACCCTGTCGTGGAGAATTTAAGATTAGCCTACTTACATAACTCTCACTGGGAATTCAACTAAATTATAGTTGGATAACACATGGCTTTACACAGTGGTTAACAACTGCATATCAATTTACTGCCATCAACATGAATGCATAGTTTTTCATAAAAGCTACCAATACAGAGAAGGGAAAAAATAATATGATCACCCCACTAACATCTAGAGTTAATGGCACCATATAATCTCCAGCCCTCTAGCATAGATTTTACATCTTAAACTGCTCTTTAACACCTGGCAATTGTGTACCATACACCAGCTTCAGATATGTTTGTTTGTTTGTTTGTTTGTTTGGCTGGTTGGGAATGTTATTATTATTTCCAACCACAATTCAAAAACAGTATCTTATATCAATAAAATATAATTTTGTAAATTTTTATTTATAATTAGTTTCTTTAGTTTCTTGTTATGGTGAATTTAGCCTTTTCTTTAATTGGATGGTATGAAAATTTTGAGGACAACTGTATATGTATGTACAGTATGTGTGCGTGTGTGTGTGTGTGTGTGGGGGGGGGGGGGGTATGTATGTATGTATGTATGTATGCATGTATGTATGTATGTATGTATGTATGTATGTATGTATCTATCTATCTATCTATCTATCTATCTATCTATCTATCTATCTATCTATCTATCTATCTATCTATCTATCTATCTATCTATCTATCTATCTATCTATCTATCTGCGCTTGAGGCCCTGTGACTTATTATGCGGCTGCTGTAAATTTTAGGTAGGACCAGAGGAGGGGGTTGGAGTGAATTGCATTTTATTGAATCTAACTGTATGTACCTGTGAGATGAACAAAAATAGAATTTAAAAAAATTGAGGAAATCCATTTACATGTATTCCCAAACTGTCAGTCAACAAAATGAAAAGAAAAAAGTCAAAGCTGAAGGAAACTGAATGTTTCAATTTCACAAACTTGGGAACCTGTTTGATAGAGATAACATTAACAGTGCATAATGGAGAATCTTTAAGTATAAAAACTGTCCTGTAAAACTCATCAACAGGTAGCTAAAACATGCAGATAATCCTAGGATCACAAAAGGGTCACAGAATGCCTACAAAAAGGAAAATACACTTTACAAAGAATTCATGAGGCGAAGGACCAAGCAGGCGGACAGCAAGTTTAAATAAATATAAAGACAAGTTAAACATTTTAAGAACAGCTAGGGAACGACATTGAAACAAACTATTATATGACAACAAGAATAACATTAAAGGTATATGGGACACACTAAACACTAATAAAAATGTCTAAATCAATTAAGTTATCCTACGTATCTTTTTTTCTATTAACACTGAAAAAGTATATGTACTGTATGAGGTGGCTTACAGTACAGAATGAATAAAATTTTTGCAGGTGTTGGACCTGATCTTGCAGTGCAAATCCTTGATTCACGATTACCATTAAAGCCAGTTGATACCGGAAACTGAATTCAATGTTTCTCACAGTAGTGGAGGAGAGAGACGTTATAAACACTCTGGCTAGAATGCACAAATAAGACATCTGAGGACTGCGATGGCATCGACATGACTGTAATCAAAAGAGGCACTGAGGCGATTTCTAAGCCATTCACATCCTGTACATCTGTAACTTATAATTTCAAACCTGCACATTTGCAGACAAAATTAAAGTAGCCAAGGCCATACCTCTGTACAAATCTGGGAACAAACACCACTTCACAAACTACAGACCTGTGTCATTATTGCAGTATCTTAAAAATCCTAGAAAAATTCTTCACCAACTGAACAAATTCATAGAAAAACTTACACTACTCAATATGGGTTTAGATCAAACAGGTCAACATCAATAGCAATAATTGATTCAGTAGAGGAAATGACTAATTCAAAACAGTATTCACTGGAGATATTCATAGATCTAAAAACAAATAAATCATGATAGCTTATTTCAGAAACTGGACGGGTATGGGATCAGGGGAAAACCACTGGACTGGCTCCAAAGTTGGAGAAACAGTGATGATGATATTGATGATGATGATTGATTGATTGATGAATTGTCATTGCAAACCCGAGTCAATGTGTGCAGCCAAAAACACACATGGACAGTGGACAGAATTGCAAACTGGAATTATCATAAACATCAGTTTCCCCACAGAGATAAAAGACACAAACGTGATGAGAAATGTTAATGAGAAACAACATGTTTCTTCATGATGGCTGGAAGCCGTTATAACCATATAGGCCTGAAGCTCCTCTCCTAAAGGAGATAACAGAGCCGCTGGGAGATTTTTCTGCTGGTAATTTATTCTGTTAAGTTACCATTTCACTCATTAGTCAGATCAAATATTCACTTTTATGATGAATGTTACCAACTCCCTCTCTCTCTCTCTCTCTCTCTCTCTCTCTCTCTCTCTCTGATATATATATATATATATATATATATATATATATATATATATATATGCTCCTAAAATGAAATCTCATTAATCTTGTCAGTTTCAGGCCAAAGTGCATTACAGCCAAGTCACAGCAGATGATAAATGTCTGCTGCCATTAGTTGATATTATTCTGTTTACTAATTGATAGACTTGTAGTCAAGATCGCCAAAACTGAGACCTAGATACTACCAAGACCAGAGAATGTCAAGACCAAGACATACCAACTCAAGACCAAGACTAGTTCAGCTCGAGACCAAGACCAAGACAGAGACCGAAAAAAAACCCAAAACAAAACATTTTCTTGCCATTTTTCATGAGCTGTAGAACCAAAGCACCATACTGGGCTCAGCTGCTTAGTATAAAAATTTGATTTCATTATTTGGTACTTGAAGGGGTGTATAATGAAATATTAAAAAACCCAGTACCTGCCTGGAAATTATAGGTTACAAATTCCTTCAAGACCGCTCGGCTAGTCCGAGACATTGCGCGACCGAGAGACCCAAGACAAAAGACTGCCATGGACGTGACAAGACCAAGATCGTGAAAAATCGGTCTTGAGACCGGTCTCGAGACTAAAACCAGTCTTGAGAACTACAAGTTTACTAATTGGACAATCAGCAAAGAGGATAACTAGCTGCACAGTGTCGAATGAGCCTCAGTGAGTAAAGTCCCCGAGACCAACTTAAAACCAACCACCAGAGGAAGCCAAAACTGATCTCTGCAAACAGGCCCAACACAGACTCTAATAGCAGCTGAGCACATGAATGAGACAAGTAATCCTAATTATATCACCAGTAATGATTAAGGTTATGAGTAATTAGTAACTGAATGATTGAATTTAATGCAAATGACATGTATAGAGAAAGATGTCATAAGAATGACTTTTTAAGTGACTGTTGGTGTAAAAAGGAGGCATGTAAGTTAACCTTGGGCAGCACGGCCTGTTCCCAAACAAGCAGATAACACTGATAGAGCGCCGGCAGGCTTGTCTGCAGACAGCTCATTCTAAAGTCCGAAGCCTGCGTGGTCAAGTCAGAAATATTCTGGAAATAGAGATGATGTGATCTGCTGTGTGAGCGTGCCTATAAAGGTGTGTGCAAATCAGGACTTCGGGGTTGCATCTTTTGGATCTGAAGAAGCGAGGAGCTCCAAGGAACGGGGAAAAGGCGCACAGAGGACTATTCCAGTTGGTCTTATAACACCAGATCTGATGCAACCACGTCCAACCTCGAACTGAGAAATATTGGATCCTCTGTCTGCTGCACTCGCTAAAGTGCTAAAATAACAGATTTGCTACTGTGTTTTGAAGATAACCGGAGCAGCTGTTCACGGCACTTGGAGAGTTGTGTGGTCATACCCAAGTGTGCATTTCAAAGGATATATTCGGAAATACAGCAAGGAAAGAGAGAAACTAAGAGGATTTCATATCTGCCAACTCTCACACATTCGCCAGGAGACTCACGCATTTGATTGGCTTCACACGCACTCACGCCACACCCCAATTTCTCACGCTGGAGTGAGGACGAACTGGCCATCTGTTTATTCTGGAGAATCACTGAACGACCAGGAGTAGGCTACTCATGGATGGCGGTGGCCGCCCACCACAGAGGTTATTCACACAGGGTCCATGTGTACTAACTTCCAGCAGCGCTATGGTTTCGTTTCGACCTCCGCAGCGCAGCATCTCCACCAGGACCATGTTAGACACGGAGCACCCACGGGTGTTGTCCGGTGGGTGGAAAATGTGGTATTATTTATGTAGTAAGATAAATGAGTCTACTGCATGAATAAAGATTTTGAATAATAATACATTTTATTTGACAGCACCTTTCAAGACACCCAAGGACACAACAATAAAAACAATAAAACACAGAAAATACAATAGGAAAAAGTTAAAATAAACAAGAACAAGTTAAAAACAGTAAGAACATAAAGAAATGGTTTTATAGATTAAACACAGTTTTAAGCAGATGGGTTTTGAGTCTGGATTTGGAAAGGATGAAGCTGCAGTGTTTCTGATGTGGAGGGATTTATTTATGGCTTTATTTTTTGGTAATAAAGCCACATTAACATAGCATGGAATAGATATGTGCTGTTATAATCAACTGAATAAAAAAAACTTTTTTTCTATATTCATTTAGTTATGGTTCATTCAGGTTCAGTTTATGTACATACAGTAGCTGAGGATGTCACTCACTCCAGCTCAACCTTAAACTACTTTACTTTAAGCCCCCCAAATCAGAGGCACAATCTAGAGGTTTTTTTTTCTTATCACCCTTAAAAGAAGAGAATTTAAACACAAAGATGGCTCAGATACATACTGTGAAGAGAACCAAACACTGTATGGTAGTGGTGGGCAGATCGATACTAATATTGATAACATTGATGCAGACATTGGTATTGATATCGACCGATACCAGTGCAGTTATATTGATACTTCAGTGTAAGTCTTGAAAATGATCAGAATCTTCATAAATATGGAGGATAAAGTGGTTTTTGATGGATCTGGTTCTCTGCTATGACAGGGCCCCATATTCCCTAAACCAGCTTCTCTCACTAAGATAAATCCACTTTCAAACATTTAAAACGGCTCCAGTGAGACTTTTTTCTGAACACTGGTAAAAATTCTTACATGGAAGCTTTAAACTATCATAAACTTCAGAAATAAGGAGATGTGGTTTCTGGTGGATTCGGTTCACCTTGGTGACAAGATATCTACATGCCAAAAATCATCTCCTTGTCCAGATAATGCAAATTCAGATTATTATGGTATGGATAATGATTTGGTTGTTTATGCATTAATGGGTTTTAAAAAAATAGTGTATAGATTCCACAGAATAATCTCTTTCTAAATCTCTTCATTTGACAGTCCTATTCAAAAGTATCGTTATCTATGTCAGTATCGCCAATACTAGCCCATTATTTACTCGGTATTGGATCAATACCAAATCTTGCAGTATCGTATGTCCTGAGCATGATGGGAAATATCCAAAAGAACTCACCTCAGGCCCTACTTGCAACCGTTACATAACCTAATTAATGCTAATTACCAGCAGCACAGTGGCGCGGCGGTTAGCACCACAGCCTCACAGTAAGAAGGTTGCCAGTTTTGAGTCCCGGCTGGAGAGGGGTTCAAACAATTCCAACAGTTCCTTCCTGTGTGGAGTTTGCATGTTCTCGCCGTGTATGCGTAGGTTCTCCGGCTTTATCCCACCATCAAAAGAAATGATGTTAGGTTAACTGATCACTCTAAATTGTCCCTAGGAGTGAATGTGAGTTTAAAAGGTTGGCGTCTCTATGGGTAGTTTCTTGGTCTTATGTTTTTTTGCTGTGTATCAACAAAATTTTGGTTGGCTCCACCAAATCTCACTCCAAGGTTCCGTAAAAAGTTGGCAGCCCTGAGGATTTATGACAAGAATCTGGTTCTGAGGGACGAGAAGTTTGGAAGAAATCCCTGTCCATGTTCTATTTTTGGAGAGTTTTGCAAACAATGGTCGCCACTCTATCCACATGTTTTATCTTTTCACCCGACGAGTAAGCTAATCAGTACAATCTGTTTTTTGATTAAGTTGAGCTGTTTTCTCCTCTTGACCCCTGCCAAAGCTTCAATAAATTTAACCTGCATGAAGAAAATTGGTCATAGTCCTGAAGGGTTGGTCTAGTCCAATAAATATGCCCTTATACTCAATACTGTTCCTGAGTATTAAAATTATCTGGATTGGAACAAGTGCGTAAGACATTTAGGGAAGCAGCTGTTGATGAGTGGGTGCGGCTAGGATGTATGACCCAGGGCAGATTGTTCCCCTGAGGTTACGCTATAGCTGAAGCAGGGCAGGCCCCATATAATGATGGCAGTGATTTGTCCAGACTAGTGTTTCCCTTCACCAGCCTAGCACCCCATTACTGGAGAGCTGGTCCCGTTTTTTTTAACCGAACAAAAACCGAGGGTCTTAGACAACAGATGATGCATTTGCGTATTCAAAGTTCAAAACAAGGAGAATGATTGCAAATGCACAGATTGCTTTTCCATGTTCTTTCTCTTTCTTTTTATTAAAGCATTATTTCTTGCAGTTTTCTGAAAAACTTCTAATTGTGTCTATCCATTACATAAAATCCCAAAACCTCAATGCTGTAAAGGCAGCAAAATACAAAAACCTCTTGGCCTTTATGGAGTCGAGAGTTAGAGAACCTGAGTGCAATTTTGTGTAAATAAAAAGAAACCAACTGGGACAAAAACCTGGCAATGACTTTCCCCTATTTACAATGCAAACAAGTGATTGAATTTAAAATCTGTTGAAGCCCTGTTCGGCATAAATGGGACCTACTTGTCCCTCTGTGGGCTGAAAATATCATAAGTGGTTTCAAACATTTATTATATGCTGTGCAAAAAGCACACTGTGAAGAAAAAGAAAAAGATTGTTGCCCAAACTGTGCGAGCTGCAGAAAACCATTTCACAAACACAATAATTTGCAGCCATTTGTCTTTTAAATAAAAATGTTGTCACATTTGGTAAAACAATGCAGCTTCTTATTCCATGTAAAGCTAATGTGACAGGACCAACTTATAGCAGGCTACATATTCCAAGGGCCTTAACTCAACTTCAACAGAATATACATACATGTGCTAGATTTCACCAGAAAACAAACAAAAACATAAATCAGTAAAAACATTGCTAAAAGTACATGTTCAAAATTTCAGGGATGTGGAAATGATGCCAGCAAAGTCTAGACATGAGATGAGTGATATCCTTGCTTGTAATTATGGAGCAATTGGCTATAATTCATCCAAGCTTGTTGTGAATTTTGTATGGGCTTTGAGAAAAATGGGAGAGGGCATATCAGTAATAACTGGGAGGAATTGATAACCAGCTTCAAGGATGTTCTGTATTGTTAACCTATTTCCAATTTTCTATCCTTATTCCTGACAAAAAGTTGGCGTTTTTCTATTGCATCGATAAGTTGTTTTCACACTTTCATCAAAAAACACACTTATGGCTGAATATGCATTAAACCACAAATATCTTACTCTCATCCAAAGTCTTGACAGATTAGCTTGAATTTGAAGCCTTGAAGCCTTATGGCTTTATATCATTAAGGAAGGAAGGAAGATTTTTGGTGACTACTTAATCAATAAGATATTAGGGCTCTGCTGCAAAAACAGTCTATCTGACCAAGTCTTACAGTCTTATATTTAGCAAAAATTATCTTAACTATCTCAATTTGAGAGTAATTGACAAGACAAGAATCTCTAAGATTATTAATCCAGTTTTGAGAGTATATGTCTCTTCTTTCTTACTCAGTAAGTGAATCTTAAAATTATTTATTTTTTAATTTGTTAAAATTATTTAGTTAAATGATCTCACTAAGACACTGTTTCAGATCACGTTGTGTCTTTCGTTCCCAAATTTTGCTGTAAAAACTTGTTAAGACCTCTTTGTACCAGTTCATACTTGCAGATTTCTTGTAATAAGAAAAATATAATGAGAACTACTTTAAAACAAGCTGTGAAACACTCATTTTAAGTTTCTTTTTAAGTGATAAATACTTGAAACAAGTCTGGTAATGCTTATTTTTTAGTGTTGTTGCTTTCAACAACAAGTGGGCGAGTGGGTAGCCTAGTGGTAATGTTACGGGCCTTGCTCACGCCAAGGCCCGTAACCCCCACCAACTGCTCCCCAGGCACCTTAATTAGCAGCACTGCTCTCAGGTTCAGCCTGAGATGGGTAAAATGCAGAGAAAGACTTTCCAATTGGCTCTCTAATTGGGATTTATAAAGTATATATTATTATTATTCTCATTTTGAGACAAACCAAGATAAACTAACCAGGGATTCTAGAACTGGTAGCATCACTGCAAAAACTAAAATCTTACCAGGTATATGTAACATGAGGGTTCTTGTTATTGGTGATTAGTTCACTCTTTAGTGGAGTCATAACAGGATGGAGACGGATTACTTATGGAACAGCCTTTTTTTACTCTCCTCCACACTTCCACAACAACATAAGACCTCTGAGTGTTATTTTTTTTTATTTTCCTTGTGTTTGTTTCTGTTTTTATTTATATTCAGAATGTTCTTTACTTTGTACTTGTAAAATTTACGAAGATATTATGTTTTTATTTCTGTAATACTATAGAATATATGTACAATGAATTTTGACCATTTAACAATAATAATTTTTTTTTTTAAAAAACTTCCACAACAACACTTCCTGCTTCTCCCTCTCCCGTGTGACAGTCCTATCCAATCAGAAGTTAGGAGGAGTTACTAAGGTAAATGCAGGAGGAACACAGAGACAGATTCAACAGATAATAGCTCCTGTTCTAAATGCAAATATGAAGAGCTAAACCCATGGGATTAATTTTGTGAGCACACGGTAAATACTTTAGTAAGTACTTGACACATTTTAAACAAATTAACTCTGATGCATAAGCTTACATATAATTTTTTGATTTCTAGTCATAATATCTCATCACACTCAATATAGGACAAAATCACCTATCATCGCAACAGAAACTTTTAAGTGAGGTATAGGAACTTGTTTGAAGACAAAGCATCTTATTTCAAGGAATCATATCAAGAAAATTTCACTTATTCCATTGGCAGATTTTTTCTTTTCCTTTTCTTTTCCTTTTTTTTTTTTTTTTTTTTGCTTATTACAAAAACAAAAAACAAAAAACAAAAAAAAAACTTGGCCATTCTTGCCCAAGAGTCCCTAACTGCAGTTAAAATGACCGATAAGGGTGCCGCCATACATCCAATCCACACAGGAAGTCTCATGCGGAAGTTAGTTAAATACCGCCAAGAATAACTATCTGTGGCTTGCAAACAGATGCTTATGGTGTAGTCGGGTGGTTAGGGTTAGGAGAAGGGTCAGGGGTAGGGTTAGATTTTAGTAAGTTACATGAAGAATAAACTTCCGATTGGGACTTCCGGCGTGGATTGGATATATTGTGACGTACCGTGACTGCAGTTGGGTACCTCTCCATTCTTGGCCTGTAAAATAAATTAAAAAAAAAAAAAAAAAGATTGATTGATTTTTTGCTTGTAATAAGCAAAAAGAGTCTGCCAATAGAACAAGTAAAATTTTCTTTGAATTTGCTTGGATAATATTTTCTTTCTTCTAGTTATTTTTTTCCCCTCCAATCCTTAGTGATACATTGACTCATGTAGAACCAGAACTCAAAGGTCAGTTTTCATTCTCGTGTCACAAGACAGCTCACTTACACCAGATAAGAGGTAAGAACTGCATCTAACAGTATACAGGTTCATATTCTGTGGCAAGAGAAGAGAAAGCTTTTCACCATGTTGAATTACACCACAGAAGCTCAGACACTAGGTGACGTATTACGCATATTACCTTGCAGCAGTCTACAGCGTCATTATATATATATATATATGTGTGTGTGTGTGTGTGTGTGTGTATAGTCTTCACAAACCTCTGTCACACTTCCGGGTCTCAAGCCAATAGCAGCACAGATAGGGCGTCACATGTCTGGCCCCGCTGAGCTGTAACGTTGTCTTTTAGCTGAACAGAGGTGAGTTTCGACAATGAGTTCGTGCATGCAAGTCCTTTCTTTACTTTTTATTTTTGAAAAGTTCCTCGTTGAAAGTTGTTACATTCTGCACCTCAAACGAAAACACGTCCCTTTGTGCGTTGTTTGTCGTAAATTCGGTTTTGAGAGACTGCAATGATCAAATCCAGAAGTATAAGCGGTCCAAATGCATGCAGTTCTCAGCTCGTTGTGACAGCAATCCTACGCAGCTGTTCTTTTCATCTACTACTATCAAACGGTTCTAAATCCGCTTTAAAATAATTAGACGCTCCCCAAAACAAAACTTCCCTAAAATTATGTTTTCAACTTAAGCTTAACTCAGAAAGCCACCGGTTATTGGGTGAACATCACAGGAAATACTGCACGCGGTCGTGCTGATCAGGCTCTCTGATTTATGCTGGTTTGGTTTTATGCAGCACACAATTTGGAAAACTTCAGCCACTGTAACTCATTCACAGCCATGATGAAAGGAAAGCAGGGACAAATGTAACCAAGCTGATGTATTAGATTAGTATTTTTTTTAAATCAATGCTTTGTTGATTTTGAAGCACTTCATGCGCTAATGCCCCCACACTTCACTCAGGCAATCACTACAATGCACTTAGAGCAGGGATTACCAACTACAGGCCTCTTGGGCCAGTGTCCTGCAGGTTTAAGATGTTTTCCTGCTGCTACACACCTTACTTAATATAATAGGAAGCTGGATTAGAAGTTGACACCAAGCTGCTGGCGAACGATTTAATTAGTCAGGTTTGTATATGGACTGCTCTGATGTTAACTGGATTTTCATTGCAGGACTTTAGTTGTGTATATAACCCAAAATTCTAAGAAAAATAAGCAGCAGTGTAACATCTAAAGGATCTAACTGCCATAAACCAGTGTTTTTATAATACAGTTCAAAAGATATATCAGAATTTAAGAATGTTTGACATTTTATGTTCTCATGAAAAAAAAAAGAAGCTCAACTTGAATTTGAATTTAATGGCAACAACACCCGGAAAAAAAAAAGAGTTGGACAGGGTCAGTTTTACTACTGTGAAGCATCTCATCTTAAAACAACAGTTCATTGCTGTTTGGGAACTGTGGAGACCAGTTTCTGTGCCTTTAGGAGAGGAATATTGCCCCATTATTGTCTGATAAAGGTCTACTCAACAGTCCTGGGGCTACTTTGCTGTATTTTGCATTTCATAATGAGTTATTTTTCAGCTGGTAAAGAAATTCAACCTTGGAAACTGAAAACCAGGATTCCTCTACTACAAAGACATGCTGTAATAATTCAATACATGAAATATGTAGTGTTTGTATTGCTGAAATATGTGTTTACCTGAAAAAGATGTCTAGATGAGAGGATATTATGCTCTAAAGCCTGTATAAACATTACAGCATTGACAATTTCTGAACAGATCTGCTCGTTCTATACCCTATATCATTAAAGGGGATATAGCCCCCTTTACTCTAAAAGGATGCAGTTTTAATAATTCAGAGTAAGTATTATTATTATTGTTATTATTATTATTATTATTATACTTTTAGTTTGTTTAACCACAGAGAGGAGGTTTTTATTTCCTCAATCCATTTTAAAAGGCTCAGAGAAGGCAGTGTTCCTGTTATCTGGTCACATATAGCTTCTTCTTTGAATAATAGAGCTTTAACTTGCACTTTCATATGGCGCTGTGAGCTTTGCTCAAAGACAGTTTCTGAAAGTGCTTCTGAGCCCATGCAGGGGTTTCCACAACAACAGTCATGCCTGTTTTTAATGCATTTCTGCCTGAGGGCCCAAAGTTCACAGGCACCCACTACTGATTTTCAGCTATGTCCTTTATGCACACAAAATATTCTGGATTTTTGGAATCTTTTGATGATGTTATGTGTAAATGAAAGAATATTCAAAGATGTAGCAAGTTATTGCATCTCTAAAGGGACACTGTGTAATCGCGAGCAGCTCCCTCGTACTTTTCATGCTGCGTTCGCGTGAAACCGGGCAGACCGACGACAGCCGATGCATGTAAAGTTATCACCGGCCTCTATGTGAAGACGTGGTCCGTCAGTTACAGTGACATCAGTCCACATCTGATTTGTTGTCATGGCGATGTCGTATTGTTTTCCCTGACCCATGTTTTACCGTCTTTCACTCGGCTTCATTGATTAAAATGACATCTGGTTTGTTACCAACGGCCGTCTGCCCAACTGCACGTGAACCCAGCATCAGTGAGACGCTGGTTTCTCCCCACTGCGGCGCGATGACTTTTCAAAGACATTACCTCAAACTGAGCAGAAAACTCCGGTGTGTCCGGTGAGTTTCTGTGTTTTCCTACTGTCACGCTTCTCCCGAACGCAAAAACATGGCGATGCGACATGGCAGCCTTCACCGAGCCGCCCCGCTCGATGTGTAAATGAATGATACGGACAGTGAATTTAGAACTTAGAGGAGCACTTCAGTTTGTTGATGGGAGTGATTAGTGATTAATGAAAAAACACTTTTGAACCAAATAATCAGTTTTATTGAATAAATAACAGGAGAACTTACACAATATCCCTTTAAGGTGTGCTTTTTTTATGACCAGCCATATTACTGACTTGTTGCCAATTAACCTAATTTCTATCTTTTCAATAACATTCACTTATTAAGCCTGTGTTGATGCCATCCTAGTTTCTTTAGGAATACTGTCAAATTCAAGATGATCAAATTCTTACGAAATAGTGAAATTTCTTACTTTCAGTATTTGATATTTTTTCTCAGGGTGCAAGGATGGTGCAGGATAGTCCAGAGTCTGTTTGTGCATTCACAAAACCCCAGACAAAGTAGACTTTCTGAGCAAACAGAGATTCAAATCAAAAAAGGCTGTTTGAAAGTGTACGTTAAATAAGATTTGTGGTTGATTAATTTGACAATCATTGCATTCTGTATTTACTTTTTACACAACAACCCAACTATTTGGTTATAGATTAATCTAAGATTTGTGTTTCATTTAATATATAAGATAAAACCACAGGTGAACTTACATTGTGATTGTTGGCAATAAGAACAGTTAGCGATGTTGTGCCATTCAACAGCTACTAAATAACTTAATTACTCAAGTGACTAAATTAAAAACGGTTGACATCAATATTTGATATGAAATGTTGTCATATAGTTTCCAGGTTCCCCCATTTCAGCATACTATAAAATGATGAATTAAATAAAATGCTCAATAGTTTTGTCATAACAACTTGTTTTCCAACTTGTAAACATCTGGCACAATCTACTGCAAGCTTGGAGATTAAATAATCTCTCTTACACAGATAGCCAAAGAATAAGCACACGGTTTTGTTTTATCAAGTGAGAACATTTATCATCAAAATGTGCCTGTTGCTGATCTGTTTTTGTTCTGTTTTGGTCTCAGCAGCAGCCAGAGTTGCACTATGGGCCGCCTGGATGGGAAAGTGATTGTGTTGTCTGCTGCTGCACAGGGGATTGGACGTGCTGCTGCAATAGTAATGAGCTTCAACAAAACCTTACTGATGTTTGTCACATAACCTACTTCATCACTGTGCACAACATATTTCACATAGTTTACCAGTTTTTGTGTGAACAATTTTAAATATTGTTAAATTTGCATGTAATTTTTTGAAACCCTATTTGAGAAGGTAAAAGTTACTTTTTCCCTTCAGACTACGGCACTCTCAAAACTGTGTTGCTTAAGCCCTTTTGAGGTCCTTTTTACACAAATCAAATCTGCTATTATCCCCTATCATTTGACTTTTTGTGCAGTGGGATGTCATTAATCTGCATCCAGTCCCACATCTTCATCACTCGGCTCTGGTTCTGATCAACAATATTGGGCAAACAAAAAACAGATTTTTTCACAAAAGATTCTGGACTTGGGGCTACAAGAATAGACACTTCCTTCTTTAGCAGCTATAATTACTCATATTAAGTCTCTGAAAAACTTCCAAACATACAAGATTGATCAGCTTTTGCACTTTGCAAGAGACCTGACACCTCACTTTGTCTTGCTGTGGGACATTAATGTCTATAGTTTATTCATAAATGACAAACCAACGTAATTATCTCATTAATTCCCATGCTTGTCAGAAATTGTGCTGTATCACAGCCTTCAGAACAGTGCGATGATGTAGCACCTGGATGTAACTCCAGTTCTATGTACATTGCTGTAAATTAAGCGAGTAAATCGGCTACTTCTGGCAGTGTCAAGCGATTTTTATTTGGCTTGTTTACACAGGTGTACCCATGCTCAAAAACTTATTTAAAGATGTTATTTTTGGCATGAAGTAGTGCTGATGTCTGTGCTATGTAAATTACATGCCGTGATAGCATTCTCAAGATAATGGAAACGCATGTTCAGACCAACCTTCATTCCTAATCCTGCGGTGATAGTCTTGCTAAGAGGTTTACAAAACACTTAAGTCTTGCATACACCCTTGTCAAGATTGGGTTGTCTTCACCACCAAATCCATTACCCCTCAAGTGATACCTTCAAGTGCACATTGGATTTGTCTACTTGCAAAGTGGCAGCACATTATATTCAAATGGCACGGTCTTTCACAATGCAAACGTGGAGCATGAAGGGGTTCATTGGCCAATATCATTTACATTTGTGCCCAGAGATTGGAGTTTGAATGAGTTCAGGTTAGAAATCGACAGTCTGTCGTCAGTAGAGATGCACCGATCCAGTTTTTTTTTCCAATCTAGTCCAAAATGATACCTGGGCTGAGAATATCGGCCAATATCCAATACAATCCGATACTACCCTTGAATGAATGAGCCCCATTCATTGCCATGTGAGTGAAAGTATCAGGCTTCACATAAACATTTAGCCTGGTTTTTCAAAAAGATAACAAATTAACACGATATAAATGTACTTAATATTATTTATTAACCAATGATAAAAAGTGTACATTTATTATGATATTAATAAAAGCAAATGACTTGATCGGAATGCTGGACCTGCAACATTCATCTGATATCCGATCCCGCTAATTTGTCAATATCAGAGCTGATATTCGATTCGGGTATTGGATCGGTGCATCTCTAGTCTTCAGATGCTTCAGTGTTTAATCTTAAATTTGGACTCTGAATTATTCCCTGCATTGAAGCAGCAATTCAAATTTCTCAAGTAGGCAAATTAAACAAGCTGTCATTGTTCTCTTCCATTTGTGTTTGATTTTATATTTTTTTTTTTAAGGTTAATATTTAGCTTATTTAATTTATTTAAATTTAGAATTAAATACACTATCAGTCAAAGTTTGGACACACTTTCTCATTCGATTTAATGGGAAAGTGTCCGAACCTTTGAACTATTGTGTATATTTTTAAATCACAGGATATTTTATCTCTGTGAAGTATTCTTGAAATGCTTTTCGTGTGCCTTGACACACAAAAAGCAACCACTTTGAACTGACTTGGGCATTTTAATTGCAGGCATTTGCAAAGGAGGGAGCTCAAGTCACGGCAACAGACATAAATGGAGAGAAACTAAAAGAGCTGGACGGTATTAAAGGTAAGATCCATCAATGTTGGTCTCTAGCTGCCATTTACTACTACTATTACTACTACTACTACTACTACTACTACTACTACTGTCATTTAGCAGATGCTTCTTTCCAAAGCAACTTACATCTGAGAGAACAACTGAGCAAAAAATTAAATGAGAGGGTACAGCATGGATAAATACTAGTCAAATTGCTATGCTGCCATGCTTTGCCAGATGATAATGATTATTATTATTATTAATATTAATAATAAATTAATAAAAAAAAAAATTGTTCCCTTCCCACCCTACAACAGTCCCTTTATTTAGCAAAACTAGGTCTTAGGTCGCCACCTGCTGGGGAACCAAGGTAATGCAGCTAGGCATCAACCCCTCTCCTTTTACCCCCCCTTTTTTTATAGCATGTTATGTCCCCTAGAGATCTGGGTCGTAACATAGCACATAAAAGTTTTTATTTTGACAGTTTACAATGAAATGAAGACGTTTGTGAATTTATGTTATTAGAAAATCAATCAAAATGTAGAAGTAAAATGATAATAGAATCCACATAATTGATTAAGTTGTTGCTCATTGACGACCTTATTAATTCAGTCAGCCATTCTGCATTGATTCTAATCTCTGTTGGACCATGGACTGGAATAAATAGGAGGGAGTAAACCCACTTCTTGTGTCAACATGCTTCACTGGTTCATGCCTTAAGATGGTTTAGGTAGTCCAAGGACAACAATATATGTTGAGTGTAGCAGGCAGGTGTGACTGTAAGTGCAAAACATTTTGATGACAGCGGACAAGTTTGATTTAACTGCAAATGTGTTTATTAAATGCTGCATTGAGTCATTGTGCAATAAAAAACTACATTAGATGAAGGTTATATTGAAGACAAAGATGGCAACAATATTCTCAACAATAACTCAATTTTTCCTCATAGTAAATTAGTTCATTTATGGGAAAAGACAGTGAAATTACAAGAACTAGAAAAGCACCCGGATAGCTCAGTTCCTCCCATATGGTCCTATCTCGCAATGATAAAGAATCCTTCAAAGAATTCCTGGCACCAGATGATGATCTGGATCAGCACTAAAATGTAATCAGTTCTTCCTTGTGCTATTATCAACAGTCCCTGAAAATTTCATCCAAATACATTCATAACTTTTGGAGTTACTTCTCTAACTGACAGACAGATAGACACAGTGATGCGTCTATCTGGAGATAAAACCCACAAATAAAGTAAAAAAAACTGGTCTGCAACTACAAGATTGATTTTAAAAAGCTGATTTTGTATTTCTTCTTTTTTTTGCAACTTAAACCTCATTTGCCTTCATATTCTCACCAAATACTGGCATTTTATTCATTTTTATTATTAAGAAGTCTTAGCTTTACTCTAAGAATATCAGAGCGTTTATTTTTGTGTATATTTAAGGATGTGGTATAACACTAACACTTTATAAATCCTTCCCATGGCTGTTGTTCATTTACTGATTTTTTTGTAGCTACATTATAATCCTAATATACAGAATTTTATTTTGTTGAAAACAGTTAGAAAAACACACTTTAAAAAAAGATATATCCAAAGTAAATCACTACTCCACAATAACGAGGTTCATATTCATGCTCTTGGTCTCTATAAACCACAGAGAATGTTTTCCCAGAGTCAAAAATGTTGATTGTTTCTGCAGAGGATGAATTTTAGTTTTCCCGTTGCCTGTTTTTCTCTACCTATTTGACAGAGGACAACGTAACGTAATACTAGAAATGATTCCAAGCACATAGATGTCATTGACACCTAAAAGCAAGAAAATTCAATAGTACATCATTACACAGTACATGCAAAAGCTTAAAGGGTCAATCAACTACATCCTAATCATGGATAAAGTTCATCTGTCAAAATGATTTAAAAAAAAAAAAAACTGCTGGACTTACTAGTATTATTCAGTAATTGCAAGTATAATAGTTTTGTTACTATCATTGAAATAACACTTGTTTTTTGGTCTGTATCAGGAATCAGAACCAAAGTGGTGGATGTGACTAAGAGGGACCAAGTAGAAGCCCTGGCCAAGGAACTTGACCACGTCGATGTACTATTCAACGTTGCAGGGTACGTGTGTTTACACAGAACAATCTGTCTTATCTGTGTCTCTGAAACAAGCATCTTTATCCATCTCCTCCTTAACTACATTTCTAAAATCCCTCTGCCATACGGTTAAACCTCCATTTGACCCCTTTTCAATCTCCTTACGATGGCTCCATTGTCACCTTTGAAGCGTAGTAATGTGTAGCAGTGGTTTGTAGTAACCATAGTGTTGGTTGGTTCATAAATCCAAATGATCATACGTCATATAAAACAAGTTTGTTTTGCCGATTTATTTTTTATTTTTTTTAAATCATGGATGTACTTATTGAACACAGGTTTGTGCACCATGGCTCCATCCTGGACTGCGAGGAGTCCGACTGGGACTTCACCATGAATGTGAATGTGCGGAGCATGTACCTCATGAGCAAGGCTTTCCTGCCTAAGGTGACCCTTCCTCACTCTGTCAGAGGCTTAACACAGCTTATCCTGTCGCAGAGAGCATGAAATACGTGCCGTTGAAAATCGAGTGACATATGCCTTTAATGTTGTTCTCATCCTTTGTCCGCCTGGATTAGCTGAGTTACTCTGAGCCCGTGACATGATGGGCAGTGACTGTCCAACTACTAATCCAGCTTTGGCCACAAACTTACCAAACTGCCTGCTTGAGGAATTTAAGCTTAGATCATAGCACATTTGCCAATTTTTTATTTATTTTTTTTCCACAATAATGAAACCCTCATCCCATAACCATCCTCATTAACTTCCACTCATCAGTTATATCCCGTTACTGTGCCATCATTCTGGTTTCCTCTGTCTCTCTAGATGCTGGCCAAGAAATCCGGAAACATTATTAACATGGCATCCGTTGCTTCAAGCATAAAAGGTAATGGTGATATTTCATTTTCATTCTTATTTTCACCGTAAATACTCTGTGACTCTGTGGCAGAACAAATATTCTCCCAATTAAAGGGACATTAGGCCGTTGAAGTATGAGCATTCATGGTAATCTTCTTATCTCAGATAATTGCTTTCCGTCTGTGTGCGTATGTGTGAGTGACAGATGTGCTTCCTGGACGCAGGTGTTGTGAACCGGTGCGTCTATAGTACCTCGAAGGCTGCTGTGATTGGTCTCACCAAATCTATAGCTGCTGATTTCATTGAGCAAGGCATTCGCTGTAACTGTATTTGTCCAGGTAAGTTTTGACCACCATGCAAAGAAACATCTTGCCAGTCTGTGTTGAGTTTCCCCACAGTATTTAGTCAAGGTCACTGGTATTTCAGTAGATTTTCTGTCCCCATAGGACCAAAGTTAATCACTTTCTGTATTAAAGGAAAGATATGCTATACAAGTCTGTCTCTGAAAAGTCATTTTACACAAGTACTGATAATTTTATACTTGTGTATATTTTGTGAAACTTCATTCTGTGGTTCTGTATCCTGGTTTGTCGTATCGGGAAGGTTGCAAAAATTTTCTGACTTGCTGTTTCACATTTCCTCAGGGACTGTTGATACTCCCTCACTGAGGGGTAGGATCCAGGCCCAACCTGACCCAGAACAAGTAATGTTGACCCTGACTTGCATTTTCTCCTCGTCAGTCGGACAGTCATGTCTGCCTGAGTCATTTAACACATTATCTCCAGCTTTCACAAGAAGAAATCATATTGAAATTAATAAATGCTAAAACTGAAACTCTTCTGCAGGCTTACAAGGATTTTATGGCTAGACAAAAAACTGGCAGAATGTGCACAGCTGAAGAGGTGGCGCATCTTTGCATGTACCTGGCCTCGGATGAGGTGAGTGCCTCTTAAGTTTTTCTTTTTTCTCACAGTTCGAGTATATCTACTCTGCATGCTTACTTAGCCCTGTTGACAACTTATTATTCCACAGGTTTAAGCCAAATAAAGTTTGTTACTTTATCAGTTGTTACATAACTCAAAATAACTGTGGTTTTATGTCTTTATCCTCCACAGTCAGCCTACGTGACTGGGACAGAGCACATCATTGATGGAGGGTGGAGACTGTGAAGAACTTGTGACAAACTTATCGAGACAGTGCAGTGTTGTAGAGGCAGTCACAATCAAAATAAAGTGTACATGATTTAATGATCATTTAAAAACAAAAATCACATTAATCTATGTTGGAATTGCCTTGTTCTTCTAATAAACGCTGAGTTGTAAATGTTTACTGACCTAAAATGTGGCACATCTTGTAATAAATCAAACACAATGCACATGTTAGAATAGCCTGTTTTGAATTAAATAAAGATTTTTTTCCAAAGTAGTCTGTTTGGATTTCCATGTGCAGGATGATGGACAAATATTGACATCTTAAGCGACAGGAGAGACTAGGGAAATAAGGAAACATTATTACCATGACAACCAGGTAGAGAGTAAGAAATTTTTGAATACGCAGCCAAGTAATTTTCAGTTTTTTTTTTTTTTTTTTTAAATGTATGACAGATTGATTTTTTTAAGTTTCTGTTTCATGTTTTCTCCTCACTTTGCTTAATGAATTTAAAAATAACTATCAAATGTAAATGGAGTGGGAGAAAAAAGTTGCCCCCCACCCCAAGGTCCTTCTCGACCCCTCAATCTCCAAACAAGTACCAGTGTGCGGACTATTTACTTGACTGTTCACCACTAATCCGCTTCATTCCCATATCCCAGCTGGTGTAAGAACCGCGAATACCTGACACGCTGCCGCTGGCAGTTTACAAACGATGGTGGTGTTTACCATATGAGGTGAGGTGTTTTTTCCTCTCTTGTGTACATTTAGTGAGACCTTTCTGGTCTGAGGGGGTCTCCGTACATACCTAATGTGTTTTTCAGCTGGAGGAGAGGTTGACAGCCGGTAAACGGAAGTACGTAGGGTCAGCTAGCTACTGGGAAGACATCCAATATCGGACAAAAGCTGCTTCTCCAAACACCTCAAAAATAGAATTTGGTTCAGCTTAGAAGTTTGTAAATTGCGTTGTTAATTTAGCACTTTTAGAGGGTTAATTACTTTTATTTGTCGTTGAAGTTCCGAACGTGTAACTCAAACAGGAGAATTCACTACATGCAAGCATACAAGTCATATATCGTGGTAGAAGTACAGAACTACGGGGCACTGCATTATGTTGTCACGTCACTCAGTTAATACAACCTTGTAAAAAAAAGTGGCAATTTAAAGGACAGAATAGGTCTTATTGAACTACTTGAAGGAAATGCAATGTTAGCTAGATGGTACGATTGTGTCCGATAATGGAGTAGCAGGTATGGGCTACCTGGAGGCGTTGACTGGGAGGTCTTTCCCAGTTCATCAGTGAAGCTTCGGTTACAGTTGTTTCTAGCCAAACACACGTGTGCTAATTTGCCTACAAAAATGTCAAAACGACATGCCTCAACAGTCTTATGCCCCACTGGTAACAGGCTAACAATGCTAGTTTTGCGGTATTCGCCAACTTTAACCTACTTGCACTGGCACACAGTTACCTACTTGAGCTATTGCTAGCTAGATGTGCCATATGGTCGAGCTGTAAGCATTGATTAGTGTGTTTTATTGGATTAACAAACGCCTGTTGCCACTGGGAGCTATCAAAACATTGTAGTAGCTTTGGATTGCCCTGCACTGCTTGGATATAGCTAGAGCTAAAGCGAGCATATAGCTTACACATAATGTTCCATTTACACCACGGCTGCTACAACTTGGTTATATTTGAGACCAGATTAGTTTGACTTGTAAGATCAGTTTAACGGAGAAAAATAAAGATAAGTCATAAACAGTGCTAATTTAGTAACCGTGAAAGTTAGTCGATGTTAAAAATGGATAAGTGACTGTTGTGCAATATGGAGACGCATCAAAGTATAGTGACTTGATTTGTAGATGAGTGTGTGAAATATGTAAATCACGTTGGAGTATAGTTTGGGCTTTGGTTAGATTCCTTATTGGGTTTTATTAAGGTAACTGAAAGTTAGCCAGTAACGTTAAAGGGTTATAAAATGAACAGTTTATTAGTTATTAAATTAATGGAGTGAAGCACAAAGTTGGGAAGAGGAGGGACGATTGTAAAAGGTCAGAACACTTGAGAGATGATACTCTGCTCATGATAGTTTCTGTTTGCCACTTGCCACTTCACTATGGGGCAAATTGTCAAGGGGTGGGGGGATTTAGACATTTTATTTAATTTATTTGAGTGCAGGTATTTTTCATCAGGGATGTTTGACTATGAAATTTTTGATCTTATAGTAAGCATCATAGTGGGATGTCAATTGAAATTAAACAGTAACATTTCACTTTGATTTCTACAATTGCACTAACACCACTGGTCTCTATTATTGACCCTGCAGTCATGTGTTTTACTTCTACTCCATGTGTTGTATGAACAGGAGCCTGAGGTCAGATTTGGACGTTCAGAAACAGACCGCCCATCTATGGCCAATCCCACCTTTTGCCTTGATTTACTGTGACAGAGAAGCAAGCGGACAGATATACTGTAGTTTACTGCCATGGAGGACACTCAACAGAAACCTGATACCTTGGAGCAGAACCCTTCATGTAGTCCAGCACACAGTCCAGCACCCAGTCCGGTGCCCAGTCCAGCACCCAGCCCACTGCTGGACAGAATCACTTTGCCAGCTGCAAACCATGTTGAGGTAATATCTTCCCTGCATTGTAATAGTTTTTTTTTTTTTTTCACCAAGTTTGCTCTGTTTCAGCCCGTGAACACATTCAAAATCCTTTTTTTCTTGTTGTCATTTTTGTCTTTGCTTCTTTTTTTTTTCTTAAAGTGTGTTTTCTAATCCATTTCTGTGCAAGTCTGGAATCACAAAATTGATTTTTTTTAACTTGATTTCATCATTTTCACATTGTTCCTAAAATCTTAAACACCACTCAACGGTTATTCTGCCTCGTGTCATACACTACCTTCTTACCATGTCAAATTTAGTGTTTCACCTTATTGTTTATCATTTGGACTGGCAACTTGTTGGGGCCCTGCCCCTGCCTCTCCCTGCAGTAACTGTCTGCTTTTGGTCAAGCTCTTATCTTTTCTCGATTATTCTTCCTCACTATTTTAGTGAAAAGGGCAGGGCATCTAACAAAACCATTATGTTTTGTAGGCAAGTCACTGACATACTTTTCACCATGTTTTGATTTTCCTTTGAAGCACCTAAATGTGAACCAGATCCATGTTGTGGTGCGACGGTGCTCAACTCCAAATGTAACGGAGGAGACTACTTACTTTATACCTCGCAACCCTGTGGTGGATGCTGGCACCAACACGGACCCACCAGTGGTTTGTTGCCCTTTACTCCGCAGATTCTGCCCATGTCCACCAAGAGGTCTTCTTGCTTCTATCATTACCAAAAGTAAGCATGTGAATTTATTGATCATTGATTTTCTAACAGAGAAATACAGTATTATAATACACTGAACAAAAATATAAACGCCCCATGTAAAATATTGTTGCTATGTGGAGTTAATAACTGTAAATGAGCATTTTCTTGACATTTTATTGTACAAAAAGGATATTTCTCTTGATTTGTGTATCATTTTGAATCCAACTCGCTATCGGTGAGCATTTGCGCTGTGAGTTGTTTTTTCCCTCAGTGCATGGGTGGGGCGTGTCCAGTGGGTGATCAGACAAAATGAGCAACAGTGGGACAATCCTCTGACTGGGGACAACAGAAGGCCACCCCAAAATGTCAGATTTTGTCACAAGTCATAATGCCTCAGGTGTCGCAAGTTATGTGGGAACGTGCCATTGGCATGTTGGATGCAGGGATGACCACCAGAGCGGAAGCTGTGCAGCTCAATGTCCGTTATTGGACCATAGGCTGTTTGAGAGTTTGATAGAGCATCTTTGGGATGTTCTGGATAGGCTTGTCTGGGACCGTGTTCCAGTTCCAGGCAATGTGCGTCAGCTCCGTGTGGCACTCCAGGAGGAATGGAATAACATTCCACAGGCCACCATAGACAATTTGATCAACTCCATGAGAAGATGATGTGTTGCTCTGAGAGACACAGCTGGCGGACACACAAGATATTTAACAATCAAATTCCTAAACTTCCTGACAGTTAAAAGGATTGTCGATCCCTTACAAATGGCCATACCACAATGTTATCAACACCGATACAAAGATTAGTAATCACTAAAAATAAATTTTGAATTTCTCTATATATTGCATAACCCAAATGTTAATAAAACTCTTATATTTGACATGGGGGTTTTTACATTTTTGTTCATTGTAGATGTTTGAAGACATGGGTGTGTATGCAGACTCCAAATCTGCAGTGTTTGCTGGCATTTAATGCAAATTCATAAAGGCAGGAAGTCAGTCCTTGGTCATAGCATGTTTTTATTAAATGATTTGCTTTAAAGATGTTTAAGGGGTTAAAATTATAATGCATAACTAAAACATACTGTCTTTACTCTTTAATTTTTTTTTTCTTCTTCTTTCATTTTCTGTAATGCCGGTCAACTCATGCTCACCCACGGTGGTGATGTATGTCATGCCTCCATAATTTACCATTTGCTTTCCTGTTTCCTCTGTAGTCCTGCTGGCTGCGGTGCTCTTTGGGGTAGTTTGGTCCATAACAGAAGAAGAATGTCTTCCAGGAGGAAACCTGTTTGGCATAACGATACTCTTCCTTTGTGCACTCATTGGTGGCAAGTTGGTTGCTCTCATCCGACTACCCAAACTCCCACCGTTCCCGCCACTCCTTGGTAAGAGAGAAAACTTTTTTCTTTTTTTTTTAAACTTTATAAACTAATGTGTTTTTGTTTTTTTAGGCCAGGAGTGGGTGACTCCAGTCCTGGAGAGTCGTTGTCCTGCAGGTTTTAGATATTTCTCTGGTCTAACACACCTGATTCCAATTAAATAAGTACAACAGCTAATGTAATCAAGTGTTGCTCAGCTGCTTCATTTGAATCAGGTGTGTTGGGGGGAGGGAAACACTTAAAACTTGCAGGACTGCAGTTCTCAAGGGCAAAAGTTGCCCACACCTAATTTACGTATTTGTCTAGTGTGTGTGTGCACAGATTGGTTCTTTTGTTACTGATAATTAAAGTGAACAAAATTATTTATTATTAATTATATTTTGTTCAGAACACTGAGACATATGACATGGATTTTTAAAAAAAGGTATATATCATTTCATAACTTAATGTTTCAGTAAATATCACAGTATTAAAACAAAAATATTAGTCAAATTGAACTGAAATTTATATTAGCACTTTTAAAGTTAATGTGGGGGTTGATGTGCCATATCTACAACTGAATTATTTTCTAACAAGTCTTCAAACCAAATATGATTTAGCAGGCAAGCACTAGCTAACTTGTTATTTTAATTAATTTAAGATGGCTAGGAATGAGCATTAGTACTTACTTTGTATTTCACTACAAAATTCCTATTTAAAAATTGAGTTCAAGTTTAAGGGTTTTCTTAGATAAAATTCAAAGAAGTATCCTACTTGACAATGCAAGGTTTGTGTTTATCATTGGAAGATAACTACCTTGCAATTACTAACTTCAATGATCAGGTAAAGATTGAAGGTTTCATGCGTGTTACCATGTCTCAAAGTTTCATCAGTTCCCTTGTTCCTGAGGAAACTTGGCACAGAAATAATTATAAAAAAAAAAAAAAAAATTGGTAGATTGAAGTGCAATTTTGTTTAGTTCTTAACACAATTTCCAGTGTCTTCCTCAAATACATCTTCACAATTTATCGTAACTTGATTGTTCTTCCTTCTTTTATGTCATTTTATCCTCTGATAACGGTGCCTATTTAGTGGCTGAAAATTAAGATTAATCATGGACCCTTAAAAAAGTTAGAATAACTATAGGTTTATTGATTTTCAATCAGCATTATCAGTGTTCCTGAGCCACAGTATCCAATATACATGCCCTACTGTGCATTACAAAAGCAATAGATGAGATTTATTCTTTGTTCTGCTTCATGAGAAACAGCCTCAAAGAATAAACAGCACTTGATAATACAAAGGATAATCTTTCCTCTTTCCCACCTCTCTGCTGCGCTGCAGGTATGCTCCTGATGGGCTTCCTGCTGAGGAACATCCCTGTGGTAACAGATGGAGTGTACATTGACTTCAGGTGGTCTGCTTCACTGAGGAACATTGCCCTGGCTGTCATCCTGGCCAGAGCTGGTTTGGGGTTGGATCCCAAGGTGTGATTACATTCTACTGGTGAAGCACTCCTCACTGCACTCTGAATTGTTTAGAGATACTATAATTATGGTGTAATACAGTATGTTCTCATTGATTTATCAATGATCTAACAAATTCCAGTCAGAGTGAACCAAAAGTGATGTTTTTAAGTCGCCGTATGTATTTGCATTTTATCCAACTTCTATTGATGAGGAACCACAAGCAAATCATTCTGGCTCTGGTTTAACTGACTGCCTGCTAAGTCAGTTTCAGATATCTTGTTTAATTATTCAACACTTTAAAACTTAAGTGCTTTGTTAATGCATTACATGTCATTGCATAAAACTGACTAACTGTTAAGTCTTAAATCATGTGTTTGTTTTGCCAGGCTCTGAGAAAACTAAAAGCCGTTTGCATTCGTGTGGCAGCTGGGCCCTGCTTAATAGAGGCCTGCACTGTGGCTCTTGTCTCACACTTCCTCATGGACTTGCCGTGGGTGTGGGGATTCATCCTGGGGTAAATATAGCACTGCTCACACTCTTTTCCAGCTTGAACTTCTACTGCACCTTCCCTCAATAGCTGAGAAGAAACCTGAGAGACATTGTAATCACTAATGGACTGTTAGCCTTCTTAATGGATTTAAGCAGGAGGATTAATTGTGACTGGAGAACGAAGCAATTTTTTTTTTCTATTGCTGGAATTTGTCATAACTTTTGTGATTTCTTGCATAATTTTACTTTTAATTATAGGTCATAACAGTAAAGCCTCTTGTAAACTTGCAATCTTCCTTTTTAGCTCTTTTTTCAAAAAAATCATTCTTTGATTTGCTGTCTTTTTTAAGGAGTTGGCTAAATAAAGAATAAAAAGTGGAAAAAAAAAAACATCTTTTCTGCCTTGTAGCTTTGTTTTGGGTGCAGTAAGTCCAGCAGTGGTGGTTCCTTCCATGTTGCTGCTTCAGAAAGAAGGATACGGTATGGAGCAGGGCATCCCCACTCTGCTGATGGCTGCAGGCAGCTTTGACGATATTCTTGCCATCACTGGGTTCACCACATGCTTAGGCATGGCCTTCGCCACAGGTATTACGTGCACCGAGTAGACTGATTGTTTTATTCTCTCAGAAATGCAACACCATCTGATCTCCAGGGGAGGAGCAGCAAGTGGGTCAAGGGTGAAAGGGCATAAGAAAAATAAATAGCATTTGCAGTTTGTCAGGAGCTCAGCAGAGGGTGTAATTGATCATATTCTGGTGTTTAATGTCAGCATGTCAGGGTTGCTTTTGTGCAACTACATGAAGAAAATGTTTAGTAATTTCACTTATAAGGTCCAGCTATTTTTTTCTTTTCAGAATTGCTACATTTATTAGTTATAACCAGTCACAAACTTGCATATTCTAAATTCTACCTTTTTAGAATGGTTGTAACGTTCAGTTATGAAAAAGTGGTTATTTTGTGTTTTGTGATGCTGCTTTGCTTTACAAGAAACTGTACAAGTAATATAAAGTTAACTCACTTGAATATAGGGTGGGAAAAATAACTCTGCATAATGTGGCACTACAGTAATCAATAACACCTTAACTACCACATCATAAGCTGTGTTTACATGGACAGATTTTTCATCAATCTGATTGAAATCATTCAGATCAGAGATTCCAGCTGACATGTTTGTATGGACGATAGAAAAAGTCATCAATCAGCTGTATTTACTTGATGGACAGATTTAATTATATCGTAATGCATTTGACATGCGCAATGCCTCCTAGTTTGAAAGAAAGGGTTTTTCTTTTGTGTTGCATCCGCTACCGTCCACTCTGAATCTGCTATGTCACAAACCCTCATGGGGGGTTAAGCATGTGCAGAGACAACGGTCCACAGAAATGATTGGATTGAGTGTTTACAATTACATGGTCATTTTTATCCTGCTGATCTGATCTTCAAAAAAAGGTTTAAACCACCACTTTAGATCATATTGAAAATTCTTTTTGATCAAGGCCGATCAGATCAGCTGACATGTTTACATGAGGCATTTTTATTCTGATTGGCGTTTGATTGGATCAAAACTGCTTCATGTAAACACAGCCGCCGAATGACTGCAAATAAGCATCCCTGAAAATTGTAACTAAATGAGCTGGACTGAACTTAATTTAGGCTGCATTTCTTGGAGACTTGTTGTATTAAACTGCACTGCAGACAGGTGAATTTAATAAACTCAAAACCTAATATATTTTCTGTAACTGATTCTTTAAGGCTCCACTTGGTACAACCTTCTGCGAGGTGTACTGGAGGTCATTGGAGGGATGGTTGCTGGGATTCTCCTCGGCTTCCTCATTCAGTACTTCCCCAGTGTTGACCAGGTATACTCTGTCATGCAGCTTTACCTTGATATAAGCTTGAAGCTTCATACACTATTTTCATCATAGTTTGTGAAATGAACTGGGGAAAGTTACCATTATACATAAAATGTTGTCAACTTTTTTGAATAGAGGTTTTTTTTTTTTTTCTGTTGAAATCTAAAATCGAATATTTTTTTCTTGTAGCAACATGTAGTGATGAAGCGGTCCTTCTTGGTGCTGGGTCTGTCTGTTTTTGCCGTGTTTGGCAGTGGTGTGGCAGGCTTCCCTGGCTCCGGAGGCCTCTGCACCCTGGTGTTGGCATTCCTGGCTGGACTCGGCTGGGGACCAGAAAAGGTGACTAAGCCACATTCTCTTTTTTTTTTTTTTTTCTTTCTGCATCAATTAGCAATGAATTAAATTCAGTGTTAATTTTCAGTAAGCTCAGTAGGAAATGCAGCATGTGCCTCATTAGTGTCTTGAGTTATTACACTGCTACCCTGCTGAATGCTAAACTTGGTTAACATTTTCTGTACACTGTGTGAAGGCACGTGTGGAGGAAGTGGTGGGGTGGGCGTGGGACGTGTTTGAGCCACTTCTGTTCGGACTGATAGGGGCTGAGATTCGGGTGTCGGAGTTGCAGGGACACACAGTTGGTGAGACGACTCAAAGCCTTCAAAAATAACAGTGTTATCATTGTGAAAATTCAAATGTGACTGTATAAATGCATGTAAATATATTTGCATAGCCAAAAAAAGCATGAGACTGCTCCTGTCCTGTAGATAATAAAAGCCCTGTCTGTGCTGGCACTCCTTTAGTTTACTATCATGTTACTTTTCCTTGTAGGCTTCCTTAGAAAACACTCTTGGTATCTTTCAAAAAGAAATGTGTCCTATGTGGTTTCCTTGCATGACTGTTGTCTAATTGTCTTTCCAGGTCTGGGTGTAGCCTCTCTGCTTATTGCTCTGCTGGTTAGGGTACTGTTCACCTTTGCGTGCGTGTTGTGCGCTGGCTTTAATTTAAAGGAAAAAGTGTTCATAGCCCTAGCATGGATGCCCAAAGCAACGGTGCAGGTATGTTGACACTAAAATGTGTTTCAGTTTTCTGCTAATGTTTTTATTTTTTAAGAATGAATGTTTTTGCCCTCGTCTTTACCAGGCAGCAATAGGCTCCACAGCTTTAGACATGGCCAGAACAAAGGATGACAAGCAGCTGCGGAAGTACGGCATGGACGTGCTGACTGTGGCTGTGCTCTCCATTCTCCTCACAGCACCAGTAGGAGCTCTTATCATAGGGCTCTCTGGGCCTCGCCTACTGCAGAGGCCGAAGAACTCAGCCTGTGGTGAGCGAGTCAAACCCAATTTATCAGCATTTTTCTTGGGTAGGTAAAGTCCAACACTCAAACTTTCAGCTCAGCTCAGCAGCCCCGCTTCGTAGTTGTGCTCCAGTGGTGCATACAGTATCCTTTCTTTGAGATGTTTTACCTACCTCACCTTTGTGATAGCTTTGCTAACACGAGCAAGAATGTGAGTGGCTATAGATCCCTCATGTTCATGTTTTTCCTTCTGTGTCTACACAACTGTCACTAAACACGCAGCAAAATCAAAATGACAACTCATGGCTGTACCCTAATGCTAAATGTTTGTTTTAGTAGCCTTTTAAAAAAAAAAAAAAGTCTGAACTGTATCAGTTTTTTCGTTGCTCTTTTCTGTTTTTAATAGTTTCGCTGTCATCTCTTCAACGTCTATAGGAACTGCAGCAGAAGGTGAAGATGACAATGAAACTCCAGTCACCTACGAGAGTACACTCTGACATTCACATCCGGCGAAGGAGGACATTACACGAGACGTCTCACACCTCAGATGTCTGAGCTGTTCTCTAGCCACCAAGTGGCTGTCTGTCGGTGTTTGAATCTGCCTGTATTTATAGACTGGTGGTTTCCAGGCCCCACGTTGCGAACAAATGACCCATGTCCCACTGTCTGCACTGTCATGCTGTATGACACTACACTAGAGGCAGTATGAGTCTGGCTCTAAATGAACATTTAATCAGCTATGTTGAATTAGCAGAAGGCATATAAATGGTTTACATGTCTGTCAAGATGGATGTTGTCGTATTCAATATAGCGGTTGCATTTTTTTTAATGACATTTATTTGAACTATTTAAAATTTGTGGAGTTGAAATGTAACATTTTATATTTATGTATTGCCCACCAAATCACTTCTTTGGATTATGTGATAAAATGTACAACAAATAGGAGTAATTTGTTGTAATTAGATGACTCTGGAGATGTTATGTAGTCTTCATTTTAATGCTGCGTTTCATTCACAAATGCTTAGCCGGCTGTGATAGTGACGACAGTGGCTTGTAGGTTTTATAAAGACTCAGGAAATCTTAGTAATGTTCTTTTCTTTGGTTTGTACACAATGCTGCTGTAAAATGAATGAAATGAAAAATACTTGTTTAATCCCAGAAGGGAATTCTCAATATTGTAGTTTTTTATGTATTCACTGTTGTCTGTGGTTTTTCAGTTCCCCCTACATTTATATAAACCCAATTTTTTATAAATTAGAAAGAAATCTAGTTTTCATAATTTTTTAACTTTTTATATTTACAGTTAAACTTTTTATCATTTATTTGAATTTGTCAGAAACTGCAAGTTTGTGTATTAGAAGCTATTTATGAAAAAATTACAGCACATTATGTATTTTCTAAACCAAAGAATAAATAACAAAACACTCAACGTCACCTTTTTTAATAACCAAGATGGTGAGATGATTGACACTTCCTGTATGTTCTTTGATTTTAGTTATTTTTTGTGGATATGCTAGTTACATTTACTTTGTCATAGAAGATTTATGGAATTCCAATGTTAGGATGTCAAAGCTTCCAAAAAACAGGGTGGATTATAACTGAATGGTGAACAGATGGGTATGGTTACCAGGTGATGGATTTCTGATGCCATGCTGGTGAGTGGCTTTGACTTTGATCAAGCAACATTAGCTCGTTTTTAAAGATATGTACCGTTTGTAAAAGGCTTCAACACAGTTGTGTAAACCAATACAACTGAGAGAGAGTTAGCATTTAGCCCTTGTCATGGTCAATGAGCACCATCCAAAGCTGCATAACGGAAGTGTGGTGATATAAATTGGTTATTTTATTCTTGATCCATCACAGAGAATCAATTACACCACTTTTGTTTGGATAACATTTGCACATTGGACTGAAATGACTCAAAATCATTGGCTAGATCGTAATGAACACAGTCCTGTTTACTCAAACTGAAAAAATTCTGCTGGGCCCTTTTTTGTTTTTTTTTTAGCACCATTACTAATTCAAGTGTTAGCAAGAAAACTTAAAAACCCAGGTTGGTAAACGGGTGTGAAGCATGTGTCAGTACAGCCTCACAGCTGCATGAAACTGGTCTTTTTTTGGTCTGTCTGGTCTTGTTCCCCTAATAATGCAGGTCTCATGATGAAACTGAAACGAGATAATGCACTCAGTAATAGTGTAATCAATTTAAACTTATTTAAAATCATCAGATGAGCTACCCAAGCAGGCAGCAAAAGAAACTAAAACTGTTGTCTAAACTGCTGAGTTAAACATAAACACCTTTTCTTTTTCTTCTTTTTTTTCCTTTAATTTAGCACAAATACATTCAAGCCATAATCTAACAAGGATCCACCAACAGTTATTCATAAAAATGATCTTGAAAATATTTGACAATAACCTAACTAATGAATGAATTAAGTCATGAGAGAAATTCTCCAGCAAGAAGTCGGATACAGTGATTTCTTAGGCAGCACGTTTCAAACTCCAATACATATGAGGGTAAAACTGCATAAGAGGATATTACTCAAGGCAATGGGTTGAAATGCTTTAAGGCAAGAAACCTGAAATCAAAAGAGACAAATGTTTCAATGACTTTAACCAAAAAAAAGAAGGAAAAATAAGTAGCCTCCCATACACACATACAATAACTTAGAGAATATCTTACATACTTGGAGTGGGCATGTTGAAATTTGGCACACATTCTGCTTTAAGCAAGTGGTGGGGGTAAAAAAGCTGACAAAAAAGTAAGCTGTTTAGTCAAGAATCGTCCAAAATAAAGATAAACAGCAGATAATGGTTGAACTACTGAATCAGACATTTCATTTAAACTGCCATTTAACTGAGAAGACAGCATTTTCCCCAATGAGCTCAGACTACAGAGGTTATAAATGCACCAATCCGATACCTGTATCAGATATTGGCTCTGATATTGACTAATTTACTAGTATCGGCCATTACACTCAGCCCATGTATTGGCATTGGAGAGAATCGGAAACAACTGGATTGGTTCATCTCAGAAGGAGGTCACCATAGAGTTGTCCTATAAAAGTGGTCCCAGTGATTTTTTAATGGAGTCCAAAAAGACTTAAACATGAACAAAATCCATTTTTACAGTGATACAAAAGGCTGTTTTGTGAACAACAACATGAGTTATAAACAATGAAACATAAAAAATAGAATAGATTCTTTCAACTTGCAAAATATAGTGAAATACAACTGTTATTCTGTGTCAGACTGCAGACTGTATTAGAAAAAAATATATGACAGAGATGAGACCAATGACAAAACAACCAAAAAAACAAAACAAAAAGTACAGACGAGTTAGACATAAACCCCATCAGTGGCAATTTACAGTATCTTCTTTTTAAGTATGAGTGGTCCCACGTTGTCTCCAGTTAGTTCGTTGTGCTTTAAGTGCGACTTGTCACAAACAGGAAACTAAAACAGGAAACAACTTAATGTTAACTGATTAGGAAGATGCAGAAACCCAAAGCACTTCTTCATCTAATGATAGAAAAATCAATCAAATATTTTGAAGAAAGTTTCTGCTTTCATTATTCAAAGTGATAAAAACAAATAAGGCACAGAAACTCATTAACTGTCACATGAAGCCGGTCTTAACACTTTTCACACAAAGCTGAATATTATAAAAAGGACTTACAGTTTTGGAGCGCCAGCAGCGACAGTAACATACATTAGTGCAGTTCAGGTCCTCGATGTCTATCTCATTGACCACTTTAGGGTTTTCTTTCTGGATCTTCAGGTTGATCAGGCTGTCTTTCTGCTTTTTCTTCTTAGGCAGAAATGGACGAATGGTCAGATAGCCCAGCAAAGCCAGGATACCTAGCAAAGGCAGCAACCTGAGCCACTCGGACACTATAGACAAGAGATACAAAACACACATTAGCAAAAACACAAGCATACAATGTGAGACTAGGGATGGGTGATAAATCGATTTGACCATAAATTATGCCTTATGCATTTGGGTTGCACAATATTGTTGGCCTAACATCGGTATCGGACAATACTGGCTTTAAAACAAAATGTCGATATGGACCCAATATTGTTGAAATTTTATTTGGGACAGACTATAACAAAGCAAAATAAATAAATAAATTTTACATATGTCAGATTTAGCCAAAAGGCTAGTTTAAATCTGTTGTCCGTAGCCAGATCTTAAATGGCTCCCTGAAATGAGCAAATACAGTAATATCAAATTGTAAATAAAATGGTTATCAATATAAATAATCAATATATAACAGATGCTGTTTGGTGGGGAACCCGCAGAATACTGTTTTTTGTTGGTTTTTCTATTTTATTTATTTTTTTCTTCAATCCGTGGAGCATGGGAACAAAAGGCTGCATCCACTGCATGTGTGTGCATCCACGTTAAGACTTCTCCAGCAACGACTGGATCTGCAGCAGCTGCAGCACAAGTATTTTTCAAATTTTGCACAAGGAATGAATACTACATCATTTCCAGCTTTACAGTATATTGTATCGATATCGGTCATGACAAGCAGAAAATTATCGGTTTTTGGTATCAGTTGAAATTTTTCATATCGTGCACAACAAATACACACACACACACACACACATATATATGTATATACATGTAAATTTATATATATATATATATATATATATATATATATATATATATATATATAGACAGAGAGAGATACTGTTTGTGTGATGTGTGTGTGAGCATGCAAAAGCATTAAGCTACAGAAAAACACTAATTAAGATTAGACCTAGTTTGAAAAAACTAAAATAAAACAGGCGTTTCGCCCAGCCCTATGTGAAACTTAAGCTGCAAACAACACCCAGTACCATACTTTCTACATGCAAACTGTACCCTACATGCAAGATATTACTTCTACTTTTAAGTGTAAAAACAATATTCCTACCAGGTAGACAATTCAACATGAAATGGTTTAAAAGTGCTACCATCTTTTTTATGATAACATTTAGTAGGGTTTATTGCTGGGTAATATTTTAACACTGTGCAAAAATTAAACGGGACTTATAAAAGATTAAAGTATAGTATTTGTGCGGTACAAAGTCTATGTTTGTCAAAGTCTATGCCAGGCATGGACTTTTTAAAAATATTTTTCTCAACATCCAATCAGAGTGGAAAAGGAAAAGATTGCATCTGCTGGACCAACCATTCGGGACTGATTCACATCTGGTCAGCATTTCAGTTCAGTTCTGCTGTATTTATTACAACTAATCACTACAGAGTACCATCTCACACCAGCAGGCAGCCGCTACCACAGGGAAGCACCACTCTGAGACTTGGAAAGTACTTTGGGAACCCCCCACAAAAAAAAAGGGAGGGTGAAGTGAGGATTATATATAAATGATCTAATTTTACTATCAGCAATGAGTCAGACCCTGTTCCCAAAACTTTAAATAACACTGGGACCTCTCAAATCCTTAATACGTTAAATACATTCAGTAGAAAGAAAGAAGTGAAAGAATATAATCACAAATGATGGAAAAGCTCAACTTCTAGATTATTATGACATGTTGCACATGGTAATCAGCTTCAAGACCACCTGTAAACCACTGGTGTTCCTCACTTTTTCTTATTCAAACAGTACAAATAAATTAATAAATATACACACACATATATACACATGTATTGTTCTTTTACTTACACATGAGGTACTGTGTGCTAAAAAACTGGGAATGCGTTAATTAAGCATTCTCCGAGCTACATCTTTAACAGTCATCAGATGTAGTCCGTTCCTACTGAGGCCCGATAAACGTTACTCTATACTCTTACAGAGCTGGGATTTACACTTGAGTGTGTCTGTATTCAGAGTTCAAGATTTTATAACATGTTTACCTATTTAATATATTCAAAGTACTGCAGCTGGAGCTCCTCCTGATGACTTAAATGGTGAGTAAAAACAAAAAAAACTACTGAGTTCTAGGATCAGGGAGCCACTGGGAATGTATGCGAATTAAATTAAAGCCATTAACAGTAGAGGGATGAATTGTGACTCGAGTTCTTTTTTGTTAAGTAGATGAATCGGGGTTGTGAATTGTTAAGTTCCTCACCAAGTTATAAAAGTGGCCCTTTTAACAAAGCTGTAGAAATGAGTGATAACGCACACAGTGTTTTACAGTGTTGCTGAGGACCTGGTTGAGCCACGCAACCATCTACCGACAAACTGGTGAGAGAACACCTGCTTTTTTTCTGTCACATACGACAAGAAACTGAATATATTTCAGTTTAAAACTGATTTATATTTTAATTAATGAAACTTATTGGCAGACGAATCTAACTCAGGCCTGTTTTGTTCAACAATCACTCGTGTACAAATCCTATGAATGTGTCAGTTTTTTTTTTTTTTTTCCCACAAAATCACTTCCAGTTGTTTTTACATTCACTTATAACAGCTGCATTAAATTAACAAATGTCATTTTTCCAGTCACTATTTTCACAACAGTTAATTCTATGGTTTAATGGTTCCAGTTGTTTAAGTCACTCATTTACGGTGAAACATAAAGTCATTATGTGAGTATGTTTGGGCTAATATTGCGATGACAATGTGCAGCCCTACTCAGGTGTGGGCAACTCCAGTCCTCGAGGGCCATCATCCTGCAGGTATAAGGAGTTTCCCTGGTACAAAACACCTCATGACTTTTGCAGAGTTTCACATCAAGTTCTGCACAAGTCTGCTAATTACCCATTGATTGGAATCAGGTGTGTTGCAGCAGGAAATACCTGCAGGATGCCGGCCCTCGAGGACCAGAATTGCTTACAGTACCCCTGCCCTAGTTGGATTATTCCTTTTGGGCAACCCAAGTTCAGTCCTCGAGAGCTCCTGTCCTGCAACTTACAGCATACCCTCCCTAACACACCTGAATCAAATGACTGAATTTCCTCATCCGCATGTCATTGATTTGGCTCTGCAGAAGCCTGGTGACGAGCCATTCATTTGATTCAGGTGTGCTGTAGAAGGTTTGCTCTAAAAGTAGGAGGATAGCAGCTGTCAAGGACTGGACTTGGGGCATTCCTGATATGGGGGTTTTAGTAAATCTTGCACCCTTTGGTACATAGTGTGGCAGGTATGCAAGGAGGGCCCAGGAGGGATTCAATCCCTAGACTCCCTGAGTCATGTGCACTAATCAATCAGCCAAAAGGATATCCTCGTCGCCAAGTAGCCAGGGGGTATGATCAATCAGATGCAAAGTGACAGGACCCCCTGTCACAGGCTGCCACCAATTAGAAATCCATGGACCCACCATTACAGTGCATTCAGACCAAATGCCATTTGGCGTCAAAAACACGTTTAATGCCCAAAGTTGGACACTGGTCCCAATGCTTGATGTTCAAAGACAAAAACGCTCTAGACGCCCGACATGCACGTCAGAACAAAGTGCTGGACCTGATTGTTTTCTTTTGCTGTGTCTTTGTACAATAGCAGATGAAATAGAGCTAGCGGCTCCGGCTCGGCTTCATTTGCTCTACAAGGCCAGAGAACGGTGTTCTCACAGATCGCAGTTTACCCTCCACTGTCTTCGTAAAGTGAGGGAATTCCAAATGTACTTCTTGGTCTTTACTGTCCCGTCTCTGCGTCACGACACTGAGTCGCTCAACACCCAGATTCAGTTCAGATTTTATATTTATATTTTGTTTTTATTTACTATACATGTTGCCTCCATGTTAATTTATCGAAAAATGACCCCACTGAACTATTCTAACTTGAAGTGTTTGATCATATACATGAAAAGTAACCGATTCATTCCTCGTAGAAACACAAGATTATTCGATTGATTATTTTACACTCACTGTATTTGCCTATGTTTGCATTTCCCTATATACACACAAAATTATGACTCCTAATGTATGCAACATTTGTTCTACCTCACCTTTCTACCTCTTTTTGCTACATTAAATATTGTTTTGAGTAAAAAAAAAAAAGAGTAACATTCATTATCAATGTCAAGCCAAGTTCCCTATTATTTATATACCACATTTAAAAACAACCTCAGTTGACCAAGAATTGTGTCATTTCTATGATGTAAAAGGAGGGAGCTAAAGCAGTATCAGCTTTGACTTCTTCATCCTTTCTCTCATTCCTGACAGCAGTATAACCACATACAAAATCCCACCCCCACAAGGTTTCAGCCATGTTTCCTGTATACATATTGTATAAGGTTTGTCCTGTATATTTAGGATATAGAAAGTCAACAAAATTGGAACTGATTTTCTATTGCCTTTTTATTTGTAATTTCATGCATTATAGTGCCAAATTGTTGAAATTCTTGCTGAAAATGTTCAAAACTCGGTTTCAAGTGAGTCCTTTTTCCCCCCTTTCCTGCTGCATGACAGCATAACTCATTCCTTACTTCCCGATCCAGTTGTGCCAGCTGTCCAGCCTGCTCTCTTCTGTCCTACAGTAATCAACCATGACTTAAAACTGCCCCAGACTCCAATTCTGTCCCAACCACACATCGCATGATTTGTTCTCTTTTAGTCACTGTTATAGCAAATGAACTGGGCTTGCACAGGGTTCACTGTGAAATTTTGAGGAACACCCTGGGGGCAAGGGTTTGCATAGGGTTGTAGAGTCTTTAGTCTGGCACTGACATCCATGTGCATCGCTAAATAGTATGGCACTATATGTTGTGTTGCATCACTTTACCACTTGCTGAGTTTAATTAACAAGATGTCACTTCACCACAGAGGACAGACTGCAGGTCTTGGCAGTCAGAAACTTTTTTTTTTATGATAAATGTTAAAACTGTTTGCCAAAACGACCGATGGGGATGTTGGGTTTTGCTAGACTACTTTAAGGTCATTAGTGATTTGTAATAGTGAGGGAGAAAAGAAAACGATGATATTTTTATATCCGGAAATGAGGATTTGAAGACAAAAAGTGTGCTTTGAAAGTAAGGATGACAATTAAGTTCTTATTTGCATGCTAGCTGAGTTAAGAGCTCTGTGGTAAGTTAAAAGTGCCCACGGTGAGTTCACAAGTCATCTTTACAGGACAGTCAGAAGTAAAATACAGCTGTTGTTAATTACCCGTTAACCTTGCAAATCCACCGATCGTCTCCGGAAGCGGAAGCCTCTTAAGGTATGCTGGAAGCTGGACTTTTATTATCCTTGAAATAGTTTCGAAAACCATCTTGAATTGCTCAGCAGGGTCGGGTTTTCTGTTTGACTTGGATAGTTCCTGGGGTTCGTTTATGTCATTGCGTTCATTTCTGAGCGCAGCTTGGCACCGGTACGTAAACCTCTTTGGTGAAACATGACAAGGTACGAAGCAAAGCGCAAATGTTTCCGTGAATTTCCGTAAGGACAACACGTGACTGTAGCTTGCGACCAATCAGCGTCAGAGGAGTTGGTGGTTCCTCATTGGATAACTTGAATTTAGTTTAAAAAAAAAAAAGCGTGTCCCTTATTATACAGTAATGACCAGCATTAAAATTGAAATTCTCTGGAAGAACAAAACTCACTATTTAAGGTGATCTCAATTAAATAGAAGATACAATGAAGATGGTTTTAAAGCTGTTGAAAATTTACTTTTCACAACTCCATGGTTTTATATTCCTAGAGCTTTATTTGAAAAAACTTGGTGGCCCACATTTTCTACTTTCTCTTTTCTACCTTAATGTGATGAAAATTCCACAAACAAGTATTGCATTTTTGTAAAATTATACATTCACTCATATTCACTCAACTTTACCTTACATGGTTGCTATGGAACAACAGGGCAATACAAATTTATAGGAAATCTGTCTTGAAAACTGAATGGTAGTGAAAGGTATTGGTATTTTGTTAACTGATTTATTGTATAACAGTGGGGCTTTGTTAGATCATAAGGACATATTTAACCCGGACTGTACTCACGGAGAATATCAGATAATCTGTAAAGCTATTCCTTTGCTCTGATCCATCTTCTTCAAAAACTAATGTACACTGATGCCACTTCAACTTAACTGACAAACAGTGCAAAAATGCTGTTCTCACAACTGCCTTCAAATCTACTGTTTAGTGATTAGAGGAAGATGTCAGTACTGTAGAGCCAGCAATAGCAGAAAAAGCATACTCTAAATACATTAAATGGACAGTTTCACCAAAGGTCAGACTCATTTTAAAATTTGTCATAAATAGACCCGGTGGCTGACTTTCTACAAAAACAACTTCAATTTGATCTGCAGGCTGTGCTTTTTGTGATTGTCTCGCAGAATCCATAGAACACCTCTTTTTCGTGAAATATATATATATCTATCTATCTATATCTATATATACATATGTATATATATATATATATATATATATATATATATATATATATATATATATATATATATATATATATATATATATATATATATATATATATATATATATATATATATATAGATAGATAGATAGATAGATAGATAGATATATAAGCACGTGATGTGAGGTGCTGTTCCTTCATCACAGATGAGAAGTAGCCTACTCTTCGTATTTAGGTGATTTTCCTTCAGTAATTCAACCTTTATTAATAAAATAAAAATTCAAATTAATAATACACTTGGAATATTTGCATTGCAATATTCATAGTCATGTGTGTTACTAAATCAACGACCAACTTTGAGGTTTTAATGTTCTGTTGACAATAAAACGTGACTTTGTGGGTTAAAACCATTTACTGGAACTGAACAACTAGTTCAGTAAAAGTAAACATAAGTACGTCTCATGACAGTTAAGGGGCACCCTGCAATCACAAAACACTCGATTAAGACAAAAGGGTTTTTTTTTTGCTTTCAAGAGAGGCGAGTCATTTAGATGTTTCAGTTAAAACAGTATTTAATATGACTACATAAAAATGGGAAACTGCGTTCTTTAAAAAGAAAAAAAAAACTTGTGTGTGTGTGTGTGTGTGGGGGGGGGTGTCTTAAACAGGTCAAATAAATCTGGCAAAAACTGGCTAGCAGTTGGTCAAGTTTTAATTTAAGTTTTAAAATACCATTCTTGCCACGTTTACTTGAAGAATCAGTAGTATCGAGGCGCCCTCCACTGTTCACTCAACTTATCTACTTTGCTCTAGTTCTTGAGGACTTCAATACCCAAAGTGCTTTGCAATTTCAAGGGTCCTATTACTGAGCCTGGTTAAAAAATAACAACAAAACATCGTTTATGTCCCTTTTATATCTCTTTGATTTACAATTTTTTTTTTAGAAATGTTTGATTGGGAAAGAATACAAGTAAAAGTTGATCTCCAGTTTATTCTGGAACAATAACTTGATTTTGAGCTTGTTTTCATGTTCCATATTCCACGGGAAAATCTGTAGTCAGCTAAATTGCGTTTGCGAGGTCCTCAGCCTCTGGTGTCATTGGTGAATGACCGAAGATGTCTCACAGCAGGTTGTTTGCAAGGCTGCTTTGTAAGTATTTTAACAAACTTTAGTTTCGATGGATATAGATGTTTGTGAGTTTTGTTCCTGTAACACGACTGTATCCACAGTCTCTGTGCTGTACGTTAGCGGAGTTTTGCAGACCCATACTGTCTTGCCCTGACTAGCTGGGTTGGCTGTCAGTTAGCCTTCATCCAAGTTAGCCGCATTAGCCCCTCTATCGTAGTTCATGCCTACCAGTAAGCTGGTACTGACAGTTAGCCACGTAGCTAACTGGCGCTAACTACAAGTGGAGACTTTACTTCACCCCATTTAGGCTTTGACCTTGCCTGCTCTTTTGACTGATATATGTCTATACCTCAGGAGAAAGCTGTGCGATCGGAGCTGCATATTTATTTTATAGCTTGTGGTGGTAGGGGACTGTTAAATTAGTTGTTCAGTCATATTGCTCGCAGATAGGATTCTGACAGCTCCGCTAACATTGTTTACTTCAGAGTTTGCGTCAGCTCTGCTTTGCCAAATGTGCATCTGGATTGCACTGATAATGCAAATTAACTAGTGAGAACTGCATTCGCTATTGTCTTTACGTTAAGCTATCTAGCTTCTGTTTAAACTGAACTTTGCACAGTGACATTGAGGTACTGCAAGCAGACCAAAGTTCAGTCATTCACCCGAAGCTTGCATTTATGTTCTAGCTTATGGTCATTGGTTATGTTGAGCGTGATTTTTGTTGAATATTTATGTCAATAAACATTGCTGTATGTAAGCAATGTTTATTGTAGAAAAGGCGTCCAGCTAACACAAAACAAAACAACAAACAAAAACCAATACACTCACGATGTAATGAATCTGCACTTCTGTTAAAGCAAACATTAGTGGTACTAAATAAAAGTATTAAAATGGATATCAATAGATTCTCTTTTGCTTCTTTATTGTCATTCTAATGATATTGCACCACACACACACACTATTCAATTATTGAAAACAACAACAAAGTTTGATCCATTATCTGACCTCTGATCCTTTTAAGCCCCCATGTGCCTCACGAACGTGCTCTACAGTGACAGCTTGTGGTGTTGCAGCATTCAGCAACTGGATTTGGTTCATGGAATTCAGTAGGATGTCATCTGATTCTGCAGCAACATGTTAATGAAAAACTGTGAGACTGCAGCAAATTTCTTTGCTTTTCCAGTTGTTGGTTAATGAATTAGTTTCCAAAATGTCAGGAAGATGGGTGGAATATAAAGCCACTGTTCATTCCCAGAGGGTACGGTGACATTTCAAAAGCTGAAAACAGCAAATGCTTGATTTGCTATTGAAATTGAATTAATTAATTACTCCAGTTAATTATTAATTATGGAATAATAATATATATAGTATATACATACACATATATGATATTAGAGAAACACATGATTGCAGGGATTGACTCAAAATGTTGCTTACCAAGTGTTTAGCTCCAGAGCCCCACCATGCTTGTTTACTTGTTTTATTTTTTGTTTGTGTTTTTAATATTTCTTTCGAACCACAATTCAAAATCAGTGTTATGATTTTTGTAGAATTTTTTTATTCATTATTACTTTTATCAATTCTATCTTAATTCACTGACGGATGATATTTTTCCTTCTGTAATTGGAGGGTTTGAACATATGTATTTATGTTCGGTATGTTCACTGTTCATGGGAAAGGTGCCCTTATGTGTCTGGGACAGTTTTGTTTGTTTTCTTTAATTATTCTTTTTAAACCACAAAAGCAATATTTTATTTCACTCAATTAAAATTTGTATATATATATATATATATATATATATATATATATTTATATAAACACTACTCACAAAAAGTTAAGGATATTTGGCTTTTTGTATGATGTCAGAATGAACCTAAAATCCACTACAACCTTTCCAGATGAACTGAATTAAACTTTCTCTAAACTTTTCAATGCACATGCATGTTGTTCAATGGTTAAGTATTTATTGCACATCATGCTGTTCTCCAAAAAGATGACTAACCACTACAACAAACTAACAAACCGACTAACAAAAGACACAGAACTTAACAGCTTTAAATTACACAAAATAGCCAACAAAAGAATTGAATAGATCAGTTACTCCTAAATAAAAGAATACATTTAAATGTTTTTCTTTTCTTTTTCTTTTCTTTTTCAAAGAATAAACTAATGATCCCCCTCGAGAGAGCGATTCTTGGTGAGGTCCCAGGCACTTCCTGGTGCTCTTGTCCCCCAGCTGTCACTCAGTAAAAGAAGAGTCAGTGAAAAAATAAACCAGATGAAAATACAATCATCCTAAATGTGCAAGCTAACAAATAGAATGTGTGCATTCCAACTGAAGAAAAGTCTAAACCAAAAAATAAGTTTGATAATAAACTGAAGCATTGTGTTGTGTCTGGAGGTTACAGATTGCCGTCAGGTTTTCTGCTGTGTCGTCATGGATACGGCCATCACATAGCACAAAGAGCAGCTCATATGTTAATGTCAGCAGCTCATGTGGTTATCCTCTGTTGCATGTTGTAAATATATTTCACTATGAACATAGAGTGGAAGCAGACAATTTTAAAGATTAAATTGCAAACTCCCAATGAAGAATATTTACAGTACATCCTGGAAGTGTTGGTGGTCACATTTTCAGTGAATGGTAGCGGTCATGTCTGAAAGAAAGCTGATAGCGTTGCTCAGCAACAGTGAAAGATGTTACAGCCAAAACACTGCAAAGTCCTTAAGTCAGTAGAGAATAATGCCTTCAAAGAAAAGTGAAAGCACTTTAATCCTTCACTACTCAATGGGAAAAGAAAGAGGTTTGGGTATTTTAGGTTTTTTTTTTTCAATTTCTTTTTAAGCTTTGGGTGAAACTGTATTTTGTTGAATTTTCTTCTCTGCCAAGACAGTTTCTTACAGCTCATGTCCATATTTGATAAATCTGTTGCCGAACTCATGAACTTAACATGTTTTAATGATCTTGGACACACAGTCACTCTGTGTCTTCTCTCTGTCCATCAGTGCAGCAGAGTGGAGTGAGACATTGTTACACTGGCACAAGAAAGAACCTCTACATCACCAAGGACACCAAGGTCATCTGCCAGGGTTTCACAGGGAAGCAGGTTTGTATTGACAACTCATCCACGTTATCACATGACAGCGGTTTAGTTTACTGTAATCTTGTTGGGAAATCTCAGTTTTCCTTTGCCACACACACATTTGAACTTCTTTTGACATATGAGGCTTTCTGCATGACTAAAAGAGAAACAGATTCTCAGTTTGTTTACATTACTCACCGTTAGTTTCTAGCTACAGCAGGCATACCTGTAGTTAAGCCTTTATCAGTTATACAAATGAAGTTGTTTAATTTCAAGTAGTTTTCATTTTTACAACTAAAGTAGAATATTTCTGAAGCTTTCTGCTAAGTGAGTTTTTATTTTAGCCTTTTTTCAGCTGAGACAGACATCCAAGCAGAAGGAGCCATGAATCTCATGTTTGATTGAACAGTTCTCATCGTGGCTAGTTTTGAAATTGGCTTTATTATTTACACTACCGTATTTTCCGGACTATAAGTCGCTCCTGAGTATAAGTCGCATCAGTCAAAAAATGCATCAAAAAAGAGGAAAAAAACATATATAAGTCGCACCAGACTGTAAGTCATATTTATTTAGTTCAAATAAAGTGATTTTTTCATTTTTCTTATCCTACTTGTTACTGATAAAAATTACCTAATCAGTCCAATTACAAAGTTAATGCCTGTAAATGATCATGAACATCATAAATAAGAAGATTAAACATGTTTTTTGAGGATTTGTTCCACTACACTGACAGTACAGCCAGAAGCCCAAAATGAACTCCTCTGACCAAGATGAGGCTGTTTTGGGATTTTTGCCCTGGGAGCAGAATATAGTTAGCCTGGAGCGCCCTCTTTTGACATTAGACAGTAATACTTACTCCTTAGCTCATGTCAGTAAATATGAATTAACACTTAAAAATATGTTAAATATTTTGATATAATAATCACACTGGACTATAAGTTGCACTAGCGAGCAAACTATGAAAAAAAGTGTGACTTATAGTCTGGAAAATACGGTAATTTTCTTGGTGGTAAATGCTGAAACATGCTTGGCCCTTTAGTCTGTTTTGTTGTTGATACGCTAATGGTTGCCAGGCTCATTTCATGGTCTTGAGCAGGTGAAATTCAGGTTAGTTACTGTATCTTTTGTCATGCTGAAAAAAGACAATTTTCTCTAGCAATAACTTTTGAAAGGCAGAATTTTGCTCTTTTATGTTTTATTTATTTTGAATTTAATGGACAGAAAAGTATGGGTTGTTTCAAACCAGGCGAGGAGGATAAAAGTCATGAAAAATGTGTTCAGCAAGCCAGAAACATGGATATTACAGATTTCTATTCCACCTCTGTCATTATATTCTTCCGCTTCCAATATAAAGCTGTTAAATAAAGATCCTGCGAACACTCTGGGTAATTAGAAAAGGATGGGAAATGAAGCGGGTGCTTTGAGTGAACATTGCTGTGTCCCCCTGGCCTGATAAGCAAGCCATTTCTCAAAATGATTGTCTCAACATTTGTGATTAAAAACAAGTGACCAAAGTAGCAAAGTTAGCAGGGTGAAGGAGTTTATTACAAACATGAGGAAAAGGCTGATTCATAGCTCTTGATTCCTCTTAAAAGGCAAATTATAACTTTTGCATCAAGGTAATTTATCTGCACTTGCAGGGTGTACTCTATCTCTGCTGCATCATTTATGTGGTATCATCACTTATTTTTAACAAACTACCTCTTTGTTCAGCAAAACATCTGTTACTAGAAAAGCACTCAGAGAGTGCAGACCTCCGCCAAGCAGCTCTTGCAACGATCAAGAATCCTTCAAAACATTCCCGGATCTAGGAGGGGATCCAGATCACCACTAAAATTGAATGGGTTCGTCCTTGGGCTGTGACACACAGCTGGTGAAAATTTCAGGTCAATCCGTCCTGTACTTTTTCCGTGAAGTTGCTGACAGACAGACAGAAAAACCAGCGCTTCTGAAAACATTACCACCTCGGCAGAGGTAAAAAAAAAACAAAAAAGAAAAACAACTTAAAGCACCACTTATCTGACTAACTATAGGTTACTTGCACTCACACAGTTTCACATCCATTTATTTTTGGAGATTTTTGTTTTGAATATTCTAAACAGTGAAGTTTATATGACCTGCAAGTAGGGATGGGAGATATGTTATCATGTGTGATATATTGTCAAAGAAATTCCCCATGGTAATTATTTGTCATCTCATGATAAAAACGTTAGATTCAATTTATCAGGGTGCATTAAATTGTAGCTGCACTACTTTGTGATTTTTATAAGCCAAGTAATTTTTTTCTGTTCGCACTGCTGGAATTAATGTCAAATTTGTTCTTATAGTGTATTTCAGACTTTTTTGATAGGTGTCACTACAGTTTTGCAACACGAGTGTAGTTGAACTTAAAGTGCCCCTAGCATGACATTTGCATTTTTCTTTAGGTTTTTGATCATCTGTTTTAGTTTCACCCAAGCCTGAGCCCCTATGACCCCTAAGGGTCGTTTAGTGGCTTCTAGTGTTATTTTAGGGCTCTCAAGACAGAATGTAGTGATAGATTTACAGAAGATTCGGCAGATTTTTTTTTTTCATTGTCACTTATTGTTACCGTGATAAAAAAACAGAAATTATCATGATACAGTTTTTAGTCCATATCACCCATCCCTACCTGCAAGAAGTTGCACTGACTCTTGATACTTTTGCCCCTTGTACATGTTAACCTCATAGAAGTTTGTACTGAAATATTTATAATGTGAAGTGCATTTGTTTAGCTTGTATTAATAACACCTAAAGTCCAACCTGGAGTTTGTATTGTTCAGCATCTTTCCAGCTAAGGTTGATATTTGTTTAAACATCTCTTCTTGTTTCCTGTGGGCTTAAACCAAGTTTGACTGCACAACTCAAGTCAGCTGCCAATGGGATGATGAGATCTAGACGGTTACGGTTGTAGTCAACTATGTAGCTTCATGTAGACTACAGACAGATTACTGCATGGTATGGCGTCTGCTTCTTTTCACTCAATAAGGAAGAAAGAGTTAATAAAAAATATTTCTGTGTAAAATGCAGTTTGATGGGAGTCTACAAACTGGATTCAAGCAAGTAAATTTACTTTATGTGTCTGGAATAAAATGCACCAACTGTGGCAGCTCAGCTGTAACACGTCCTCTCTGGTTAACAGGGAAGTGATGATTTGTGAAATATTCTTGCAAACACTCTTTTGGGGGAGATATTTTATTGTCAGTGTCGCCATTTTTGATTTGTTTTTCAAATGCTCTGCAAGGAGATTAAACTAAGCTTACACCATTCTTTATTTGTCAGCAGTATTTTGATTCCTTTGCACTGAATGTGTTTACTGGTAGCTTCATCCCTTTCTAAAATCCTGCCTTAACCGAGCCAGCAGGGCGATTAATCCCAGATGGAAGCATCTCTTTGCAGTGATGTCTCACTATTGATGCTGAAGAAGTGGCTATAGCTGGATGCTTTCCTCACATGTGCACTATTTCCTGCTTTCTCCTCCTCATGTAGGGAACCTTTCACAGTCAGCAGGCTCTTGATTATGGCTCCCAGTTAGTTGGAGGGGTTTCCCCTGGTAAAGGTGGCAAGACACACCTCGGCCTGCCAGTCTTCAACTCAGTCAAGGAGGTATGAGCATCTCCCTACCCTTTATTTTTGTACAAAGGCTTAAGATTTAATGGCAGTTTCTTGAAAATGTTTTTTTTTTTTTTTTGAAGAAACATTAGATGGCACTATTTCATAACTTTAGGGTTTGCATATTGAATGTCCCACCAACTCATGGTATTCTTGCCTCAGGCAAAGGAGGGCACGGGAGCAGATGCCAGTGTCATTTACGTACCGCCCCCATTCGCGGCGGCTGCCATCATGGAGGCCATTGATGCAGAGATACCCCTGGTGGTGTGCATCACAGAGGGCATCCCCCAGCAGGACATGGTGAAAGTTAAACATAAACTCTTGCGCCAGGGCACCACCCGTCTCATAGGACCCAACTGCCCAGGAGTCATCAACGTAAGCAAGCACACACACATGCTGAAAGTGGTTTAAGTAAAAATTCCTTTTTATTGATCTATGACTATATGATATTAAAGTGAAATGAAAATCGAATAAGAGCATTAGATATAATTTTCATCTTTAATACATATATTAAATTATATCGTGACAAAGAAAACTTTCAGAAATGACCTTTTCTCTCAAGAGTGTGTGCAGTAATTCATTTTAGAAAAGTGACAAAAAGGTCATTATGCATGTAAGAATGCTTAATAGTTTGAATATAAAATGTGTGAAGACAGGTTTTAAGATTGGAAGTAGCAAAGCTACATTTTATTGAGCTTTATATAACTGCTGTGGTATTATACTTTATTTTAACTCAAAATACGTCTTTTTTACAGCCTGGGGAATGCAAGATTGGCATCATGCCGGGACATATCCACAAAGGTGGAAGAATTGGTGAGGATCTCTGATGTGGTTCGGAAATAAATATCAGAAATACATTTCCTTGTTTTAGTTTTCTGTATGAATTAGAATACTAGTTTGTTTTTTATGCTAAAAGTTGATTAGAGAAATAAAAGCTTGTGCCAGTAAACTAGTGATGTTATGCTTGAGTACATCTGCTCAACTTTTCGTTTCATTTTAAATTCATTCATTTAAGACTAGACATATTGACAGAATCTCAATTTCATCTTTGGCCCATAGGCAGGTAGTTGGCCTTAAAAACAGTAACATACAATTGCATAATATATGGACAATATATACTAACATAACACATAGACAACAACATATAACAGAATAAAGGGACAGCAACATTACATAGGACATGGATAACATATAATCCATGAAATTGTTGCATAATTTAAAAGGCATCTAGTTAAAAGTGTGTCTGTTTATCTCATATAATGACAATTCCAAGAATAACAACAATTATTGGACGATTTGATTAATCCAGTTGCCTGACCTCAGTAACAATAACAATGACAATGGCCAGACACACCTGGATTAATCAGTTTGTCCAATAATGAAAGACAGGAAACAGAGGAGCACTACTAAGTTCAGGAAGTAGTAGATTTGTGCATATAGCCCATTAGTTATGAAGACATGATGGAAAATAGCTATTGTTTGTGTTATACATGGCAGGTACAGTATTGGTGTGTTTTCAACCATTTTTGACATAAGGCCTCATTTACAAGTGAACGAGGATACTACTTATCACTGAAGACATTTTCAACGTATTTCATCCCGTTATTCTCATTCCAGGAGGTTGCCGATGCTAATGCTAATGTAAGTCAATAGGAATCTGCTAGCCTGTCACTAAAGCCAATCTTATCCCCTCCACAGAACATCTGAGGCAAATCAGCAAGCCTATCTGTGTAAATGCTGTGTTAAACTAGTAAACTTGTGTGTTAAACAAGTAAAACTAGCCTTGTATGACAAATTTTGCATTACATATTGAGGAACTAGTTTCTTACCAGCTGCAGAATTATATACTAGTGTAGTGTTACTACCTTTGTCAGTGTATTCTGGTTCACAGAGATATGGTGACAGTTAGTTTGAGGAAAAAAGGTCAAAATCGTCTTCAAAATCCGACAGATCCTCATGCCTTTCAGACGTGGCCGTAGTTTTGACTGTATATTTGTGTAATCAGATTCCTTCATGCATGTAGTAGCAGATGACATCACTCTGCTGCCAAATACAGGAAGTAAAACTGTGTAAAGTGTCTCAGCAGCAACAATCAAAATGCAACAAAATGCAGGTTAGTTTTATTTGTAACGTTACTCTATTAACACGGCATTTACACAGATAGTCTTAAGTTAGAAATGATTTGCCTTGAATGTTCTGTGGAGTGGTTAAGGTTGTTTTTAATGACAGGCTAGCAGATTCCTATTGACACTAGCATTAGCATCAGCGACCTCCTGGAACTAGAATAACGGAATGAAATATGTTGAAACTGTCTCCAGTGATAAGTAGGATCCTGGCTCACCTGAAAATGAGGCCCTATGTCAAAAATCCTGAACTTCCCCTATAAGAATATTTTTAAATGATGAATATTATTGCTTTCCATGATTATTACTGGTAGTTTATTCCAAGATTGTGTACCTCTGAATTACATAACCATTTCACTGAATTTGTTTTTCATTTGTGAATATTATAATCTCTTTTTTTTAATACCCCATTAATTCAGATATTGTTTTTTTCATGATATAATGGTGGCGTTCAAGTCCATGAAGTGCTTTAGAAAATAAAATGTGTTCAAGAAAATTTCTTAACTGTCAAAATGTAGGATGTTGTTTTAAATTTTCTTTTTATATTAGATCACAGTGGTGGAAATTAGGGCTGTGCAATCAATTTAAATTTGATTGTGATTTCAATTCTTGGATCAAACAATCTTCAAACTCCTATAATCAAGTTGAAATGATTTATTTGCCCTTTTTTATAGCACAATTTCTGAAGGTTATTCTGAAATCAAAATTACTTTTAGTTGTTTCTCACCCAAGCAATTTGTTTGGTGTCATTAACAAACATGTTAGATTTAGAATGTTGCAGCATTGCACTAAAGCTTAAAGTTTATTTATTGTATTTTTTTTTTTTCAAATGAACATATTTATTTTATTTTTTCAAATCTAAAGAAATTGAAGAACAGCTGGACACAGTTTATTTTGGATACATTTATATTTCTCTATGCCTTATTTAATGCTCATAGTATATTTATTTTATTCATTTAATGTTTATACGTTGCAAAACAGCTGTACGTACACATTTGTTGCCTATATTGATTTTCAATTAGAAGTGTTTTGCATAAAATTTGAAGTGTTTTTGACAGAGAGAGAAATGCTAAATAAATACATCATGTAACTAAAAAAATAATCGTTTGAATCGTCGATATTTCAATATTGGCCAAAATAATTGTGATAATGATTTTTTTCCATAATCGCCCAGCCTTAGTGGAAATGATGGTGTTCTCTTATGATTTTTTTTTTTTTCTTTTTCTTTAAAGAGAGACCTGATGGGTTGTAGCTTGCTTGCAGTTGTATGTGACCAGGTTGCATAGTAGTAGGTTAAATGGGATGATGTTATGCATATAAGCGATGGCTGACTGCGGTCAGAGATGGTCGTATGTGATGTAAGTTGGCTCAGTTGATTAATTTCACTTGCAACCTTCTTCACACGTTCCATAAATATTAAAAACGAGTCAAAAACATTTTAAAATTTTCTCTCCATTCACCATTACACACATGTTGACCTGTTATGAAGCGGAAGCGTTGTGTGCATGATTTTGATGCTTCAGCATGCGAAAAGTCACATGACCCCCAGCTGAAGGCATGTTGCATCAGACAGGTTTTTAGCTGTTTCACAGATATTTGTGCCAGAGTGTTAATTCTGTTAAAGGCTTTTGTTCCCTTACATTACAACTTAATATAGTAACAGACACTATCCCGTTGCATAAAGTAATATTTTTCTCCTGTTTTTCATGTATAAAAACACTTGTATGGCTGCAAAAGCTACTTTTGTGAAAGATTGGTTACTTTAACCTAATAGCCACCTTTCATCACAAGAGAGGAAAACAGTGTCACAGGGTTGAGACAATATTTGTGATAAAACAGAGCCAAAGATGAGAGAGGGAAACCCACAAGAGCCACACACTGACTTTCAGCTTCACTTCCTGCATCATGGAATCAGCTGATTTCTTTGCAGGAAGATGTTGGATTTTCCTTAAACAGTCATGAAAAGCTCAAGTAGTCCCAGTCCAGTTGTACCTTCCTGCGTATGGGCGAGGTTTCTCTTACAACAGCTTTTTAATTGCTGATGTGACCGAATGAAATCAAAGATGACACAGGAGTGCTTTTCTTCTCTTTTTAAAAAAAATTGTTTAACAGCTGTGTCCTAAAATCCTAAATTGAGCTCCTGCTGTTGACCTCAGCACATTCTGCTGCTAACTGGCGAACTTTTACACTATTTCTGTTTTTTGCCTTCATTCCCGACAGCATTAAACACCTGTCGAAGAACTGTCACGATACTGATGTGCTTTGTTTTTGCAATGATGATAAGTTGATTTGTTCAAAAAGAGACTTGAAATGTCTGCTGGATCATTTGCATCTTTTTATCAGCCTGCATCAGAATGTTTAGTGTGTGTGGTCCACCTGTATACATGCAACACGTTAAGATGTTTCTTAAAAAATATATCTTTCAGGGATTGTTTCCAGATCAGGCACCTTGACATATGAAGCTGTGCACCAAACTACGCAAGTAGGCCTGGGCCAATCACTCTGTGTGGGTAAGCTACCAATGATACGTTCAATTCAAATGCAACATATTCACAGTGTTAAACGTGGCACTAGATAAAAGCTTTTAGCATAGATGTAAACACCCAGGACTTTGAAAAAGTAGAGCAGAACTTTACATGAGTCATTGCATTTGGTTTGAAGACATGTCTATTTCTTATTAGAACACACTCAAAGTTGCATCCATATGTTAAAAGCCTCTCTGTGAGTATCATGCAAGCAGAAATGCATTAGATTTATAATATTTACTGCAGAGTGGTAATGGATATTGTAGAGTACTGGCTAAATATTAAGTTAATGGCAGTTCTAGCCAAGTTGTGAACTGACACTGTAGATCTTACTGGAATCCAAATGAGGGAGCTACAGTACAGAGACTGTCTTGCATTAATACTTATCAAATGCTTACTCAATTCAGCAGTTACAGATTTGTTTTATTCATTCATGTATTTTATTAAAAGACTCCTGCTAATTTTTTCTTATCAAAATGAAATGCGAAAGTATTTTGCCCAGGAGGAAATTATTATCACGTGTAGGGATTTTTTTTCTATGATTAAGGGTGCATTATGGTCCTGTGGACTCTATTTGATTGGGAGGGGAATGCAGAGAAACGTTGCAGCTTCCTTTGGTTCACACCACAAATTAACCGTACTTTGTGGAAGAGGACCAGGGTTTGTTTAAAGTGGGCCAAACCGTAAAGTAAGCGATGTCTGAGCAGCAAATGTTTGCTCAGCGTTGTGGCATCAACGTGGTCGTTAGCTGTCTCAGGGGCATTGGAGTAAGATTTTCATCTGCTTCTCTTGATTCATCCCCCCATCCTGAGCACACACGGGGAGACAGGTGAAGGTGAACAGGAAAACAACCTTTTAACAAGAAGGAAAAACCTCCAGCAGAACCAGACTCGGGAAAGGCAGCCTCTAGCGTAATTTGTTGGAGGTGGAAGGGACTGGAAACAGGGATCAGCAAGCAGCATAACTCTATGCCAGGGATACGTGCTTGGGAAAACACGCAAAATGCATTTAAGGAGACATGACAGCATCACAGTCAGGGGTCTTCAGACCTTTTGTTAAGCAGTGCTGATTGTTTACATCCATTGTTGTCTTTCAGCCGGAAACACTAAACAGCGATGTTGGACAACGCATCAATAATTTCTCCAGTGCTGGCCAGCAGAATTTGTAGCCTCAAACATACACTGTTTGCTAGATCACATCATCAACCTAAAGTGCACCCAAAGTAGTGATGGTGCCCCCCGTAGTTCAAATTATACCACAAACTTTCAGGATAATTGAAATAATTAAGAAGATTACTTCTAATTACCTTAGTGCTTCAGCTATTTTAGTTGTTGCTAGTGTGACTGCAAACAAGACCAGAACATTGATTTTTACTTAGCAGAGCTTATTTAAATGTCTTCAAACCAGGCAACTGCTCAGAATAAACCTCTGTAATGCCCAGGAATAAATGTGGAAAACTTTTCATCATCTGTTTCTTCTCTGCAGCTTTTCTAAGTTCTTTGGTTTGTATTGTAATTGTGTAACACATGAAGCCTGCAATGGCATTACACTGAGCACTGTAGTTGATTTTAGTCCAGAGTGCATCTAAATATGCTGCAAATATCAGCCGTACAGTATTTGTTAATATCATTGCAGGTATATAAGCTGCAACTCTACTACATTATGGAAATATTCAGGAAATAAATACATCTTACTGCAAAATTCTTTTGACCAATTTATGCAACACCAGAAAATGAATATTCAGGAGCAGCTTGGACATGCCAATTCACAAAACACAACTTGGCTTCATTATTATTTAAACATTTTAATAATGGAGTATCCTCCAGTCAGACTTCATAAAGCCGGTCCCATAATAGTATTAAATATTATAAAGTTCATTATGGAGGATTATTGTCGGGTCTGCTTTAGACTTCTAAAGATTCTTGCATGTCCTTCAGGCAACTGCAAATTACAGTTAATGCAATATTAACATCACTTTCATCTTTGTTGCTGGTAATATGATTCTCATTGCTTATAATTCTTGTCCTTTATTTTCCTAGTGTTGCCAATTGTTTTTTTTAAATCGTCATTTTTAGCATTCGTATTTTTCCCCTGTGGTATGAGCATAAATTTAGGTCACATTGTCTCAGAGTTGTTTTGTGGAAATTTGATTGTGCTTTTCTATCCAAAATCACTATAGCACCTTTGCTGTTAGCAAAAACTCAATAAAGCACGTTCATTGTATGAAAGCACAACTGGTTGTCCATGCTGAGATATTTTAACTGGCACCAGTTGGAGTAAAATCCAGAATTGGTGGAGACCTGTGCTTTCACAAACGTTGTACTTGTTTAACTTGAGTCCAGACAGAAACTGCACTTCCTACTGTAAGTTTTGTTGAGCTTTACTGTGGTTTTCCATATCATTCTCGTGGCTTGCTGATACTACTCTTTCAGGGCTGTTTCCACCAACCTCAGCACGAAGATAGAGTGTTATATTGTGCTGTGGGAGGTTGCTTGACCAAGCTACACTGAATGTGTTCATGTGAAACAGTTTGGGCTGTGGCAACCCTGGTGTATCATAGTGCTGCTTGTCAGATTTTATCGACCTGAAGCTGCCTGTTTTCTTATCTGACTCGTGGGCTGAACAGCCAAGCGATCCTCAGATATTCGCATGAATTATCCTTTGAGAGTATTGAGTAAACCAGTGTTTGTTTTGTCTCCTGCAAGGTATTGGCGGGGATCCATTTAATGGTACAAACTTCATAGACTGTCTGGAGGTGTTCCTGCAGGATCCCAAGACGGAGGGCATCATCCTTATCGGAGAGATTGGAGGGAATGCCGAGGAGAACGCAGCAGAGTACCTGAAACAGCACAACTCTGTAAGCGAATAAGATACTGGACAACCTTTATTTCACCTCACCCTCTGTCCAATATTTTCTCAAATGGCGATTCGCATTTCTGTTCAAATGAAAAATGTATTGTATCTTTGAATTAGCACTTAGTTATGCCCTTTTAAATCTGTCCGCTCCAGTGAACACAGCATCCCATCATACAGTGAGAACATGGCGGAGCTGCAAGCAGCCTCAGGCTTCCTCTCATTTTCTTGTGTGATTTGTGTGATCAAGGTAACTAGTAACAGATGGGATGCAGGTGTAATTCACAGGTCATGCTTGAGAAATCTTCAGCGTGGATGGGCAGTATATTTTTTTTTCGATGCCCACATGTGATCAAGAAGCTGTAAGGTGATGATAAGTTTCTGCTGCCAAACGGATGTGAAGTTATTGTTGGCATTTATAACTTTACCAGGACTGAACTTGGTGTTTTGTGTCTTGCAGATTATTTTGCCATGTTAATTTTTCAGCGTGCATGTGTTTGTTTCTGTGTATGTGTGCATGCAGGGCGCTCTTGAGCTGAGAAATGGATTTGATTTGCCCTCAACTGCTCTAATGCATGCAAATCTTCTGCTGGCGTCTCAGGAGAATAACTTCTCTCACTGAACAAATAAAGTACAAACACCCCCTCCCAATCACCCAGAGTGTTGACAGTGAGGGACAGTTCAAATGAATCACATGCATGAAAAAACCCAGTAGAGCGTGGGAGTAAGCTGCAGATCTCACGTTGAAAGTCAGTTGTGTAGAAAATTGTTCATAAAATGTACTTTTAGACCTTATTTTTAATAGTCAAGGCCTGAACAAAGATGTCAGGACACATTGTTTTCACTTTGAGTCGAGCTTAACTTTTCTTCATTTGAATACATTTGAATTCAGGTCACAGAAACACTAGTCTCGCATAGCCTGACTTATCTGCACAGCTCTGTGCCAGCGCCGGTGATGAGTCTAGCTGCACCAGTTATTGTTTCTTATATAAACTAAAAGGGAAAACATTGTAATAATAAAAATAACACCTCTGGCTTGTTTGAATTTCAAACCAATTATGATCTTCTTGGGCAGTGCTAAGACCAGGATGCGGTAATGATGCCCCTGCAAAGCAGTGTCGGGAAGGGAAACTTATTTCTGGTGAGCCAGAAGCAAAACCGTCTGGAACATGAATTTCAGAGAGAAAACTGCAAACTGTCTTCCTTAATGTAAGATTCAAAGATTTGGATATTGCATTTTCTCTTTGTATATTATTGCTCTCTCTAGCAGTTCATGGGGTTTCGAAAAGGACGAGACCTCCTTTTGAAATATATGCCCGTATTAAACCTGTATTTTCCTGTGACTCATACAACTTTTATATTAAAAGTAATGTGTTAAACAGTTTTTTTAATGCAGGTATATCCACTAAAACAGGCCTATTTAATTATTTTCTGTTGCCAGCAGAGCTATGTTTACAAAACCAGATTTAATTACTGTGAAATTTAAGATACAACAGGATGAATTGCACTTTAAATTACAGTCTGTTCTGCTCAGTCTGTGTTGGGCCACAATTTCTGTTCATCATGAGTCTGACATAATTGAAGTAGTTTATTATTTTTCACTTGTCAGCAGATGTCAGCCCACACAGCAGGGCTTACCACCTGTCTCCCCAGCAGGCGAAATTGAACAAATTTGGTCTCTATTTGTCCGTGAGTTGTCACTGTAAATTTCAGAGCCTCCATATCAGATATTATGATTTATAAATCTTTGGGGGTTTTTGTAAAGAAAAAAGAATCTGTGCTTGATTTTGCAGCTCAGAGTGCAGCACCCTCATTGAAAATTAGCCTGTGAATGCATGTTTCCAATAAGAACACAGCTAACATGCAAGAAAAAGTTTGTTAAAAGCGTGAAAGAAATCATCACATCAAAATTACACTGGTCAATTTCTGTAATCTGCATAAAACATTTAATAGCCAGTGTCATAGATTCCCTACACTGAAAATGCCATAAATGAGGCCCTTTGTTAGAAAATACTGACTGCTTAGGATAAAACATAACAAAATATCTCCCTTTTTTCATTCAGAAAACAAGAATCAGAGTTTTATACAAGCTGGGTATTTTTTGTCCATGTTAACAGATGTAAATAAAAACAGCATCCATTGATTTGCAAATCCAACTCCATATTTAATTGTCTGTATCCTGTTAGTAGGTTAGTAGCCCAAAAGCAGATATGATTTATCACTTCAATTTTAGCATTATGAGATACAAACTACCTTTATCCCCCCCCCCCCCCCCCCCCCCAGATTAGCTTATGCTACTTCAGAGCAGTGAGAAACACGCACCCACTGCCGCAGACAATCAATTATCTTGTATAGAATCCCAAAGGTTTTCCTGGATTTAACATTGAATTAGCAAATTCTCACACACACATATGAAGTATCAAGTGAACCCTGTATCAGTGAAATGGTGGGAGTGAAAACCGTTTTGTGTCATGGAAACGGCAAAATATATTGTGCTCCTGTGTGAGAGAGACACATAACACCAAAAGTATTGATTTCATTATCCATCAGTGTTACAGCTGAGTTACAGCACACTGTTTATCTACCTGCAGCTTAATTTTGTTAGAGCGAAAACAACCTAATACTTTGAGTGTGCTTTGCTGTCAGGTTTTTATGGTGCAGGACATATTTCATCTCGAATCTTCATCAGTGGTGATGCTCTGAGCCCAATGATATATAATCTTAAAAGGTCCTCTCTTCTTAAAAAATGTACTTTGCATTAAAGACTTTGTGATGCCTACAGGTAGGTCTAAACCAGCATAAAAATATGGTGGTTTGCTTTGTGTTAATAAAGTAAGCTGGAAGATTTGGGAGAGAAGCTAGCTTGCAGGTTTACTAGTTCATTTATTTCTTTTTCTTTTTCATTTTTTCTTTTTCATTTTCAGCCTATTGACTTTTTGCCCAGCCTGTCTCCACTGACTTCAACTAAACCTCTTGTAACTCAGTGGAAACAACACTGAAAAATGAAGTGAGGTTGTAGTTGGAAAGAAGAAAGGTTAGAAAAGCGTGTCATGTACAAACAGACGCCAATTCCTCATGCTACCCCATCATGTTTTAGGCCCATATAATAGCTTCAGCTTGACTTCTTTGACTTGTGATTAGAATTCCTTGTGTTGGAACGGGATTTGGTTTTTTTTGGTGTCTGTTGAACAAAGCACTCCTCCAGTCATGTTGGCACACAGAGACAGGGGAACTCCCCTATTGGTCTTCTAATTACGGTAATAAATCTGTGCTGCTAACAGTGGAAAACAAAAGACAGGGAGAGTGAATAGAAGTATGACTCCCCTTCCTTTATGAATTGTTACACAGTGTCAAGGGAGGCAGGGATTAATAGAGTAATTAAACCTTTTTCGTTTGAGGCAGATTTAAGGCTTGATTCACATGAGGGTGCTTCGTGTACCCAGAACGTGCTCTGACTTGCGAGCAGGCCGTTTTGTGCTAATTTGTTTTTGTGCTCACATTTTCAACACATAGAGCAGATGCTTGTGACATATTTGGAGCATTTTAAAGTGACACCCCCCTCTCTCGCTCACTTCCCTTTTTAACATGGCGAGTTTTAACGTTCTCATTTGCGGTGCGTTTGGAGCCGTGTTCCCCTCAACGTTTCCCTGCTGTTCTTAATTATCGAAATTCATTTCCTGCTTATATTAATGGCTTCCATCTTCTTCCTGCCAGCGTCATGTTTAAATTTGGTGCTGAGATGGTAGCACAAGTGGGTGTCTTTGAAGGACTTTGCTGTATTGCTTTGGCTGTTAAACATGCCACATTCACTCTGCGAACGCAGTCTAGCAGATGAGCTACGACCTGCGCACACGCACCCATACGCGCACACAGCCGTCCTCTGCAATTAGGCTGTTATTTCAAAGTATGAAATATTAGCCGCTGTACATGCACACGCGTACAGGCTCTGTCCCTCTCGCTAGTTATGATGTTATTGCCGAAGATGAAATATTAGCTCTCTTCACCTTGGAAATGATCTTAACTGTTGAATGTAACATCCATCAATGAGCAGGCAGCATAGACAGGCGCTGAGCTAATCACTGGCTGCATGACTAATTACCATTTCAGAAATGAGATGATATGAAATGGCAGGAGTCTGAGCCTCTATCTGGTCTTACACCAGCCCATGCAATTAAATCTCTTGATTGACCCTTTGTTTTAATAATACCGGCTTAGACAGAGATGACTGGTTAGACAAGCCTGTTATCATGGAACTCTCTAATGGGAGGACATGAGGTGCTTTGTGTCTAATGAATGAATAAAATGCAGGTGTAGGAAAACTAATTCTCTCTGTTTTTGTACAACCGCCTACTTCCTCCCCTTGTTTTGCTCATTTTCTTCCTCCTGTGTCGTTTTGTTAAACACATCAAACCACACTTATCCCCTGAGCTTATTGTCCTTACGCTCATCATTTCATGCTCATGTTTTTTCATTTGTGCTCTTTTCTTTTTCCACTCCTCCCCCATTATCCAGGGAGCTAAGGCAAAACCTGTGGTGTCCTTCATCGCGGGGCTAACTGCTCCTCCCGGCCGTAGGATGGGCCATGCTGGTGCCATCATTGCTGGGGGAAAGGGTGGAGCCAAAGAAAAGATTGCAGCCCTCCAGTCTGCTGGAGTCGTAGTCAGCATGTCCCCAGCTCAGCTGGGCAGCACTATGTTCAAGGTGAGTTTGTTTGATCCTAGAAGCATCGAAAAGGGTTCTGATTGTATGATTGTAAACAGTGGTGTGATTAGAACTTTGAAAATATGATATTTTAAATCCCAATACAGCAGCAAACATCTATTTATCATGTGAATATATAGAAGTGTATGAGTGATCATACCACAACATATTTCCTGCTTATGAGCTCTCTGCTGTCACAAGATGCTACGGCAGAAAGTGCATCAACACACACACTCTTTTGAAGTGAGTACATAAACCTTTGGTTAAAATGACTCTCGTAAAGAGACAGATGTGATCTAAGGCAAGTTGGCTGGTTTTAATCTGAGATGCAGAGATTAATGAGCTGTTTGGAAGCACCTTAAATTTCACTTTTTGGTTTTGGCTGCTTGTTTTGGTCTGAGTTGCTGCTGATCTCAGTAGTTTTCAAAGGTTTTATACTATCAGCATGTAGATTTTAATGCTGTTTTACCAAACTTTTAATGTTTTATAGTTAAGATAAGCTCTGCCTTCAGCACCTACATCATTAAAATGGTGTATGATATGTTAGTTATCCCATGATTTTTACTAAATGATCTATTTGGGGGAAAAAAGAGGCCATTTCACCTAATCGACATGTTAACTATTCATACTTGATACAATTTCTTCATAGTTATTTTATCCCAGAGTGTTTCATTGTTTGGGTGATGCCACTCTTAAATAAACTATACAAGTACATCTTCTACCCCTGATTTTGCTTTTGCGTGTGCAAGAGAACAAGACACATGTGCAGATGAAATAGTGAATGCTGAATGAAATGGAATGATGAATAATTCCAGCTCTGTAGAACATCCCACTCTTTTCTGGAGAAAAACAGAGAGTTACATCTTGTTAGTGATGCTTAGTTAAGTTTATAATCCTCATTTTGCATTTTGAATTTTGCCCATAAGGAATTTAGTAATGCTCATCCACTGAGGGGCTTTTTGCAAAAGGCTATTGTAGGAAATAGTCCAAATACAATGGAGTCAGAAGTCTTTTTTTCCTGCATCTTTCATCTACTTTCTGAAACAAAAACTAGTGTTTTGTCCATCTCTGTACAAATATACTAATGCAGAGTTAAAGAATAAGGAAGGCACTAAGATCTGAGTTTGTATAATAATGTTACAGCTACGCTCCACTTTCAGCTCCAAACCTGGAGGCAGTGGTCACCTCAAGTACCATCTTTAATAACAGAGCTGTCACAAATCTGAGAAGATGTTGGGTGAACACTGACTTTTTTCCTTTTTTTTGTGAACATGATTTTGTGAGGGTAGTGAGGTTGAACCTTTTAATGTGCTGCTAAGAAAAAGACAGCAGAAAAGAAAGGCCAGAATTAATAAGCGTGTGTTGACAGTAGCAGAGTTGGGGCTGCAGCTTCTTCTTTTTTTTATTTCAGTTTATCTCCAGGGAGGCACCATTAACAAGATGTATAAAAAGTGAAAGCATGTATTACACCCATTCATCATCCTATATTTTCATTACCAGTGCTGGGACTACTGCACACAGATATGGATTTACATGACATTTTTTTTCCCCAGAGTTTAATTCATAATCATTGCATGTAATGATGAAAAACGTGCTTTGTGGTGGCTCATTTTGCCACGCGTTGTATTCATACATCTCTGTTAATCTCATTGACCGCTGTAATCGAAGTAATAACACGTAAGAGAAGTTGGTGAATCGAACACTCCGGGTGTGGCCAGAGACGATGGTGGCCGTAGGTGGCGAAGTCAACATCTGCATTTGTTGACCTGCACGTCCCCCTGACACAAGGGCTGCAAGGCTGCATCTGCAAAAGGTGATTCATGTGTTGCCATACTTAATTAATGGTAAAACGTTTACAGATTATACTGTACATGCAGCACTTACCTAATGAAAGGATCTCCTCTGGTATCTGCGGTAAATCATCAAACTTCTACTAAAATAACAGAGCAGAACCTGAACGTATGGCTCCTGATCCATTTTGCAGTTGGAACATTTTTACCGTCATTTCATTTTTGGTTGAACCAGATGTTGTCCTTGCGTGAATCAGAGATGGAGAGCATGAAACTAGCAGCAATAAATAATTGAATTCCTGTAAACTGGCAGCACTGAGTTTATTAGACATGCTTTTCAGCCGCGGACCTGGAAGGCATGGCTGCAGGGCGACGCAAGCGAGCGCTTCTTATCAACATGAAAAGTTCAAATCGAGGATAAGAGGAGGTAGATCACACAGCAACCAGTTTGTGTCTTATCTAGAAAAACCTTCACCACTTGATAAAGTTCAAGGTGGAACTCGTGTGGAGGCGATGCAGCAAATTCAAGTACAGTATATTCCCACTCAGACCAGGAGGGATGTTTGCATGCTTCTCCCTTTTAAACCTGCTGCAAAGTGAGCTTGTTTTACTGTATATGATGTCAGTGCTCTCACCTGGGAAATTAGTCATCCATCCATTGTGTACACCTGCTTATACATGTGTGGTTTTGTACCGTGGAAGGAAGCCGGAGCATCCGGCTCAGTGAGAACATCCAGAGTCCACACAGAAAGGTCCCAGCTGGGCTTCAAACTCGGAAGCATCTTGCTTTCAGGCAAAGGCTAACTAATAATTTAGAAATTTCATTTATTTTTCAGATAATTCTAACATTTGGTCTTTTTCAATTTCTGAAGTTTCAAGGAAAAACAGTCGTTTAGAGTATCAGTCAGCGGTTTTAGCATTAATAATATGAGCTATTAATAACTTAAAGCTATCTCAAAACTTGTTTTTGCTCTGTAAATACTAAAACTACAATCTTGTCTCATTCATAAAGCTCACACACACACAGCTGACTTACCAGGGTACTTTAGTTTATAGTTTGAGACCCTTTCTACTGATCTTTTTTTACTCAAATCCTGATTACCGCTTATTATCAGTTAAATAAGATTCAGGGTCATGTCAGTTCATTTGCCGATTACAGGAATAATTAAGATCTTTGACTCCAAAATACCTTGCTGTTTTGCAGTTGTGCTCTCCCAGTGGTTTTGGCTGACGGACTGAAGCCTAGGCTTCCTGATTTTCTTTCTGTAATTGATTCAGAAATTAAAGTGGATGATATCCGATGCCTTCCAGTCTCATGTTTCAGTCCAGGTGTGCTACAGCTGTTGTCATTGCTAGCTTGTAAATGTCTTGCCTTTCGATCACATCCCTTTTTCCCCTGCGCTCCTCACTTTCAGTCCACGGCTGTTTTCATCCGTTGCTTTTGTATGGCAACCTTTACTTTCCTCTTTTTTACTCCTGTTGCTCGTGATGACATGTCAACTCTCTTAATGCATGTCAAAAAATGCTTTTCTCCCTCTTTCCATGGCAAACGGCTCTATTTTCTCTTTGAGGGATGACGCTTGTTGTGCATCTGCTGCCGTTCACCATTAAAGTATTTATCTGCTTATATCACAACCAGCATCTTTCCTCTTTTTTTTCTTTTCATTCTCCCCATTCAATTAACCTTTCTTTGTTTGTCCTCATTTACAGCTTTCTCCCTAATTACTGAACCCTTTTAGCCCGACTCTGAAGCAGAAATCAGGCGAACAAGGCCACAGTACTCCACTTTTCTCTAAATGTAGCCAAATTAATGTCGTCTTTCAAAAACATCAGGATTAGATGCTGAGGCAGCCTTGGAAGCGTTAGAGATTTGAAAACAGGAACCTTTTTCCTCCTCAGGGTGGCAGTAGACCTCCAGGTAACCACAAGCCACAGAGGAACGGGCCAACATGTGCATCTGTACTTGTGTGTTCTGTGGACCTGATAAATGGCATTTGCATTAAGTTACCCCCCTGCCACCCTCCCTGCAATGGAAAATTCTCAGGGAGCAACGTATTCTATCATCCTGCGATTTGTGTGATATTTTCCAAATTGAATATGTAAATAGCAACATCCTTTTTAATGGCTAACATAATGCCTTCTCATTTATAGTCACATGGTTGGACTATGCAGATAAACACAGCAACCACAACCTCACATAAATCAGATTTTTACAGATGTATCGCCCCTATTAATCACAGGAAGTGAGATGTTTTCATATTGACAACTGGGGCTTACTGACATGTACGTGCTACATGATTTGCACTCTCCAGGAAGAAGAAAATAAAAAACACAGGCACTCCAGAGCTGGAGTGCCCCTCCTCTTAACAGCACATCTGATACACGGGATCAAAACGGGGCCGTGTGAATTCCACATGAATAAATCATTGACGTCTGTCTAACCTCGTCTCCCGTTGTTTCTCTTCTTCTTCTCTGTTGTCCTTCTTTGCAGGAGTTTGAGAAGAGGAAGATGTTGTAAATTGTGCTGTAAGACAACCAACCCTTTACCCTCCCCTTGGCTTCTAAATCTGGAGGTGGACATGCCCAACAGTATCTGGAAACCCTGATAATTTCATCAACGATACGCACATACAGTGTTTATATTGTAATTTCTGCCATGAACTTGTACCTTGCACATAACGAAAGAATAAAACATTAGTGTCTTAATGGTATCCTAAAGACTTGGTTGTGCACAGTATTTAAGCTCTGTAGATGTGTTCTTTCTTCACACATCACCACCAGCTAAAAAAGGCAGGCCACAGTGATCTGTTTCATTCTGTTCCACTGTAACATGTGTTTCATCATACTTTTCACTGGTTGTCCACCTGAATAAGAAATATTTCTATCATACCCAGCTGTGTTGTCTGTACTTTCACACGGCACGCAGAGTGCTCGTCTGTCTCCTGGCTTTTTCGCATGAACATCTCACACAGATGATGCAAAAAGGTGTCAGCTGTGCCAGCAACACACTGTATGTGCTGAATGAATTAGTCAAGCACTTAAGATGGAGGCGCCGTTTTTCTGTTCACATTTAATTGTTCAAATGTTCCACCTGAAATTGTCCTCCTCTGGAGGCTGGCGGTGTAAAATCATAGTGTTTGATGGCAGTTATGCCTCCATCCTGGGCAGAAATGATTAAAAAGCCAGTTGATTAGTCCACCATAAGATTAATAGGCAGCACTTACTGATGTGATGTTTGTCAGTTGAACATCTTTGAGCCTGGTCACACCTGCTTTTAGAGGTGTGGGTGATTTATAACTGTGAAGCATCTTTTCAATAATGACAAGCCAGGGGTATCAATCTTAAAGTTTTTACCAGTATCCTCAGCTTTTAAAGAAAAATGTCTGCAGAATTTGACAACAGATGACTCATGAACATATCACTCATTTTCCATATCTCTGTAGACCAGTGTCTACATGGCTCTTGCCTCACTTACCTCCAAAACTGCGTTCAGCTTTGTAATGAGGGGGTTTATTCCCTACAACCCTAAAATCCCTTTTTTGTGTAATTGATCTCTCTGACAGTCTGATCACATCCTGCGCTGGCATTCTCAGTCACCTGAGGAAGAACTGCTCTTCAAATGTCATAAAATGGTCGCCGTCAGTCACACAGCTGGTTCTGTTAACTGATGTTTTTTCCAAAGATGTCAGCGTATAGTCAACGTTCCTGGTAAAACATGTTCCCTTTGAGCAGTCTCGTGTGTTGCTTTCCAAGCTCAAACCACAATTCTTCTTTCAAACTTACTATGATCTTTTCCCCTTTTAATGATACAAAATTAGAAACCAATTGGGCCTGCTCATCAGTTTCATACATGCTGCAGAGCGTGATTGGATGCTAATTGTCTAATTACACCATGCACCTGTGTGGAAGAGTTTGTATTTGTTGTCTTTCACCACTAATTTATTTTGGCTTCCTTTAAATTTGTCACACATCTGTATTGCACCTTATAGGTATAGTCTTTTTTTTAAAAATTCTCATCAAAAACTGCTGCAAAATAACCCCTGTACACATTTAAAAAAAAAAAAAAAAAAAAAGAACTGTCATGTTAGTTTGATCAAGACAACCCAAGTTCCATCAAAGGAGAAGGTTAAATGATAAATTCATTATTGTACACAAGGTCAGATTAGACTAGAGGAAAGAAAAGCAGGATAAGCTTCCAGCTGGATCTACTCCCACACAACCTGTTTAAATGAACTCACCAAGAACAAAAGTGTGTAATGAAGCATATAATGCCCTCCACTGGACATCTCTACAGCCTTTTTATCTTCTCTACAGCAGTCAGCCAAGGCAGATTATTCTGTGTACACACTGTTAACAATTACTTTTTAATCTGCATTAGTGAATTAACATAATGACTGACAGTGGAACAGAAAGGTTATTTGTTTAGAGGCTCAGAAGTTCCTGCTTCTACTGAAGTTGCCAGACTTTCAGCCTCTTTGCAAGCAGCAAAGAAACCAAAGTTTACCTTTAACTCAGCTTTGGTTTTTAATGCTCTATTCATCATCACAATTAATTCAATAATCAACCACATTATCTTATTATGTTGTCACATCAGCTTTAAAAGTAAACATTCAGCATTTTTATCTCCCGAGCCATGCAAAACAAGGCACCGATGCAAGTCTTAGTTGCTTGTGTCATAAACATTGATTATTGTATTTGGAAGCTCTTCTTGGCCACTCTATATCGAATTAGATGTTCTCCGTCAATGATGAGGTGTATCAGTGTGGTAGCTTTAACAACAATAAACTTATTGCGTAATTGACTGTGCTGTAGGCTAGTTTCTATGGTTGCCATGGACACAAAGGCACAGTGGTTGCAATATGACAAAGGTCAGCCGTTGTACGCCAACTGCGGTGGCCACTGCTGGCAGCTCCTGTAGACTTCATTTGAAACACTTTTCTTTTGAACAGCATCAACTTGTTATATGGTAAAGTCAGGAGGTGTCCTGCAGTATGTGCAGCAGAAATCAGCTTACTACACATCCCAGTTAAGTAGGAGTCACTTACTAATGGTTTGACCATGCTGGGAAAATGGGTATAATTGAGTGTAATTAGTTAAATTACTATCCTAAATCTAATGCATAGGGGATGCTGACTTCTACTTTTATGTTAACATTAAATGGCTGTAGAGAGACATTTCTCTTCTACCGTATATCACAGCCTGCAAATGCCAAAAAGGATGTTTTTACACTACAGGTAGAATTTGCTCGCTCGGTGGGGAATCTAATGTAAGAAAAACACAATACTGTGGCTTTAACATTAATTAAATATTGCTTTATGTAACTGAAAACAGTCCACGTGTATCATGAAATAGCAAAGAAATGTTTTACAATAAAACTCTTTGCATATAATAAGACGTCGGTGACATGCCAAAAAAGTTACTAGCATATTTAGTTATTAAGATTAAACCTGAGAGACTCACTACTCAGCCTGAAAGTCTGCAAGGGCAAATAGATCAAATGATTCAGGAATAATGTGTCTCAAGAAAAGAATATTTATCATTTATGAGGCACAGTATAACAGATTCAGAGGACCTTAACCCCAGGGACAATGCTTAAAATCATTACTGGCTGGTCTCCAGTAGGCAATCAAACACTATCGGGTAGCGACAAGTCTTTTATGAAAATCACTGCATGGACTTTGGAACAAATGTGAAAACTGCTTTTAGTAGCTGCATCTTGTTGCACCCATAAAGCGATAATCATAGAGGTCCCTGCATTTTATGCTGCTGTTCAGATTTGGTCTTTTTCAGAGAAGCCTTAACATATTTAGGTGCTGAACTGGCTTCCCTGCAGTCCAGAGACAAAACCCACTGAAAACATTTGCCACATTATGACATTAAAGGATAACTTTCTTTTTTTTGTTCCAACCTGGACCTTATTTCTAGGAAGTTATAGTTGCATTTACTCACCGGTAAATTTTCTGTATCACTTTTACTCCTTCGGATGCTATTTCGATTAAGTCACAATCCGCATATATCCATATAATGGGAAAGACGGGAGCAGAATGGGCCTTTCTAATAGGCGTTATCTACAGCTAAACTCCTTCATTACTTTAAGATGAATGAACGAACGAGAAATGGTGCCCTGTGAGTTCAGCTTTACCTTTACGTTAGTTATTGGAGGCATTCTCCACTCTCTACTGCACGTCCATTGACATGCAGCCACAGCACAGCTGACAGAGCAGCTAGCTAGCTGACAAACCCCACTCCACGAAACAATGAACTCACAGGACAATAGTACTTGTGTCTGCAGGGAGGGCCTGGGCGAGATTCAATCCCCAGACTCCTGGGTGAGAGTCATGCACGTGAACCATTCAGCCAAAGGAATATCCCCCTTGGCCAAGTAGCCAGGACGCATGATCACACGGAGGCATCGTGACGGGACCATCAACTGTCACACATGGTTTGACATTTCAGAGAAGTATTGGGGTTAGATTGTTCGTTATCAACAGTTTATTGAAACAAAATGAACTTTAAACAGTGTTGATGAAAACTGTATTTGATGTCATTATTTTGACCAGAGGGGCAATAAAAGCCGATCCAAGATTTTATTGTTTTCTCTAATCAGACAGTTAATTTTATTCACAACGCCACATTATGGATGGCTGAAACCCACTAACAGCCCTACAGCAAAGTCCTTATTACAGGAGAGTGCAAGCCTCAGTCAAGTCAATAGTCAGAGTTGAAGACAGAGGAATATTCCTGAGAGCAGACGGTAGTCTTAATGAACTCAGCAGGGCTCTCTGCAAGAAGCCTTGCATGCACTACCAAACCTTATAACTAATGTATGTGAGGAGAGACTAAGCAGTGCCAAGGTGCCTAGCATGTAAATTATCTATTTAATTTAACAGTTGCTAATGAAACCAATGAAATAAATCTGTGTTAAGAGGTGAAAGCTTTAACCCCCCTTTCCTGAAAAGTTTTACTCCATGTTCAGGGAATGCATATTGTGTTCTGTGAGCCATTAACAATGAAATTTTACAGTGTGTCAGACTGCCACCTGCTAATGTTTATGTAAAAAAAAAAAAAAAATCTTGAAGGTGAACAGCTACAAGTCAGATTTGATGCTCTGCTTTGGTGTGCGGGCTGCAGCTCTCAATAACCTTCTCACTCATTCAATGTGCCATATTGCTCTTTTTTTAGCCAAGAAAGTTAGCTGCCATTGTCGAATAGTTTTATTGATACTATTGATTCTACCTGATGCTGCACAGTGTGGTTTGCACAGTCTCCATTAAAGCATTGGGAGCAGTGGTAAGGACAAGAAATAAAACCAAGGGGCTTGACAGTAGCAATTTGCATGAGGCGATATTGTTTTAATAGAACCACTGACTTGAGATTGCTTTGGGAATTGAGGGCAAGGATGAGGATAGAGAAGCAGATGTACAGGGATTTTGGAACAGAGCCCCATTCTCTTCTCTTTTTCATCTAATCAGCTGTGGATAGGTTTCTTCTATTGATAAAAGGTGTTATTTGTCTGGGCTATGCAGACAGAAGGCAATGCTTCATACTCTGGATTAGCTGATAAAGTTGTTAATTTACTTATTTGTAGTATTGTCAGCAGTTTTCTAAAATAGTTCATGCTAATAACCATTTACTCTGATCTCGTGTTGATACACATTAAAACCTATCAACAAATTAGCAACTTCTATTGATTTATTAAAATAAATGCTCGACTTGTGTGAGTGAAATCCAGCTTAATCTGCACCTTTGGGTCTCTGCTTTCGTGTGGCGGTGAGTTTTGTTTGCAACTCCCCCTCCCCTGACTGCATTTAATTTTTCCCTTTTTCCTCTTGTTTTGTTTTGGTGTGTTTGGGACATGCGCGTGGGAAGGTAACTAGGGGGGAGGGCTGCCAATGAATAAATGAATGACATGGTTTTTTCCCATGCGCATCGCCACTCTATGTCTTCTGTACATATGTGTATAAAAATAAAAATAATAATGATGATAATAATAATAAAACTACAGTACATCTCCACTAAGCGGTTAATGTTATACAGGGACGTTTAACTCCCCGTCTTATCTGCATCCATGTTGTTGTTTAAGAATCCTTTAAGGTTTGATGCGCATTTGCACACACTGAGCATGCGCCACATCATGGGCAAATGAATGTGTATTAGATCAGCATGTAAACAGGAAGTTCATTTCTGGGACTAGCAGAGAAAACAAGATTTGTTTTCCATTTAGACTGACGATGAGGTGGCGTTGTTGCCACGAGTAATAAATGACTATAAAACTTTTATGGCCAAACCAATTTTCGACTTGGAGTCGAGTTGTTGAGGCTACTTTCCTGTAGCACACTTTGCTAATTGCTATCAGTCTGCGAGCAGTTTTGCTGTCCTCGCTTCCTTTCATTAAACGGCGAGGTTACCAGCCTGCTGACCCGTCGACTTGGGATTAACACGTCCCCCTTAATCGGCTAAAGAAATATGCGAATAAGGGGCCCTTTAACGCCTGGTAAATGTTGACAATAGGAGGATTTATGCATGTTTAAGCACTTACACGGGCTAGTGTAGACATAGCCAGCTAGCATAGCAGGCTGATAACTAGCATTAAAGAATAAGTTTCTTTTTTTTCAACCTGGACCTTATTTCTCTGAGTTTTTATGTGCACTAACTCCCCAGTAACATTTCTGTATCACTCTGACTCCTCCGCGAGATATTTAGATTTTTAGATTTTTGCGATCAGCATATGTCCATATAATGGGAGGGAGCAGGGCAGCCAGAGTGGGCCTCTATATAAGGCATTATCTGCCGCAAAACTCCTTTAATTTAATCAATACTTACTGCTGAATGAACAAATGAACAAGTACCATTGAACTGTGACGTCAGGTTTTGCTCTTCGTTTGTTATTGGGGTCGTTCAACGCGCTCTACTGGCCGCGCACGCCCCCTTAACGTGCGTTACCATGGTACAGCTGAGAGCCGGAAGAATGGATGTTATGATAGTTATTGTCCATGATATAAGTCATATTACTCCATTTTCTGTACAGGGTTACAGAAACTTACAGTTTTCCATCTTTAATCGGGCAACACATGAGATTAACCCAGTACAGGACACTGGTCCAGGGCATGCTATGCACTTTCACACTGACTTAATTTAATGTGGCATGAATATGTTTTGACTGCTGCAGGAAGAGTATCAGGATTACAAATCCTTCTTTTACCTCAGGATATAGAGCAGCACCGCTCCATTCACTGTTAGGGAATCTGATGCTTCAGAGTCATGTTTAGGACCATAGATTCAAACTGACGCAAGTACTCATCAAGTCTGTTTGACTCCCTGACAGGCCAGTAGGCTGAAATGTGTTGGAGCTTTTAAAAATTCACTTTGACTATGCTGTTCAAATAAAGGTATTTTAATTATTTCCTAAGGAGAGTGCCTTGGAGTTCTCTTTTCTGCTTTCTAGTCGACTCCACCCCATCCAAAGAGCACCTTGGACAAGAAAGGAAGAATCCAGGAAACGCTGCTACATAAACCATTTATTGATGCAAATACTCTGAGAAAAGGTCAATAAGTCAGGCAGACCACATTAACATGTTCATCTAAACAACCCTTGGCTTTGCTATTTCATCCTCAGTGCCACTGCATGGAGAATGGGTACAAGAGGGAAAACACTTATTACAACAAGGGTTATCCTTTTCCAACCAAAAATGGCTTGAAACATTGCAGCTCAAAAATAAATGTTTAAAACTTCCTCTTCCTTTTCATTGTTTAAAATAGTATTATAGATGTATTCCTGTTTTCTTTTTTCTTGTGGGAGAAGGTCCCATTAGGAATCTGCACAGGTTTTAACTGTCTATTGAGAGAAAGAGAGAGAGAAACTGAATAAGTTCACTATTGGCTCTATATTGGAGGATTTACGGTAAAGCAATGGTAAACTGACATGCTGGGTTATCAGGTTCAACCAGTCCATGCAGCGGCCTCTTCACTGGGATTTCTCCCAGCTGGAATATTGGCTAATCCCCTAGCAGAGATGGATTGATGAGCGGGGGTATGCTTTGTGATATGAGCATGCAAAACCTTCAGTTAGTAAGAAATGATGTTTTAAAAAATGGAAGCAGGACTGCAAAGCGTATTAATTCTAGAAAGCAGAATAAGACCATGACAGGACCATTACAATTCCTATCACACATGCAGCGGTGCCACTTTATGAACAATCTGCCCCTAACATGACCCTTTCCCGTCGTCATCTTTATTAATGTCAGCTTTGATTCATTTTTTTTCTAACTGGCTGAAATATTTTGTTCAGCAGTGCAATAATCTGTTGAGACTAAAATCCATTTAACTGAGGGATATAAGACTATGAGTTTCTCTGATCCTAAAACAGTGAAACATACTTTGTTTTCCCGCAACTGCAGGATAAAAGGATCTTTTCATATGTTAGAATCTTCTGATGACAGAAGTTGTGAGATGCTGTAGAGGAAAAGATGCTCCTTTAAAAAAATGGACGCTCTAAAAAAAAAAGATGAATGAAATAACAGCCCCTGCAAAAGTATCCAGGGAACTTTTTTTTGAGAAGCTGTTCGATAACGTCTGGGTTTTATTGATTGCCTTTTTGCTATACAGTTGACAGTTATAGGTGGGCTTGGGCCTTTCACCTGCTCTCCTCTTTAAAAGCGCCTCTCATAAACACAGCCCTGCTTTATGATAAAGATATTGTAACCCCTTTCACACCAGAGGGATAGCAGAGGAGCAGATAACTGCTAAGAGCTGTCTTAAGGTGGATCGTCTCCTCCGATTGATGCATTGATCGCATCCCCGGAGTTCCTCACTGCACAGAGGTAAGTTTACCTGCGCCTTTGATAAGAGAAAGATTGAAGAATGCAGCATTTTACCACATAATGGCTTCCTAACAGCCTGCCGTCTCATCAGAAAGGCAGCAATGTCCTCTTGAAGCTTATTCGGTCCCTTAAAGCTGAATGTGGTGGAGTACCTCCTCCTGCTGCCCATCCATCATACCCTGGGTGAACACAACAGATCCAGTAATGTTAGACTTAATGCAGTTGAAGCTTTTCTCTGTGTTGTGCCTATATTAAATTGAGTGGCAGTCTATGGTGTGGAGCCTCGAAGGACAGGTTGATTGCTGGATAAAAGTCCAAAGAGTAAACAGCTCCTGTGTGCTAAAAAAAAAAAAAGGGGGCTGAGAGAAACTCTCCTGTGATTTAAAGGTTACAAATTGGAAGATGGCAAAATGAGGAAAAGAGGAGCATTTTGTCGCCTTTAAGTCCTTTGGGAGTCTTATAGCTCTTGAGGTAAACCTGAGCAAAAACTGATGCAAGAAACAGGTCTTTTTTTTTTTTTTTAGCTTTGTGTGTGTTTCAGGGTATGGAGAAAAAAGCAGATTGGAGCCTGTTGCTTGAAAAATTCAAATAATTTGATCAAGCAGACTTGTCTCCCCTGTGAGACCTTTTCACCATTTTACCATAACCAAAGGAAGATTACCTACTGCTCAAAGCAGTCCAGGTCCCCCAGAAGCCTTAAATTTCACTATATGTCAATAGGTTTGTGGTTATTTGATTAAGTATAACTATGTTAGGGATTGTGGGAAAACTCTTTGCTTTGGCACAAGCTGGCCTTTAAGCCATATCCTATGTTTTTACTGTTATGATTCAGAATCAAGTTTTAAAGGAATATGAACACAATTATGAAATACTCTGTTTTGATTTTTACACGCTAAAAACTCCTGAGTCAACAATAACCCATTGTGGGTTAATAAGGGACCAACCCAGAAAATTGGGTTGTTTTTTTGACCCAACTTTCGGGTTGAGTATTTGACCCAGAAGTTGGGTTATATTGACTACAACGTTGGGTCATTTTAACCCAGCAGTTGGGGCAACAACCCAACAAACCAAATGTCTGGGTTGAAATAACCCAGAAATTAGTTGGTCCCTTTTAAACCCAGCTGTTTGACCCAGGACTTTTTAGTGCGTATGGTTAGATAATAGGGATGTTCACAACTAACTGATGAATCGATTAGTCGAAACAGCGCAAAAGTCAACGCTTGTTTTTAAAAGTAGTTTGTCATCAATGGGCTTTACGCACAGCTCCAGTACTTCCTGAACTTAATACTGCATCTTTGTTTCCTGTCTTTCATGATTGGATGAACTGATTAATCCAGCTGTGTCTGATCTCAGCAAATGGTCACTTGACTTTGAAAATGACCTAAAATGCCCACCCCTATTAGATAACCATTCATGCACAAGTCAAATTTGTATTACTATAATTTTACAACTTTATATCTTTTCAACAGGTTCTACAGCTGATATCCAGCTGTTTCCTCTTTCATTAAGTTGTTTTTTTTTATGCTGCTCAGTGCTCAGATCTTTATTGCTCACTTTAGGTGGTTAAATTTGCTCTGTTTTACAGATATCAACTACTGCTTTCTGTTTCTTTTATGCTTGCTAAGTCTCTCAGAAAGATGTTTAAAATCTTATCGTGAGCATGAATCAACTCTTCACACAAGAACATCAAAGGTTTTTTCAAGAAGCAATCAGCCATTTCATTTTCTTGAAGAACCTCTCCATCACAAAATGGTCTTTAAAAATATTCCGTGGCAGGAGGCCACAGAGCTGTCCAGCTTTTTCTCTGCTGGCTGACTTTAAATTTCAGGCTTTCAATGACTGGAGTGTTATTTGGAAAGGAAGGAAAAGCTCAAAGATACATCTGCCAGCTACAAGTGAATGATGCCACAGCTACCTGTGTTCTTTTCCAGCCCCCTCCCCACCAGCAATCATCCTGCTTATCCACCATAGAGGCTGTTAAACCCTGCAGTGCTGTGGCTGCAGTCCTTATTGTTTTCTGAATCCCTGGGCATGACAGCATGATCTGTTTTCTTCTTTTTAAGTCATATGAAAACACCCTGACATGGTGTGGAAATGAATGCAACAGGAATGGCATCTCTCAAGATCTGTTCTGCTGCTTTGACTCTTTGCATCTTTGTGTTCTTGATAATTTTGGTCCAACTCAACATGAGAAAGAGAAAACACACAAAGGAGGACACTGTCTGCATCCAGTCATCTATAAAGGTCTGAGTATTTCCAAAGGTTGTGATGATGGATGTTGCTCTGTCTGATCATTACTGTGTTTTCTTTGAGTGCTGCTATTGTCAACAAAATGCCCAAGTGGAGGTTATAAAAAAAAGAAAGAAAGAAAGAAAAAGGCACATTGGTGAATCTACCTGTGAATTTAGACAAGCTTTCTCTTCCTCACTTCTCCTCTCCTGTCCCTCATGAGCTTTTATCAAACCTCTTATTTTATTTTTTAAATGATATCTTAGCTAATTCAAGGTATTTCTGAATTTATTTAACTTATTTTTTAAAGTTTCTTTTCCTCTGCACCCTGTTGTATTGCCTATAATGTTTTAGGTAAAGCACTTTAAACTGTTCTTTACATGAAATGTGCTGTACAAATAAATGCCATGCCTTTCCTTCATCAGCAACATTAGCATAAGACTTTGACATTAGCTGTGTACGGTAAGGTATGTGCTAATCAAGTTTACCTTTAAACTATATCTGTGGAGACTGGAGACTGTGCAAATCCCTTTTCATTTCACCTTGTTTTTATCTCTTTTTCCTTGAATCAATATTCAGGCTGCCTGTGTTTGTTCTAACCTTTTGCTCACAGCTTACTGTGTCAAAAATGACATGCCTTTGCAATCCATTTTCTTTCTTTCTTTCTTTCTTTCTTTCTTTCTTTCTTTCTTTCTTTCTTTCTTTCTTTCTTTCTTTCTTTCTTTCTTTCTTTCTTTCTTTCTTTCTTTCCTTCCTCCCTTCCTTCTTTCTCTCTGTTTGTCTTGGGTAAAGTGAACTGAGCATGGTTGCTCCTTCCAGCTATGCCCTGTTTAACATTCATGGTACAGTTGCACAGATTCACGCCTGGGAGCAGCTCAGTACAGATGCAGTCTTCAACTGTTGACCATTCAGAGGCTCTAGGGGAGCAGCCGAGGTTAAGTGTCTTACTGAAGGGCACCTGGTTGAAAGTGGTGACAAGCCCTTCAAGGCCTAGCCCTCATCTGTTTTTCTTTTATTTCCTTCAGCTTGTTGTAGAATAAACACAAATATAAGGGAAGGAGCATAAATATTCTTCACCCTCAGATAAAATAAAATATTATTAAAAATAGAAAGCCAAATGCATATTTATATGATTTTGAGTTCATGTTGAGGAAGGAGTTTTTGACCTGAAAGAAAAATAAAATCTGTGCAGGCTTAGTCTCTTTCAAGCATGTCTGTTTATTCATCTTTTTTTTCCCTTTGCTGTGCATATCTTCCATGCTGGTGAGGTCCCTGAGGTGGTGGGCCAAAATTTTTCTCTCACCAACTGCAATTATCATCTCTATGGTAACTCGCTGAGAATGTTTTGCCGCATTTGAGGCAAAAGCGACAACAAGCAAAAGCGGGAGGGAGGCTCTGGACTTTTCATGTCATCTTCAGTCGTTCCCCAGCCATCAGCTATTCATCCAAAGTTTAAGTCCATCACTTGCACTCACTTAAGAATCCCCAGATCACGTCAAAAATGGATTTAGGTGAGTACTTCTTTTCCTGGCAATGCTGCTCTGCATCAGAAAAAAGGGAAAAAAAGATAATTCAAGTTGAGCTGTCAAACATTATCAATTCCTGGAGCATCTCTGACCTCTTCATGTCTGAAAGGAGGAGGCAGTCCTGCTTGTCTTCCATGCCTGCCCGTGTTTATCGATTGCAGTTGGAGGAAAAATACATGTTCACGTTTGAAGCAGATGTGCTGTCATATTTTAGGACAGTACATTTACCTCATAAACATCTCGTACTCTCCATCAATCACTGAGCAAGTCAGTTTTACATTCTGGTCTGTTGTTGAGATATAAGGCTGTAAATGGTTGTGCTGAAGTCACAGATGAATAATCTATGTGTCGACTAAATTCTGCCTTCATCCTGCTGGGAAATGAATACCAAACCAGCAGTGCTCAGCGAGGTGTGAGACTCAAATCCCCGGCTCTTTGCTTTTTATCTTTTGGCGCAAATATTTGTCTCATGAAATTCCCCGCCGAGTGTTCCAAGCGATATTACATCCCTGAGATATAGTGCGGGTTCTCCTTGACATTTATTCAAATCTTTATCATCAGTTCAACCTCTCCTTAAAGCTCTTAGCTCAGGGAATATTGTATTCATACATTTGCTGTTGGAATATGTACACAGGATTTCAGTGTGTCCTGCTGGTATAAAATGTATTCATCTGCCATGAGTCTGAGGCAGAGGGCTGCTCACTGTTGTGACATGTTGCTTAAGCCTCTGAATGTATGACTCTTCTCAGATTAATTAGCGCTGCAGGGATGACTCAAAGGTCGCAGCCTGGGGATCAGTCAATAAGGCCTATGCGGCCTTGGGACGCCGCTGGACAAGTTAAATGAATATGTGAGGTCGGAGCTGGAGAGGATGAACAAAGCGTTTGCTGTATGACAGTGTGGAGGTTTATTAAACCGACTGTGGGAGGCACAGCTTGCTTTGGTGTATAAAATCGGTGATCAATAGAAGATAAAAAATAAATACAAACAATTTTCAAATTGGAAATATATTATAAGAAACATTAAATAGTGAACTATAAAATAGGAGGCCAAGTTATATCTTTTTATGTATCAAAAAGGGGTAGGATTTAGTCTTTTTTGAACATGTTGAATAAAGATTATTATTATTATTATTGTTGTTGCTATTATTATTATTATCATTATCATGTCAATTTTACATTCTGGTCTGTTGTTAAGATATAACACTGTATGTGTGTATGATAATGTATGCATCTTTCTCTCTCTCTCTCTCCATATATATACATATATATACATATATATATATATATATGTATATATATGGTAAATTTGACAAATATTACTGTATCTTGTAAAAAAACAAAAAACATTTGAGGACTAACAACCTACATAGTCGCACCATCCTGTATCCTAAATGGAAAAGAAAAAGATGGAGGCAGACTTTAGCATAAGGGATTTAATATCTTATTAGTACACAAATTTTAGTCAAGGCTAACAATTTTCTTTTGGGTTAATTTGGGTTTTTTTTTTTATGCTTCAACAGTTTCAGCCAAACTTCTTATCAGTGAAAATGTTCTGCTCTGCAAAATTTGTATATCTGCTATTCAGAGTTTCTTGAGGGAAGAAATCATGAAAACATGCTGAATAAATCATTTCACCACTGTATCCAAATATGTTTTTATAGGTAGTCTATGGGGGAATCAGTGCATTGAAATGGAGTGGTGGTAAATGTAAAACATGCAGTTCAAGGGAATCGGGGCTTTCTGCAGACAGCTCGTGCCCATGAGGTGGGCACTCTAAACACTAAGCTATTAGAGTGCAACCTAGTCTCACATCATAATGCCATATGTGCATTGGCTCACCATGTTAAGCAAATTAGCTTAAAGTTTCTAGAATAAATGCTGTTTCTTTTCCCCTTTCCTCATGGTTTCTTGATTTTTGTAGATCATATAACTTTTCATTTTCTCTTTCTTTGCTGGAAGAAAGACATGTGGCCCTGATCAACCGGATATAATTTTTCTTTGAATGTAGATATTAGGGGTGTCCCCGCCTAAGAATTTCCATAGTCAAACCTGGTTCGTCAGATCATGCCCTTCGTCGACGAATCGTCAAATCATGGTTTGTTTTTTCCCTTGATTCATAATCTCATTTGCGTCTTTTCCTGCTTCAGAGAAAGAGCTATAACACCTCATTAAATCAGTGGTTCTCAAACTTTTTTTGCGAGGCTCCCTTTTCATTGAAAATTATAATGTCAAGCCCCCCCCCCCCCACACACACACACACACACACCACCACCGTTACTACACCCAAACATTTTCCATGAGACATGAAAAAAATGCACTGCATTTTGGGGAGGGGGGGGGTTCCTCCAGAGGTGTCCGCTGGGCAGCTCTGCGCTGCGCCCGCCCCCCAGATTCCGCCCCATTTGACGCGATGTAGCGTCAAATGGTAGCGTCAAATTTTCATGATACGCTACATCCGCAGTTTTGATACAGGAAGAAGACGGTCGCGGTAAATTCGAACACTGTAAGTGATAATTATGGATCCTTCTGCCGTCAGCAAATGATCCAGATCAACTGAAAGACACTAAAACGTGTAACTACAAAGAAAAAGGTGAGTAAAGAACATTATAGCTTCAGTTTGTGCACGCTCTTGTGACAGCTTGGCTCGTGGCTGCAGTTACCTGAAGCGCCAGTCGCAAGTTTTGTTTCTTAATCTTGCCTCAAGTCCCTTTAAGTCCCCTGCAGGTCCTCCTAGGGGATTGTTAGTTTTGTTTTCCGGCAAAGACCTGGTAATGTTATTTAAGGGTTTCGGGAAAGAAGCAACAGGTGTAAGTGTATCCTCTTTTTTTCTCCTCTCTCTCTCTCTTTTGCTCACTCCTTTCTCTCTGTTCCACTTTCTATCATCGCTGCTGTAAACTTTCTTTTCTTTTATTTTTCTCTTGTCAAGCCCAGCTATATGATGTAAAATGCTGTTATAAACAAATGTTTAATTAATGAAATAAAATGAATAAACAGGATATCAAGAGGAGCCTTATAAAGCTCCCCTTGGCAAACAAATCTGTTCAACACAATAAAGCAACCAGATCATCATTCTGCTTGCTACGATGCTGGACAGGACAAGTAAAAAAAAAAAAAAAAGAAAAGAAAAAGAAAAGAAAGACAGAGAAAAAAAAGATTTTTGTGGAAATGGATAATGTACTGACATGATGTGAGTACGGCATAAATGTACTTTATCAAATTATATCATGCCATTTGCACTTTAACACTTAATGTATTTCAGTACTGAGCAATGAATTTTAGTACTTACACTTCAACATCTTAATTACCAATATTGGTCCTTATTTTACATATTTCAAAGACATGACAGATTTTTTTCTTTCCAAACTTTTTTTTGTAATTTTATCTCCTTCTGTTGTCTCATTGTATGACATTGTTTTTATGTAACAGGCTTTGGTCTGCCAATGAGCTGCAAACTACTGTAGCTACAGCTATAATCTTGTATATTTGCATTTAAATATACATTCAATTTCCCTTTAGAAATAAATTCAACCTACACCTAACCCTAACCCAAGAAACAAGAGTTTGTCTTGCCTGAGACCACAATGAATGAAATGTTTTACGCCTTTGTTTTATTTACATTTGCAGTTATTTATTTCATTAATTCTTTTCTAACTACTTAGTTTGGTATTATTTTTAAACTAAGTAGGGTGTATATACATTCTGCAATTCATTTCTTTATTGGTGGTGGCAAAAGATCTAACTTTGATTACAACTTACAAGAACTTTGTTTAGTTTAAAAACAATCCTTGAAAAGTTAAGCTTCCTGTCTGGAAACTTCAAGCTGTAATCTTTTGTGGTCAAACTGAACTCACGTCATACTGTACTGTCTTCAATTCAGGATTGTTGCATTCACAAATAAATTAACTTTTCTACAAGAGTATACTGTACAAGTTACAAGATGATCAATGTGGGTGAGGAACTGAAAGGACAAAAGTTGCTTGCCTAAAAAAGGTAGGAAAGGAAAAAGATGAATCAAGTGAAAATTTGGACCTTTTTATGCAATGCAATATTGTAAATGCTGTATAAAATTACAGTTTAAAAATTGCTTTGAGATCTGCCCTGTGTTTAAGGGATCGTAGGTGAACATATCAGTTCAAATAGAAGCAATAGATGGCTGGTACTGGAGCAAATATCTTACGGATCAGTGGTTATCTCAGGAATGGAATAGAAGCATGAAGCAAATGGAAATATTTAAAGTGCAACAATTTTAAATCCAGTTTTTTTTTTTTAGAAAAGCTTTTTCTTATACTTATTTAATTAAGCCTCTGAACCAAGAAAAGGGAGGTAATGAAAAATTAATGGTAATGGTTTAATGTGACTTCATACAGTTGAAACAAATGTTGGATCTCTAACAAGACTGGTGCTTTTGCAAGATAATGGCATATATTGATAAACAATACACAGAAATAAAATTATGATTTTAAGTCTTTGATGCAATGAAACATTATCAAATAATTAGCAATTAATGACAATTATCAAATAATTAGTGTTTCCTATTAAGGATAAAATGAGAGCTGAGACACAGTCAAAATTTAATTTACTTTATTACCATTTATTTGGTGCCTGTTTAAAAAGTAATCTCAGGGCAGTTCATGGGAAAACCAACTCAAGTCTAATTAAACACAATCAGCTCACTCCAATTACAATATGATAAAATACAATTAGAAACTAAACAAATCCAGTTATAACCAATTATTTACAATCAAATCCAGTATGGTATCTATTAAAAAATACAACTGGTAAATAAGTTGTTTAGGTAATGAAAACAATGGATTACAGTGCATCTTCCCATTGACTCAGTCCCGATTCCTGAGCATGCATGGGGACAGTGGAGAGGAAAACCTGGCTTTTAGCAGCTTTAGCAGAATCAGGCTTTGCATGGGTGGTCATCATCGGGCACATGCAATCGGGTACTTGAGAGGACAGTAATACAAACACAAAATGCTATGTATGGAAGATACAAGATTAAGATCGTCCAAATGTAAAGTGCAATAGAAATAAAATCTAATATCTTCGTTGTTGTTGTCATTGTTATATAAAAAAAAGAGTCAGAGTAAGAAAAGCCAGTCAGTGTATGTACTTAAAACACTGCATCTGTGCACAAACTATAGATACTTAACTCTACAATCTGCCTTCCCTCTTTCAATGATATCCTGCAACTTGCAAGCATGCACAAAGTTCTTCGTAACATGACTGATAGGAAAAAGGCCAATGGAGAATTCATTGTCAACACAGGATGATAGTCATATATTTATACCCACAGATTATGCTGCAATGAATATGGTTATATAAACAACAGAACATTAATTTTACAACAGACCAGAGGGGCCAAGCTGGCAGTGGACACCCTCCAGATGTATTGTGAATATGCTTCTTAGAAAAATAGGAAAGGTAAGTTCTGTAACCTTATCATGTACATGGTAATTAAATATAAATCATGATCTGACCCTTCTCAAATTGCTTGTTTAAAGGTGAAAGTCCTGCTCTGGGCTGTTATTGTATTATCGTCTTTCTCTTTAGCCAAGTTCCTGCAGCCTGAGAGTCATCTTGTCAGTCAGTATTTTGCCTTATCCACAGACATTCATGGTGCCCTTTATAAATGTCATCTACAAAACAGTATCGGCCCCATTTTATCACACTTTGTCAAGGCAATGTGTTCCTGTTGGCAAGGTTCAAACTTAAAATGATGAACTCCATCTAAAATGAACTAATCTCTGTCTAATCTTTGTCTCACATAACAAAAACAATGTGTCCCAGTATTTGGGTTCTTTTCATAGTCTTGATAAAAGTTCAGCCTTGAAGGTGTCTGCCACAGAGCAGGGGATGTGTTTTGCTTGGTCAAATGTTTAAATATTGAATAATTCATTCATTTTCCACACCTGCTTCCTCCTCATCAGAGTCACAAAGGATCAGCGACGGGGCACAGACCAGGGTTCACCCAGGTCCATCACTTGCCCAACAGAGGTTAACAAAACAAACAACCACACATGCTTAAATGCTTCTTTTAGAATGACCAATTAACCTAATGTGCATGTTTTCAGAGTGCTGGAAGAAGCAGGAGTCCCTGAAAAAAGCCACGCTGGCACAGAGAGAACATGCAAACTGCACGGAATTTGGCCCATAATCTCCTTGTAGTGAGTCATTAGTGCAAACCACCACACCACTGTGAAGCCCACATTGGATTTTTCAGTTATTTGAGTATCTTTCTTAAAATCAGAAAAAAATCAAGAACCAAAACAAACTTCAACACTTTCCTGATCCCAATGTTTTTATACTCCTCACATAAGCACCGTTCCAGGAGCTTCAGTTCTGCAGGTAAAAGGATATTAAGCTACAGATCTATAGCTTGGTGCAGACTTGCAAGTTCATAGTGAAGGGGAGCAGCATGATTCACAGGACTGTTCGCTTCTGATCAGGATTTAATTTTTGTGACTGGACCTGATATTTGTTGATGTTACTTGTTTTGTGTAACACACTGGCAGTTTTGGATGCACACCATTGCTGATTCTGCAAAGACACCCAAAAAGAATTGCCGTTTCCCAGATTAGATAAAAACCTCTAAAGGCCCTCCTAAAATCTTTAAGCTTTGAGTTTCACTCTAAATCAGAATTTTTTATGAACCTTTACTTTAATAAAAGAAAAAAAAAATAGAAAAAAAATAAAAAAAAAAAAAAAAATGAAAATAAAAAAAAGAATGATATTTATTTATTTTTAATAAAAAAAATAAAAAAAAAAAAAAAAAAAAAAAAGAAAAAAAAAAATTTAAAAATTAAAAAAAAAAAGAAAAAAAGAAAAAACGAAAAAAAAAAAAAAAAAAAAAAAGAAGAAATAAAATAAGAAATAAAAAAAATGAGAGAAAAAAAAAAAAAAAGAAAAAAAATAAAAAAGAGGAAGAAAAAAATATGAAGAGGAGAAAAAAAAAAAAAAAGACAGAGAGGGAAAAAAAAGAAAAAACTTAACAAATAAAAGAAAAAAAAAAAAATAAAAAAAAAAAAAAAAAAAAAATAAAAAAAATAAAAAAAAAAAAAATAAAGAAAAAAAAAAAAAAAAAAAACATTATCAGTGGAAATGAGGAAAAGAAAGAGAGAAAGAAACAGAACAAAAAATAAGACAAAAAATCAACATCAGACTGAATTTTACTCACTGAAGAGAGCTCAGAGAAGAGAAAGGATACATAGCTTACCATTTTTCATGTGTCATGTCATGCAGACACTGCGGGGCAGAAAGGAACACCCCACTGTCAGGCTGCACAATATATCATTTGAGGATCGTTACCACAATGTACTTGTGGGCAACAGTCACATTGTAGGCCCTGCAATTTAGGAGGCAAATGAACTCAATGTGTTCTTATCTAGCTTAAAGGGTACCTTAAACACACTGCATAGATATCCACCAATGAAGGCAAGGAAAGTTTATAGCACATTTCATGTACAGGACAATTTGAAGTGCTTTCGTACTGTAAAACATTAAGCATTACTGTACAGCGGGTGCAAAAGAAAAGACACATTAAAAAGAACAAAAAAGCATGATTTAAAATTAAAAACATTTAAAATTAAAAAATCACCTTGTTTTTTTTGTTTTTTTTTTTAAACTGGTTTTAAGAGCAAACCTTTTTGGTGAATCGCAGTTCACATTTGTACATGATAAAGCAAAACATGTACCCAGGTCCTTGCACAATAAAGCAAGCAGTAAAATAATCAGAATAACTCTTAAATATAGACCAAAAACATTCTTGTAGCATTCACAAAGAGGTAAGATCAGTGCAGGTTAATTGTCAACAAGATGGCAGGACTGCAGCATAACTTAAAGTGCTACTCAAGTTGTTTGCCAAAAATTCCTGTATTGTTTTCATTTCGCAATGCACATTGCAGGGTCAGAAACCATCGCAATGTCAGTTTTTTTCCAACATCGTGCAGCTTTATTTAATGGATATATTACCATCTTACAACTTTGGAGAAGATTAGATTTATAACTTAGAAATACTCAGTACTTTGGTCATTCATTATTCCAGCAGTAGAAATGTACTCCTGCAAAAATCCCTCCACATTCATGATAAAATAAGTTTTCTGCAAAAACAAGGGGCAAAAAAACATGTTTTTTTTTGTTTTTTTTTTCCCCAGCTCCTACTTTGCCCATCACCTAGCACCTGTATTATCATAACAGTGTTATGGAAAATGCAGCTGCTTGCAAGTCCCAAAGTGGATTATTATCTCAAAACCTTTCAACACCTACATCAAGACATGACTTCTGTTCTCAGATATACATCTCCTGTTCTCTAAGTATCTTTTCTCCTTTTTTTCTGTTTCCTGAGAGACAGCAAAACTCTCATGTTACAGCAGGACTGACCCTGCATTACTTGCCAGGTGTTCTTTGGAAATGTTGCATTTCCACAACACAGAGAAAATGAAAGCACTGTTTTCAGGCATGTTGTACAAAATGGGCCAATTAGGATGACTTTCTACCACTCACACAGTTTTAATCTGCTACTGACTGTGCAGAGGTTTTCCTGTTTACAGTTTGTTGACTGCCAGTAACTAAAGTGCTGACATTGGATGGGAGCATTAATAATGTTGCTTCTGCCATGCTGGGCTCTCACATCTAGATAATAGCATTAGAATTGCACCAACTGCGTCCTTACAAAACCCTGTTGGAGATTCAGGCAATGTGAACACAACTTAAAAGTGACAAGCTAGCAGTATTCTGATTAGGTACCTGCTGCCAGAGCACATGATCAATTCACATTGGCATTTATCTGATGTGTTGCTAAAAATCTGTTTTAGTGAGTCACTAATGTTCACAACTGAAATGCCACTAACTACTACGACATGTGGACAGGAATTAGAATAACTTGCAGCATTTCTTGCTTCCTGTTCCTGCATGGGGAAGGGTAACAAGCAAAATGTTGCAAAGAGAATGCAAAATGTCCTCTGCTAAATGAAAAACAGCCTGCTCTGGAAGTGACATAGAGCTTCACACATACCAGAAGGCACAAATCATTAGCAGGGTACGAAATGGAATGATGAAGACATATTTTGTGTTGTGGGACTCAAAATTACAGTTTGTGGGGGGCAGAGGAGAAGAGGAGGAGGTAGCTCATTGGAGAGGTTTTGGTGTGTGTGGGTGCACAAGCAGTGAGCATGAATTGTGAATGAGCAAGTGTCTGAGATGCACACTTGCATAACAACTTAGCTGAGAGGAAAATGTGGCTCGCAGAAACTGGAAGGGAAGCACTGGGTGTTTTAAAGACATCTTGTTGCCTTGTTCACATTAAAAGATGAGAACCTCTTAGCGCGATTACACTCTACTCATTTAGGTTATTCATGAATAATTTAATGTTGTTATAAGTGCCACCCTACAAAGATAAGAAACCTTTGAAATCTATGATATATTCTTTATTAGGCTTGCAGATGTTTATGGGCCCAATTAGGAAAACTAATTCAAGAGGCAACCTGTTCTCAGTGGCAGTCTGGAGAGGATACACCTGACACAGAAGGGGTCTCACTTCACAGAGACTTTGTCATCCTGTTGATGAACCATTGAAGAGGAACAACTGTCAGCATTTTCACTGATGTGTTGAAATGCTAGGTGATTGCTTTATACGTGTGTGTTCTGGTAAAATAAAACAAATTTATGCCAGTTAACACAATTAACATGAACTCTTAGAGAAGCAGATTGCTTTAGACCAAATTAGCATTGTTAAATATTAGCCTCACCCTGATCTAGTAAATTTGATTATACGGTTTCACAAAAAAAAAAAAAAAAAAAATCCTATGTATTTGCAATCCATGGTAGAGAAAATGAAGGTGTTGGACAAAAAGCAAGAGTCGAATCAAAGATGCTGCTGCTGCAGGGAGTTGAAAAGGAAAACCAACAAACGACTGAACACAGAACCAATAGGATGGGGGTGACTGATATTGATCTATCCAGAAGCAAAGAAAGAGCTGATATTCCAAGATGGGTGATTAGGTAGGTGGATGCAGGTGAGTAATGAGTACAGGTGTTGACATGATGACCAAGAACAAGACAAAGACATCTGAGAACATCTGGGTTTAATTGCCACGGACAGTACAGAAAACCAAAGTGAGCAGACAAAAAACCAGCAGGATAATAAGACACAGCAGAATATGTAAGAAATAAGCCTTAGAACAATTAAACAGGTTCAATCAGGCGCTTAACAAAGACAAAAGACACCTAAAAACCAAATGACAACACAAAATCAGATGATCTATCAACCCAAGAAACCAAAAGACAACAATCAGAACTCAAAAAAGTCCAAAGACCATTACATTTAAAAGTTTTGGACACTTCATGTGTTTGAATTATGATCCATTGAGGCATCTGATTGGTCCCAAATTCATACTGCAGCTTTACAACTCAAAACGTGCAGCCAGACTTGTAACAAACCATCTTTCACCACAAGAGAAACAAGGACTCTTGCAACAGATGGTACAGCCCCCACAGAGGCCTAAACTCAATATCATCAAATCATCGTGTGATTACACGTCAAGACAGAGACAGCTGAGACAGCTTTAATCCACGGGAGAACTGTGGCAAGATGTTTGAAACAACCTATCTAATTTCAGCCTTTAAAAGAACCCCCCCAAAATTCCTCCATTGTACCACGTAAAGTATAAACGCTAAAGGTGGTTGCACTAGATAAGTTACTCTTTTCCTGCTCATGATAAAAAACTATTTGTAGCATTATGGTTTGAAAACAGCTGTACTCCTTTGTGACTACTTATAACATACAGTATGTATAGTACAATGCATCAGAATACTGCACACAACAGCTGAGCACTGTGTACAGATGTCCTTCATACTGCCTTTAAGATTCATGTCAGATCTGCCAGAGGAAATTGGAAACTGTCTGAAGTTGTTTCAATTACATCTTAGTACTCATTGTTCTTACAGGGACACTTCAGACACTAAGGTAGTTAACTTGAAAGGGACAGTCTTTTCAAACCATGCTCAAAATTTAAGTAGCTTTATCAAAGATATCCGACTTTGAGTGTTGTGAACGAATCTCCTGTTATCCAGCTTGATATATAATGTAAGTCTTTCATTCGACCCTCCCTGTCTGATCCCTTCCACATCTTTCATGTTTCCTGCAGTCTTGTGTTATAACTTTAAAGCCTGTTTGCACAAGCAAAGAAATCCCAGATGACTTCAGTAGGGATATTAATTTTAAATTCTTATAAGTGGATTTCTTTTACAGGCAAAGCACTCTTATCTTTCAATGCAGTCTTGTACCAGAATGTGTGAAAGTTGTCTTGGTTAACAGCGCAAAAATGGTAAAAAACAAAAAAACAAAAAAAAAACAAATTAGTTATGTATCTGCATCTGAATTAAAAAAGTTGTAATAAATCTGTTTGCCCAGGGGTCAGTTCTTGGACCTCTTCTGTTCAGCTTGTGGCTTCCTTTGGGTCAGATATTACCACAGTTATGCAGATGATATGCTGACCGTATTCATCCCTTCCAGGGGAAATTTAAATATCCAACAGCAGTGTGTGCAAACATACAAAGCACTTCTTTTCAAAACATAACAAAAAAAATTGGGGCAATAAATAAAAATGGTTTAAAACTACTAGGGACATCCAAATACCGATGCCAGTATTGGTACTTGCTCCAATACTGGCCTATTTTGCTCTACTCATCAAATACTCACTCTTGACAGCACCTGATACTGAGTCACGTGACTCGCTGTGTTTACGCTGCCATGCTGGCAGGAAAATACTCTTCAATAAGAATGGCGCCGGCTTTAATTTTATGTCTTATTTTAATTCAAGAAGATGCTTTTCATTACAGGATAGATGTTTTTCCCCTATCATGTCCCTGGGATACTTTTAAAAATGTTGGCTGTCAGAGCGACCCCCCTCTCTCTCTTCCACTGGACCTGCGGTACGCTCACATACATACAGTTTCGGACATTTTATTCAAAAATTCAATTTGTTGGTGGCAACTTTTCTGCAAATTCTGTTTCCTATGCTTTCCAAACTGTTTTTGGGGAGCTCTTATAAGTGGGATTATATTCATTTATGTAAAATTATGACAATGCATTGCTCAAATACAGCAAACCGTAACTGCGTCAGATAGGCTATTTATGTATAAGCTTCCAACATCTTGTAAGCTTTTATTTCTGCTCCTGTGAAGTCTAGCTTTTATTTTACGAAGTTGTAAATGTTGTGGTAAGCTACGAGGGCAGCAACATGCCCGCATTACACCTGAGCAGCAGAGATGCTTCTCTTTACTTAAAAAACAAAAAAACAAACGCCTCTCACTTTTCCCTATTAATTACTCGAATCGGTACTCACTATTGGCAAGTGGTGAAATGCCAGTACTCATACTTGTAGGCTACTTGGTACAAAAAAGTGGTATTGTGACATCCCTAAAACCTACCATCAATAGTGCTAAAATGTATGTCAGCAAGATTTATTGTGCAGTCTTATAGTGTCCGCTAGAAACAACCTCCTGAACCTCTCAGTCCTGCAGCACATGGAGATAAGTTGGTCACTGTGGCTGCTTCTCTGGGCGACCAAAGTATCATTCAGGGAGTAACGATGGTTCATAAGGATAGGCTCCACCAACTCTCCAACAGAGAGTTGCTGCTTTTAATCATTTCAATTTAGTTATATGATATCTGTTTTGACTTTTGCCATGTCTTAATATGATTTTATTTCTCTTTATATTCTTTTATGCTCTATTTAATGCCTCTTCCACACCCTGATGTAATTCTTTTAATGTTTTATATAAAGCTCTTGACTATTCTTTTACATGCAGTGGGCTACACAAATAAACTTGCCTTTTCTAAAGTTGCCAGAACCTTAAATCTCCCAAAGTTGGTATGCTGTGTAAAATGTAAACAAAAACAAAAGGCAATTATTTGCAAATTTCATAAACCCAATACATTCCAAGTGAATCATTAACATGCCAGGTGTTGCAACTGAGACATTTTACCATTTCATTTGTGGCAGTTGACGGTCCTGTCACTATACCTCCGAGTGATGATGTGCCCTGGCTACTTGGCTAAGGGGATGTCCCTTTGGCTGATTGGTTAGCACGCATGACTCTCACCCAGGAGTCTGGGAATCGCATCCCGCCCGGGCCCTTCTTCATCCTTCCACACATGGAAACTATGAGCTCATTTTGAAATTAATGGCAGCAGCACATCTTAAAAAAGCTGGAACAGGGGAAACAAAAAGCTGAATGAGCAACAAATCAAAATCAACTATAGCATTTGACAGCTGATTAAATTAACTGGCAGCAGGTCAATGACAAGCAGAGGTTAGACTGGAGCAGGGCTGTCTGGGTCTGAAACCCAGCACATAAGCTGGTGCTGCATTCTGGGATCTTAAGCAACACACTTTAGTCATGATTTTCAGACCTAAATGATTAAAGGATGTTGTGATTTAGCTTGGGCAACCACATATATATAGCGTCACTATGTATGATATTAATATTAATATTAATATTTCTATTAATATCAATACTAATACAGCCTCGGAGCACCACCTTACTTATTTGATATGTAATGGAAGCAAGGAAAACCATTAAAGTCTTAAATCAACTCTTAGATTGATTTAATGAAGTGATCAGTCTCAGGCGCTTTCATGAGTTCTCGCTTGAGTGACTTTATGATACATAGAAAAACCACAAACAACGACTAGTTAAGATAATACGGGTATTTATTAACTAGTCTACAAACTACATGAGATAATGTATGTACAAGATATATACAAGAAATATGTGAGATGATGATCAACCAAAGGTTATCTTGTGAAAGAAATGTGAGATGGTATGAAAGTGAAACATAAATTAATTAAGCCTCAGTTAATTAATAAATGTTCAAGGACAAAGAAGAAAGGATTTCTTAATCCAACTAAACAAAGTTAACTGGGTCTGGTAAACCGTAGGCCTGGATTAATTCACTATCACCAACTTCTTGTGACATCAGATCATATTTCATAGCAAATGAGAGAGATTCTCCTCAGAGGTTCCGTCTGACTGAGGTGCTTCACTCACGCCCTGGTTCTGCTGGACTGTTCCTCAAATCCTTTGGAAGATGGTCAGGTGGATGGATCCCAAAAATCTTCCCGATCTCCTGGGTTCGTCCGGCTCTCTGCGGGCTGTCAGCTCAGTGGTGGTTCTGGTTCGTCCTCTCTCTCTCATCCGTCTCCCCAGAGACGTGCAGCTTCAGGACTGATGTCACGGGATGGTTGATAGTAAAGATGATTTGGGTTAAAGTCATCTTCTCTCCATCACTCCTTCCTGAGTGATCCGTGGTTCTGAACTCTGCTGAGTTCAGAGCAGGTTTCGTCTCATTCTTTCCCCATTGTTCCAAGTTTCTTCAGTTCTGTCTCTGCTCCTTCCAGTTCTCTTTCAGTTCTGATCAGGTCTCCATCTCTCCAATTCTGATTCTCACAGTTCAGAGCTTCGCGCTCTGCCTGGCAGTGGAATGTGGCTGCAGCTTGTCAGCAATGGGAAGCTGACAGAGTCAGGTTTCATCCAATAGTCAGACACGTCTCAAATGATCATTTGATTATAGTTGAGCTTAAGGTTATAAACATCTGTGAATTCTAAGTGAGGCATGTGTAAAATGGATCAATTATTCAGACATGATGAAATAAAATGAACAAATAAAATAAAATAAAGAAAGATCTGAATTATATGAATAAAGAAAGACATTGAATAAACAAATCAGCTAAACAGATAAAACAGGATTAATCTTGATGAATTAAGATTCCTGTAAAGAAAATACATGTGTTAGACATAATTTGATATGAGGAAGTCCATTTCTAACATAAAAGTGGATTTAGCAGTTGGGTAAAGTGTCTCTTTCTTCACCTTTATGCAGCAAATCCTGGAATGCATGTGATGTGAATTTGGAGAAGAAACATTTAGTTTCTAATCACAAAATATGTCATGTTGCATATCAAAAGAAAAGTCTTCATCATGAGATTAACATGAGCTTACTTTCCTGATAATATAAAACAGTTCTTGGATGTTGAGAACACATTACAAAATTGGCTATACAGAACCAATTTATGCAGGTCGTAAATACTGGGAAGGAGTATCTCCAAGCTTGGATGGGTTCACAGTTCACCGATTGGACTGTTTGTTTTACCAAAATGCAGGTCCTCTCCTGAGTGCTCTCAGGACCGTAATTAGTGATTACTCAGAGAAGGTCCTTCTCTGAGCAAAATTCCTCCTTGGGACGTCTGTTTTACCTCCAAATGTGGCCTTTATCAATCAGTGTGTGTTCCAAAGTATATTTGGTAAGATGTGTGTATCCTTTTGCTGAGACCTTTGGACTTGAGATCACTACAAGGAAAACTTTGACAATAAAATTACTTTTTGTGTGTGTTTGTGTGTCTTTTTGTTGTGTTTTTCTCTGTGGTAAAGTACCAGATACTGTGAAGTTGTGCCTATCAGAGCTCTGATTAGACCTCTCATGATCAAAGATTCTGGAGCATTATGACTGTTTTTTGTTTTGTTTTGGGTTTTTTTTCTAGTGCTCTCATCAGTCTGTGGGTCTGAAACTGTGAGCTTCAGGGACACCAGGAAAATGACTAGAACAGAGAAAATGAGGAGAGAGAGAAGACTGTTCAAATAAGAGCAAGGGCATAGATCAGGGAGGGGGTTATTCTCATATCCTTGTAAAATCTTTTGTATCAAAAATGTTTATGCTGTCACCTCCATAAAAAACCTAAAGAAAACAAACAAAAACAACAAAACGTATTTAACTGAACTCAGTATTGTTATATAGAAGCAAGACGGGGAGAAATTCATAATGAAAAATATTTGTTTTAACATCTGATATGTTATTTATGTTAGTAATAAAGTTTAGGTTAATAAGATTAGCAAATAATTCCATTGTGTTTCATTTACAGTTTCCACAATATCACACCAAGGAGGTAATGTTTCAGTAGCGTTGGTTTGTCTGTCCGTCTGTCTGTCTGTCAGCAACTTTACGGAAAAGGACTACACGGATTAACCTGAAATTTTCACCAGCTGTGTGTCTCAGCCCAAGGACAACCCCATTAAATTTTGGTGGTGATCCGGATCACCTTCTGGATCCAGGAATGTTTTGAAGGATTCTTTATCATTGTGAGATAGGCCATGTTGGAAAGGCTGTTGATGAGGTGTGAGTGCCCCCTTGTAGCAAAAGTGTGCAGCTGCGCCACTGAGCACATGATGTCAGGATGCAGAAATGAAACTTGTGAGCAGCAGTGAGCACGAGGAGAGAAGAATGTTGGACAGACTTCTAGCCAGTTGAATAAGGTGAACTGTGTGTGTCTGTGACGAACTATAAGTAACTAGTTGTATTCCTGAAAAGGATGTTTATTTAGCCTTTAATGTTATTTAGCTGATTTGCTTATTCAGAGGTGTTCCTGCATTCACCATTCGCCTTTTTATGCTACAAAGCTAGCTGATCTGTTACAGCCAGTTACTGTAACTGTTAGCCTTCAACATGTTTAGCATGTTTATTCCTGTAAGGGATTTATTAGTAATAATTAATACCTGGAATGTGTTTATTTGCCGAACGAATGTTCCTCATGGCTTTGTATTTCTGTGTTTATAGACCACACTCACTTCCATCCAGGCGTTCACCTTAACTAGCCCTGGAATTCTTCACCTGTAAGCCTGTTGTTTGTTGCATTACTGCGTTGTTGTGATTAAGAGTGATCAGTAAAGACAGTTTACTGTACAGGCGAGTCCTGTGTGTTCTGACCAACACCCCATGGTGAACATCAAACCTCCTTACCAACGCCTAAATAGTCTTACATGAACATCACCCTAATAGGCCAAATTTTGGGAATTTTTCCATATAACTCCATACAAATGGCCCGAGTGTTTGGTAAGAAATTACAAGAAAGGATTTCAATGAGTTCTATAATATTTCGAAAGTTGATCCGGATCTAGAGAAAATTCCAGATGCTATGATCCTGAACACAAAAAGGAGTTGAGCTGCTTGGCAGAGGTCTGCGATCTCTGAGTACTTTTCTAGTTTCATTATGTGACATTTCCATAATGTGACACAGCATAACTGCTACGTGATGAAAACTGCTTATGAAGAGGTAAGAAGGTGTGGACTGTGGTCTGCTACAGGCTTAAACCAACCACTTATGTCTACCAGTTTTCCACTCTTGGTCATAAGAATATGGTTAGAATGTGACATATTAACAAACATGTGGTTATAGGATTACACCATCTTCTTGAATCATTCCATACAGAAAAACAGGCAATGAAAAATATCCTCTCTCAATTTTGTGATACAACTGTACGTGTACATGTTTTCTGATGAGACCTGGCTGCTTATACTTTACTATAAATATGTGGAGTGCCTCTTCAGCTGCCAGTAAAGCAACTCTCTTATAGCTCCACAGACACACACCAGCAAAATCATTGCATAACTCTCTCTGTTTCTCACATCTAAGTCATGTCACAAATTGTTTATCAGTGTATTCTTTATAAGGCATCAGGGTACATATGAATCATTTCAAGCCAAGCTATTTGTAACATTGATCATTTGTTTTGTGTTTATTTTCCATCCGTTGGTTATGAATATAAATAAAAGCCACTAATTTTATTCACTCAGCCTTTACAGCACACGGCTAGATGTCACACTGCATTAAGGCTGTTGTGGTGTATAAGGTATCAAAACAAGGCATATAATTCATGACCTGCAGCATGACTGCATACATTTTCAGCAGGGTTGTTCAAGGATGAGTTTCCATCAAGCTTATAATAAAGCTGTGGTTACATACAGCAAAACTAAAAGAAAAAAAAATCCACTCTGTTTTTGTTTTGTAGCTGGTCAACTGTGCCCTCGTATTTCTCCGCAAATATACTTAAATTTCCTTTTTATTTTGTTTTTCATTCTTTACAGGCTTTGCCCTTTAGCATGCACATAAGTGTCACTGGAGAGATACTTACTCTTAAATCATTTAGCGCTTTTTGTGGATCAATGATCCCCCCCCCCCCATCAGAGAAACGATGTGTACTGGATTGATGTTTCCCACAGCAACCCACTGAGTAAATATATCTGCATTCATTGAGCAGCCCGGCTCCATCACACTGCCTTGGCTGCAGCACTATGTGATAGCTTACACCCAAAGGGAGATACTGGCAGATTCTATAAGGCATCTTGCTGACTGCTGGAGAGCCTTTATCTTTCCATTTCCTAATGACATAGTACTTGCACAGATATTCATGTCAAAAGAGAGATAATGTTCAAAGTACTTTTTTTTTCCCTTATGACTTAATTAGTGATAATCAGCCACAGAAGTGAATGTTTCCCAACTTGCCCTGACTCTTTGGTTATTCTTTTAGGTTTTCTGTGAAGGAAAACTTCAAAAATTGATTACAGTTCATCTTTGTATTTGAATCTTTTATCTTTATTATATGCAGTTGGGTTTTCCTTTTTGTGCCTTATTGTGCATCCCGTTTTACCAATTTAGAGTTAATTGTTGGATGCCATTTAAAGAAATTATTTCTTTTAAACATTTTCTGGACAGAACTGCACTTAAACTTCAGATGACTCAGATTAGATGACCTCTAAACCTTTATTTAGCACCTACTGCTGTCATTGGACAAGTGATCAATGAGCCCCTGTGAGAAGAAAAACAGTCCCAGCAGACCTTTATAATGTATATATACTTTAACTTGTTTAATGGCTTGGCTTGTTCAAGGTGCCTGACAAAAAAGGACGATGCCATCTGTTTTATATTAGTACTGGCTGGGAAGGAGGCATTTGACGGTGTTGTTTAAATCAATCAGACAGGAGACAGAAGGCATCTCATTATAATTATGCTGATCCTGGAAAACAATCATGACCCAGCCGATGTCTCCCCGGAAATTCTGCTCTTCTCTTTGGCCAAATCATCCTAGTCATTTCACCAGCTAAAAAACAGAGATGATAATTACTGTATTGCTACTTGTTTCTGTTACATTTTAACAGGTGCTATCTCAATTTAAATGCTCTTCAATTCAAAATCAAACTGCCTGGAAAATGCACTGTGAGCTTTTCGGACAAATAACTACAAAGTAACAGCCACAAAGCAAAACAGTGAACAGTGTGACTCATGTTGTCACCTCCAGGCTTGATTCACCCAAGCACCCTGTCAGTCACTCCTGTTGACTCCTGGATCTGACAGCAAAGTGAGTCCATCCACCAAACTCCTTCCTTTGAGGCTTAATTATTTCCAAAAGAGACTACTGATCAAAAGGAATGAACTGAATCATGACAGACGCTTTTTGGATCCAGCACCTGTTGACCTACAGTGCTAATCCATTTCAAGGCATTTCCACACAACCTTTGCCTTCTCAGCTTGGTTTCATATATCTTTTGTCTTTGGTGTTCACCTGATTGCTGCAATGGAACTATGCACCCTGTTTTAAGCTCTGCTTTAAACATTTCTCATTGGTGAAAGGAAATGTATGCTATCAAGCTAATGAATGAATTGTCTGTATACAACAGAGATCTACTGTAGCTTTGTTCATTTGAGCCATTGTTAATCTAGAAATAAGGGTTTTAGTGTTTTGTGGATTTGCAAATCCCTTTGTTCATGCAGACAATAACATCTCAAATGCATGGGCCACCTTATCGTGGTGGAGGGGTTTGCGTGTTCTGAGGATCCTAGAGGCTATGTTGTCTGGGGCTAGATTATGCCCTTGGTAGGGTCACCCATGGCAAACAGGTTACTAGGGGAGGGACCAGACAAAGCGCAGCCCACACACCCCTAATGGAGAAGGAAATTATCGGAGCCATGTGTCCCTCGCCTGGATGTGGGTCACCAGGGCTCCCCTCTGGAGCCAGGCCTGGAGGTGGGGCACGGAGGCGAGCGCCTGGTAGCCGGGGCTTCTGGCCATGGGACCCGGTTCTTGTGGACCCACCACCCGCGAGAGGGGCCATAGGGGTCAGGTGCACTGTGAGTTGGGCAGCAGCCGAGGGCGGGCGAGACCCTGGCGGTCTGACCTCCGGCTGCAGAAGCTAGCTCTAGGGACGTGGAACGTCACCTCTCTGGTTGGAAAGGAGCCTGAGCTGGTGCGCGAGGTTGAGCGGTTAGACACCTCGACACACAGCTCAGGCTCTGGAACCACCATCCTTGAGAGGTGCTGGACCTTGTTCCACTCTGGAGTTGCCCCCGGTGAGAGGCGCCAAGCCAGTGTGGGCATACTCATTGCCCCCCGGCTTGTGCCTATGCACCGAACAGCAGTTCAGGGTACCCACCCTTTCTAGAGTCCTTCAACGGTGTGTTGGAAAGCGCTCCATCCGGGGACTCCATTGTTCTGCTGGGGGACTTCAATGCTCACGTGGGCAACAACAGTAAGACCTGGAGGGGCATGATTGGGAGGAACAGCCCCCCTGATCTGTTTTGTTGTTGGACTTCTGTGCTTGTCATGGATCGTCCATAGCGAACACCATGTTCAGGCAAAGGTGTCCACATGTACACCTGGCATCAGGACACGTTAGGCTGCAGCTCAATGATTGACTTTGTAGTCGTGTCGTCAGACTTGCAGCCCCTTATCCTGGACACTCTGGCGAAGAGAGGGGCGGAGCTGTCCACTTATCACCACCTGGTGGTGAGTGGACTCAGATGGTCGGGGAAGATGCTGGTCAGATCTGGCAGGCCCAAACGTGTTGTGAGGGTCTGTTGGGAACGTCTGGCGGAGTCCCCTGTCAGAGAGAGCTTTAACTCCCACCTCCGGGAGAGCTTCACCCATGTTCTGAGGGAGGTGGGGGACATTGAGTCGGAGTGGGCTGTGTTCCGCGCCTCTTTTGCTGAAGCTGCGAGTCGGAACTGTGGCCGTAAGGTTGTCGGTGCCTTTCGTGGTGGTAATCCCTGAACTCGCTGGTGGACACCAGCGGTGACGGATGCCGTCAAGGTGAAGGAGTCCTACCGAGCCTTCCTGGCCTGTGGAACTCCTGAGGCAGC
>JALJCO010009773.1:0-30052 GCA_023101725.1 Atherinomorus stipes
CAGGACAATCATATGGTTTGTTTGTTCGTTCATTCTACTTAAAGAATTGGTGGAGATGAAAGGGGATTTCTTTCACCCAGATAATGTCTTGTACAGAGGCCGCTCTGTCTCCCAATCATATGGATGCATGCCGGAGGGTAGCTTTATCTAAATATTGCCCAAAGGAATCAAAGTGATAAAGAAATTTTACCACTGAGTAAATGCACGTATAAACTCCTAGAAATACGGTCCAGGTTGAGAAAAAAAAATCCTTTAAGTGACTCCAACTAAAAAATTTCCTATCAAATTTTGAGGAATCCCTGGGATTTCTGCTGGGATAACATCTTAACCTGTGTGGGGGTGTGTGTGTGTCTGACAGACACAAGAAAGAGAGGAGTAAGTACTGTATGTGATGGTGATAAAAAGAAGCCTTAGGGTCCTACTTACAACACAAGGCACTTCAAAATATCTCTAATTGTAAAAGGTGATTAGTGATGAGATCTTCTATAAAAGATGTTTAGACTTACGTTCCAAGTCTTGAAAAACTGTCCTCTTCTTGCAGGTGAACTGAGAAACACTTGGGGCCTCAGTGTGTTTTCATTGTTGACCTCGTGCACATCCTGAGTGGCACACAAAGACACATGACAGAAAAAAACAGTGGCCCTTTGCTGCTAATATGCTGACATATTAGTTAATGCGCTAAACATGTTCAAATTACAGGATAACTAATGAGTGCGAAACTGTTGAAAGTTAAGTGACTGCCCCTTGTATAGTAGCAGTATATAGTAATGATGATGGTGGTAAATGCTGACAAACCTGGATAAAATTTAGACAAAGTCTATTTTCACTTTTTTTTTTTAACTCACCTCAATTTCATAATTATGTAGGATGTCTGGCAGCGCTCCTGCCACGCTTCCAGTACAAGCTGCGTTCTGTCTGTGAAGCTCCATGAGCCATGTAATGTGCTGATATAGTTCTGCATAAAACCATGTTGGTGATCCTGAACTCAGCACAGACCTACAGAATAACATGGACACAAAAAGTATGTGAAAGACTGAGTAAAATGCTAAAGGCAAACACACAGTCACATTTGATGGGTGCACTATTCTTTAAAAATAGATAGCCAGTACAATAGATAGAATAAGTACGTTTTGACTAAGGGGTGGGAAGCTCCCTAAAGGAGAGGAGATAACTTACATTTTAAAAGCTGGTTTGTGATTACAACATGAATATGTATCAATTCTGGTTGAAAACTGCATTATCTGGCTCACCAAAAAATTCAGTTAAAAGCAAAAACAATAATCATCAACATTCCTGCCCAAACATTAAATTTAATGGATACATCTTACTTGAATGAAAAAAAAATTAAGCATTACCTTGATTGCCAAGGACGCCTTGTGCTGGTACCAACTTCATCCTACAGGAAACACAAACAATTAGTACGTCTGCTTTCTTGAAGTTAACAACTCCTTCAGTTCACCTGATGATATCGGTGAATAGTCTTAATCTGAATCGCCTGAAAAGCTTAACTTTCGTCTGCTCCAATTACACACAAATGAGACCCCCCCGCACACACCGTCTTCTTCGAGGGAGGCGAGGGGGGTGGCTCTACTGTATCATGCCGGCTTATTTCCAACCAAATGTTAGCTTTACCAGCAGAAATACATTTATTAAAAGAAACAAAACTGGCGTCGACTGAAAATATTTATGGTCATTATAACTGAACTCAACTCACGCAACACGTCCTCGCCGAAGACCGTTAACTGTGACCGCATGTTACGCTGAATGTACAAAATAAAGCGCGGGAAAACAAAAAAAAGACTTTGTTGTGGTATTTCATGCTATTAAACAACATTCAGGTGGGTTTGGGAAGACTTTACCCTTGTACTTACCAGTTTTCTTAACTTCAGCAAACGATGCATTCGCCTCGCTTCACGACCGCCATGCTGGTTTGAATTTAGCCTCCTTCAGTCCTGCCAACGTAATGACGCACTGACGTCATTACGTTGCACGCCTTAGTGCATTCAAAGCTTTTGAGTAAGGCAGTGATGACCACTTAGACAATTTAAGTAACACGAAATTATAACTACATTCCTCGTTCAGAACACTTAGTTACTTAAAGTTGGATTGACTTAATAGCGGATTTTGATTACTGTTCTCACAATACTTTTGAGTCAGTAGTAGCGTTCGGGTTTACAGTGGGAATCTGCTCGGATAACCTAGAAATCTAAACAGGAGATCTCTAATACATAATGGAGCTTGGTCATGGAGAGCTTTATATGTGAGAAGAAGAATTTTAAATTCTATCCTGGATTTAACAGGGAGCCAATGAAGAGAAGCTAGAACTGGAGAAATATGATCTCTCCTGCTGGTTCTAGTCAGAACCCTAGCTGCAGAGTTCTGGATCAGCTGGAGACTTTTCAGGCATATTTGGGGCAGCCCAATAATAAGGAATTACAGTAATCAATCTGGAAGTAACAAAAGCATGGACTAGTTTTTCTGCATCGTCCTGAGATAGGATGTTCCTAATTTTAGCAATATTACATAGTTGGAAGAAGGCGGTTCTAGAAACCTGTTTTAATGTGAAACGATAGACAAATCCTGGTCAAAAATGACTCCAAGATTCTTCACTGTGGTGCTGGAAGCCAAATTAATGCATCCAGATCAACTATAAAGCTAGATAATTTAGTCCTGAGTTTTTCGGGTCCAAAGACTATAACCTCGGTCTTGTCTGAATTTAGAAGCAGAAAATTCAGTCATCCAGGTCTTTATGTCACTAAGACATCTTTGTAATCTAACAAACTGATTGGTTTCATCAGGCTTCATAGATAAGTACAGCTGTGTGAAAAATGTTTTGCCCCCTTCCTAATTTCTTACTTTTTTGCATGTTAGTCACACTTAAATGTTTCTGATCATCAAACAAATTTTAATGTGAGTCAAAGATAACACAAGTAAACACAAAATGCAGTTTTTGAATGAAGATTTTCATGAGTGTGTGTGTGTGTGTGTGTGTGTGTGTGTGTGTGTGTGTGTGTGCGCGTGTGGGTGTGTGTGTGTGTGTGCGTGTGTGTGTGTGTGTGTGTGTGTGTGTAGCCATGAACAGGTGGATAGAGTCACATTCCACTACTGAACGCATTATTGACCAACTCTCTGAAACATGGCAACATACAGAACGAGAACAGACAGAACAGGATGATCACTGGTAAGATGGGAGCGCACAGTGTCAGCAGTGACTGACACCAGGGACCTGAAGCTGAACCAGCAATAAGGCTAAAGTCAGAAGGCATGTAGGCACGTATTTTAAGGTGTAAGAACCAAAACCTGTGTCTCACTCAAGCAGTGAGATTCTCACACTCATAGCTACAATTTTAATAGAATGAGAAAGTGTAACTACACCAAACTGAGCCAGCTGGCAGTCATAGTTTAGGTACATTCTTTTCTGCAGCCCTCCTGTGTACGAGCAGTCTGACATGGATGCTCAGCGAGGTCAGTACACACCCGGGCTCCAGGGATCAGGCAGGCCAGATGACAGAGATACTGCAGGGGCCACAAACCCAGACCATCGCTGTGGGACAGCTGGAACCTTCCTCAGAAGGAACATGGAGGTATACACTGTGGCATGTACCCTCTAGATGAAAGAGCTGGGTTTGCTCCCATCACATGGTTGCGTTGTTGACATCATAAGCAGCTGGCACAACAACATCACATAGAGGGTATTCCCCCCCAAACACTCAGACTCAGGGGCGTGATGCAGTCTGGGGGCACTCCAGAAGGCTGCTGGCCTGGTGTCTAGAGAACGTGTGGACATTATACCGTTAAACTTGCGTGCCACCTGTACTGCTGTCTGATACTGTAGGTTGTCACGTTCACGGTGATGATCAACAATGTGTTGCGGCCAATAATAACCCGCTGTTCCCCCATGTTGGTATGAGCTGTGAAACGTAATAAATCAGCAGCATAACAGAGCACAAACCTAAACAACATTCAAAATATCATCCAATTTAAGTGGAAATTCAAAGAGACACTTTACAAAAATAATGTAGGAAAAGAAGATCAATGACCCAATAGGTCATACATGTACATATGTTGATACTGTTATATCATTTTGTAAAGTCCCCATATGAACTGTGAACAAGCGTGCACTCTGAACCCGGATTTTAGATTTACTTAAACCATTTGATCAAAATGTACTAAAATAAATAAGTTAGAGGTTGTTAATAAGAAAAATGAGTGCAAAGTGAATGTGTGAATATTTAAGTTTGATTCACACAAATTTCTAAGTTTTGGTCATGACCATGCAAAATGCAATGTAGGGGAACAGGTTTCCCACAATGCAGATCATGTCCTTTAACAACAAATCAGAGATAAATCACAAATGAAGAATTCATACGCAGGGTTGGTGGTGTCATGTGACTGAGATGAATTTGAGATGATCACACGAACTAGAAAATATGGTTTGTGTGAAGCACCTCATCTAAATTATGTGAAATAAATCAGCTACAGTTTCCTCCTCCACTTCATCAACTTTTAACTTTGTAACATTCATCCTTCTGTTTTTCTTGGCTGTTCAGCCGTGTAAGTAATATGTAAACAATCTTCTGTAATGTTTTAAAGAGGTCAAAGAAAGAGAAGCCAGAATAATATAAACTATGCACCACTCACACTGTGGAGATGATCCAGGTTCCTGGTGCCAGCCTCTGTCTGGAGGCGGAGCCACGACGTCACTCTCTGAGCGTGGTACCATGATGTTGTACTGGGTATCGGGTTACCAGTATGTCTCCCATCACCTCACAGAGCCACGACGTCACTCTCTGAGCGTGGTACCATGATGTTGTACTGGGTACCAGGTTACCAGTCTTTCTCCCAGCACCTCACAGGGCCACGACATCTTCTCTGAGCGTGAGTATGGGTTTGGGGGGGGGGGGGGGGGGGGGGGGCTACGTGCCCAGTACGTGAGGGAGTGATGACGTGGCTCCACCTCCAGACAGGCGCGCCAGGGACACGGATTCATTATAAATTGGCCAGGAGGTGCATAGTTTATATTATTCTGGCTTCCCTTTCTTTGACCCTTTTAAACATTACAGAAGATTGTTTACATGTTTTACTACGGCTGAACGAAGCCGAGAAAAACTAAAAGGATAAATGTTACGAAGTTAAAAGTTGATGAAGTGGAGGAGAAACTGAAGATGATCTATTTCACCTAATTTAGATGTGAGATGCTCCACACAAACCATTTTTCTCAGTTGTCGATCATCATCTCAAATTCATCTCAGTCACCTTGACACCACACAACCCTGCATATGGATTCTTCATTTGTGATTTATCTCTGATTTGTTGTTAAAGGCCGTGAACTGCATTTCGTAAAACCTACTCCCCTACATTTGCATTTTGCATGGTCATGACCAAAACCTTAGAAATTTGTGTGAATCAGACTTAAAATCATTCACACATTCACTTTGCACTCATTTTTCTTAGTAACAACCTCTAACTTATTTATTTTAGTACATTTTGATCAAATGGTTTAAGTAATCTAAAATCCGGGTTTCAGAAGTGCACGTCTTTGTTCACAGTTCATATGGTGACTTTACAAAATGATACAGCAGTATCAACATATGTGCATGCATGACGCACCGGGTTAACGATCTTCTTTTCCTACGTTATTTTTGTAAAGTGTCTCTTTTGAATTTCCACTTAAATTGGATGATATTTTGAATGTTGTTTAGGTTTGTGCTCTGTTATACTGCTGATTTATTACGTTTCACAGCTAATACCAAATGGGGGTAACAGCATGGGTTATTATTGGTCGCAACACATTGTTGATCATCATCCGTGAACGTGTTAACCTAGCAGTATCAGACAGCAGTACAGGTGTGCATGCAGGTTTAGCGGCATAATGTCCACACCTCTCTAGACACCAGGGCAGCAGCCTTCATGAGTGCCTATCAGACTGTAGCAACCAAGGGGGAAGTATACCCTCTATGTGATGGTTGTGCCAGCTGCTTATGATGGTAAGAACGCACTCCTGTGATGGGAGCAAACCCAGCTGCTTTCATCTAGAGGGTACAGATGCCACAGTGTATGCCCTCCATGTTCCTTCTGGAGGAAGGTTCCAGCTGTCCCACAGCGATGGTCTGGGTTTGAGGCCCCTGCAGTATCTCTGTCATCTGGCGCCCACTGCCTGACCCCTGGAGCCCGGGTGATGTACTGACCTCCGCTGAGCATCCATGTCAGATTGCTGCACAGGAGGGCTGCAACAAAGGATGTACCTAAACTATGACGCCAGCAGGCTCAGCCCCTGGTGTAGTTACACTTTCTCATTCTATTAAAATTGTAGCTATGAGTGTGAGAATCTCACTGCTTGAGTGAGACACAGGTTTCGGTTCTTACACCTTAAAATACGTGCCTACATGCCTTCTGACTTTAGCCTTATTGTTGGTTCAGCTTCAGGTCCCTGGTGTCAGTCACTGCCCCTGACACTGTGCCATTCCCATCTCACCTGTGATCATCCTGTTCTGTCTGTTCTCGTTCTGTATGTTGCCATGTTTCAGAGAGTTGGTCAATAATGCGTTCAGTGGTGGAATGTGACTCTATCCACCTGTTCATGGCTACACACACACACACACACACACCCACACGCACACACACACACACCCACGCGCACACACCCACACACACACACACACACACACACACACACTCATGAAAATCTTCATTCAAAAACTGCATTTTGTGTTTACTTGTGTTATCTTTGACTCACATTAAAATTTGTTTGATGATCAGAAACATTTAAGTGTGACTAACATGCAAAAAGTAAGAAATTAGGAAGGGGGGCAAAACATTTTTCACACAGCTGTACTTATCTATGAAGCCTGATGTAAACCAATCAGTTTGTTAGATTACAAAGATGTCTTAGTGACATAAAGACCTGGATGACTGAATTTTCTGCTTCTAAATTCAGACAAGACCGAAGGTTGTCGTCTTTGGACCCGAAAAACTCGGGACTAAATTATCTAGCTTTATAGTTGATCTGGATGCATGAATTTGGCTTCCAGCACCACAGTGAAGAATCTTGGAGTCATTTTTGACCAGGTTGTCTATCGTTTCACATTAAAAACAGGTTTCTAGAACCGCCTTCTTCCCAACTATGTAATATTGCTAAAATTAGGAACCATCCTCTCTCGAGACGATGCAGAAAAACTAGTCCATGCTTTTGTTACTTCCAGATTGGATTACCTGTAATTCCTTGTTATTGGGCTGCCCCAAATATGCCTGAAAAGTCTCCAGCTGATCCAAGAACTCTTAGCAGCTAGGGTTCTGACTAGAACCAGCAGGAGAGAGATCATATTTCTCCAGTTCTAGCTTCTCTTCATTGGCTCCCTGTTAAATCCAGGACTAGAATTTAAAATTCTTCTTCTCACACCTAAAGCTCTCCATGACCAAGCTCCATTATATATTAGAGATCTCCTGTTTAGATTTCTAGGCTTATCCGAGCAGATTCCCACTGTAGGCCCGAACATTACTACTGACTCAAAAGTATTGTGAGAACAGTAGTCAAAATCCGCTATTAAGTCAATCCAACTTTAAGTAACTAAGTGTTCTGAACGAGGGAATTGGAAGTTATAATTTCGTTGTTACTTCAATTGTCTAAGTGGTCATCACTGCCTTACTCAAAAAGCTTTGAATGCACTAAGTGGCGTGCAAAACGTAATGACGTCAGTGCGTCATTATCGTTGGCAGAACTGAAGGAGGCTAAATTCAAACCAGCATGGCGGTCGTGAAGCGGGCTGGAATGCATCGTTTGCTGAAGTTAAGAAAACTGGTAAGTACAAGGCAAGTCTTCCCAAACCCACCTGAATGTTGTTTAATAGCATGAAATACCACAACAAAGTCTTTTTTTTTTTTTTGTTTTCCCGCGCTTTATTTTGTACATTCAGCGTAACATGCGGTCACAGTATACCGGTCTTCGGCAAGGACGTGTTGCGTGAGTTGAGTTCAGTTATAATGACCATAAATATTTTCAGTCGACGCCAGTTTTGTTTCTTTTAATAAATGTATTTCTGCTGGTAAAGCTAACATTTGGTTTGGAAATAAGCCGGCATGATACAAGTAGGCCAAGCCCCCTACGCACTCCCTCGAAGAAGACGGTAGTGTGCGGGGGGGTCTCATTTGTGTGTAATTGGAGCAGACGAGGGTTAAGCTTTTCAGGCGATTCAGATTAAGAACTATTCACCGATATCATCAGGTGAACTGGAAGGGTTGTTAACTTCAAGAAAGCAGACGTACTAATTGTTTGTGTTTCCATGCTAGGATGAAGTTGGTACCAGCACAAAGGCCTCCTTGGCAATCAAGGTAATGCTTAATTTTTTTTCATTCAATAAGATGTATCCATTAAATTTAATGTTTGGAGCAGGAATGTTGATGATATTGTTTTTGCTTTTGAACTGAATTTTTGGTGAGCCAGATAATGCAGTTTTCAACCAGAATTGATACATATTCATGTTGTAATCACAAACCAGCTTTTAAAATGTAAGTTATCTCCTCTCTTTTAGGGAGCTTCCCACCCCCTTAGTCAAAACGTACTTATTCTATCTATTGTACCTACGGCTATCTATTTTTTAAAGAATAGTGCACCCATCAAATGTGACTGTGTGTTTGCCTTTAGCATTTTACTCAGTTTTCACATACTTTTTGTGTCCATGTTATTCTGTAGGTCTGTGCTGAGTCCAGGATCACCAACATGGTTTTATGCAGAACTATATCAGCACATTACACGGCTCATGGAGCTTCACAGACAGAACGCAGCTCGTACTGGAAGCGTGGCAGGAGCACTGCCAGACATCCTACATGATTATGAAATTGAGGTGAGTTAAAAAAAAAAAGTGAAAATAGACTTTGTCTAAATTTTATCCAGGTTTGTCAGCATTTACCACCATCATCATTACTATATACCTGCTACTATACAAGGGGCAGTCCTTCGCTTTAACTAGTTCTCAATTAGTTATCCTGTAATTTGAACATGTTTAGCGCATTAATAATATGTCAGCATATTAGCAGCAAAGGCCACTGTTTTTTTTTTCTCATGTGTCTTTGTGTCCACTCAGGATGTGCATGATACCAACATGAAACACACTGCGGCCCCAAGTGTTACAGTTTTTCAAGACTTGGAACGTAAGTCTAAACATCTTTTTATAGAAGATCTCATCACCTTTTACAATTAGAGATATTTTGAAGTGCCTTTATGTTGTAAGTAGGACCCTAAGGCTTCTTTTTCTCACCATCACATACAGTACTTACTCCTCTCTTTCTGTGTCTGTCAGATACACACACCCCCACACAGGTTAAGATGGCACCCCCAGCAGAAATCCCAGGGATTCCTCAAAATTTGATAGGAAATTTTTTAGTTGAGTCACTTAAAGGATTTTTTTTTTTTTTCTCAACCTGGACCTTTATTTCTAGGAGTTTATACGTGCATTTACTCAGCGGTAAAATTTCTGTATCACTTTGATTCCTTTGGCCGATATTTAGACAAAGCTACCTTCCGGCATGCATCCATATGATTGGGAGACAGAGCGGCCTCTGTACAAGACATTATCTACAGCAAAACTCTTTCATTTCACCAATTCTTTAAGTAGAATGAACGAACAAACAAACGCATATGATTGTCCTGTATTCAGAAATACTTACCAGTGTACTTTTGCATTTTCCAGAGGGAGGAATCAGAGGAGCTGGACATCGGGAACACACCCATTGGTATTGTCACAGTGATCAGAGGAAGAAGTGCATCTTTTTTGGTTAATAATTTTATTTTATATACATATATAATATATATATATATATATTTATGTGTAATGACCTGACTTGATATTTTTAGATTTACTTTTTGGTCATTTATTTATTTAAAATTATTTACTTAAGTTATGTTTTAGAATGACCATAAATGTAAAATAACTTGAAGATGTTGTTTATACCTTTACACTGAGCACAAGTTCCCAATGCTTTTATTCAGGCATTTTAGCATTTGCAGTGATTTACACATAACCATACAAACTTGTTTTATACCATGTCTGTGTGGATGTATGTTGACTGTTCTTTTTCATATGCAAGGTTTCCTTCAACCAAAAAGGGTGTGTTTACATTTTTAGATTGTGCATTTGTTGGCTTGTCTGGGTGCCCACACATAAATGATTTCAAGATGTCATTTTTTATCTTGACCACTGATGATCCCAGCGCTCTTGTGATCTATGCACACACACCCATACAGATGTGTCTATGTGCACTGTATTCTAATAAGTTGGCTACAAAAAAATATGCAACTCTCTGCCTCAAAGAATTAAGTAACTGGAATAGGAGTGATTGTAGAATAAACTAAAATGGTTTAAGTTAGAACTTTCTGAACTTAATAAATTTGATTAAACTGTAAGTGAATGATGCTGGGTGCAAACATTTGTGATTAATTTCACAGAATTAGATGAGATGTTTCACATATTTTAATTTAAATTTTTACCATCATGATGGTTTTGAGTTCATCTTACTTAAAGTAAATGATGAACTCAGTACTGTTCTTACTGTGTAGCAAGAAATTAGTGTTGGTGGGTTTTCTCACCTATTGTCGACCCATACTCTCTGTCCGGGGGCGCTGGATAGTCGGTGTTAAACAGGAATAAACAAACAAGTGAGAGCAGTCACATGCCTACCAACATCATTTATAAATCCTCATTTGTTAATGATCTCCAATTTATTGTTAAAAAAGTGAACTGCATTGTGGGAAACCTGCTCCCTCACCATCCCTAACTCATTTTAATTAAAGGGGAAGTTCAGGATTTTTGACATAGGGCCTCATTTTCAAGTGAGCCAGAATGCTACTTCTCACTGAAGATGGTTTCAACATATTTCTTTCCGTTATTCTAGTTCCAGGAGGTCGCTGATGCTAATGCTAGTGCAAGTCAATAGGAATCTGCTAGCCTGTGATTAATAACAATCTTATCTTCTCCACAGAACATCCGAGGTGAATCATTTCTAACTTCAGAGTATCTGTGTAAATGCCGTGTTAACAGAATAATGTTACAAATCAAACTAACCTGCATTTCGTTGCATTTTGATTGTTGCTGCTGAGACACTTTACAAAGTTTTACTTCCTGTATTTGGCAGCAAAGTGATGTCATCTGCTGCTACATGCATGAAGTAATCTGATTACACAAATATAAAGTCTAAACTACGGCCACATCTGAAAGGCACGAGGATATGTCGCATTTTGAAGATGATTTCAAACTTTTTCATCAAACTAACTGTCACCATGTCTCTATGAACCAGAATACACTGACAAAGGTAGTAAGCTGGTAAGAAACTAGTTCCTCAATATGAAATGCAAAATTTGTCATACAAGGCTAGTTTTACTAGTTTAACACACAAGTTTACTAGTTTAACACGACATTTACACAGATAGGCTTGCTGATTTGCCTCGGATGTTCTGTGGAGTGGATAAGATTGGTTTTAATCGCAGGCTGCAGTTCCTATTGACTTCCCTGCATTAGCATCAGCAACCTCCTGGACTGGATACGGGATGAAATATGTTGAAACCGTCTTCAGTAATAAGTAGTATTCTGGCTCACTTGTAAATGAGGCCTATGTCAAAAATTCTGAACTTCCCCTTTAAGCTGTTTCAACTTAAGTAAATTAAGTTATCTAACTTTGCCCTCCAAAGTTCTTACAACTTATTTAGAATAAGTATTACTAACAACTAAGTTAGAATTAAGTTCTGCCTACTAGATAGATTCTATTTAAACCAATATTACAATTTACAGTGTGGTTATTGTACTTCTGTTGCTGTGATGAAAATGTTTTGAAGAAATAGACATGAATAAAACGTTTGAAATATTCTGCATTTGTTGTGTGATGAACTTTGAGTAATCTGAACTTTTAAAAACAAGTAATTTATGAGCTGTGTAAAATGATCTTTTTGGTTACAAATAAGTATATTTTTTTAGTTTAAAATGTTGATCAATTAAGTACAATATCATCATAACAATTTATTACAAATAAATTAAAAGATATATACAAATTAAAACAAATGTTTTGAGTACAGAACACTCACAATTTTTTTTTTTTATAATAAGCACTATTTGAGTGTAAATGATGTAAAAAATTTAAGTACTTCAAACTTAAATATTTTAACTTGCTAACTCAAAAACTTTGAGGTAATCAGTTTCCACAAAAGTTTTGAGTATTCTGAACTTATTCGGGTTTACAGTGATTGTTATCTTATAGTTTATCATATTTTATTTTTATGCACCATTGGTTTGCGTGGACTGTAATTTCATCAGTCGGATGTCTAACGTGGCACATTTGACAATAAAGTTGACTTTGACTTGACTTTGAGCTTTTAGTTGATGTCACTGGTGTTGCGTACTCTATCTGCAGGGAACTCCAAATGAATTTAATTAAAACGTATCAAATGACAATTTAGTCAATAGATCATGTTTAACAATATGTGGTGCTCTGCAGCAGCCATTTTGTTAAATGCATTTTTCGTGAAAACTGTCACTGGTGTTACCTTCCTTACTGTATGGGAAACACCAATGAGAATCAGTAAATCAGTAATAAATAAGCATCTTTTGTTATGTGCAATTCACTGTTGTTACTGAGGTTTTCCTTACATTCATTCATAAAATGGGTCATATTTCCCTTAATAATTTTATAAATGAAATTTTTGCTGTACTTATAAGTTAAGACTTCAATGTTTACACCAGATTTTCAATTATTTTCATTTTTGTAGCAAAAACATGGCTGTGTAAATAATAACAATACATTTTATTTAAAAAGCGCTTTTCAAGTCACTCAAGGTCACTGTACAATAAAAGTAAACCACAGAACAAACACCACAATAAAAACAATAAAAGGCCACAGAGTAGCACAAAAATCCGATTACAGAGAGTAGGCTATCTTGACGAGGTGAGTTTTGAGCTTGGACTTGAACAGAGGGAGAGTGTCACTGTTACGGATATCCGGTGGGAGGGAGTTCCAGAGTTTGGGGGGAGAGCGGCTGAATGCTCTCCTCCCCATGGTGCTGAGACAGCAGGTGGGGACAGTGAGGTGGATGGAAGAAGCAGACCTAAGAGAGTGTGATGAAGTGACAATTTGGAGGAGTTCAGACAAATAAGGGGGGGCAGGATGGTGGATAGCTTTAAATGTGTACAGAAGGATTTTGAATTCTATTCTGGAGTTAACCGGGAGCCAGTGCAGCTGCTGTGGGATGGGGGTGATGTGGTGAGAGGAGGGGTTCTAGTGATAATGCGGGCGGCTGAATTTTGAACCATCTGTAGCTTATGGAGGGACCTCTGAGAAATAGTCAGTTCTGGAGGTGACGAGACTGTGGACAAAGATACCAGCAGTACTGGGGGTGAGGGAGGCGGAAACGAGAGATGATACGTAAATGGAGATATGCAGAGCGAGTGATATTACTGTTGTGCGCTTGGAATGATAGTGAGCTGTCGAGGATGACACCCAGACTCCTAACCTGAGGGGAGGGGGAAACTGGGGATCCGTCGATGGATCCCCAGTCTGACTTTGGAAAGGACAGATGCAGTACCTATGAGGGGGATTTCTGTTTTATCTGTGTTCAATTTAAGAAAGTTGGAAGGGAACCAGGGTTTTATTTTGGATAAGCAGGAAATTAGGGAGGAGGGAGGGAGAGTGGGGCTGGGCTTGCTAGAGAGGTAGAGCTGGGTGTCATCACGAAGCAGTGGAAATGGATGTTGTATTTACGGAAAATATTGCCAAGGGGAAGGAGATAGATAATGAAAGAGAAGAGGCCCCAGGACTGAGCCCTGTGGCACACCAGATGTAACAGGGGAGGGGTGGGATCTGAAGGACTTGAGTTGAATGAACTGAGAGCGGCCTGAAAGATCAGAATGAAACCAGTCTAGAGGAGTATGGGAGATGCCGATGGAAGACAGTCTCTGGAGGAGAATAGTGTGAGAAATTGTACTTAGGTCGAAGAGGATGAGAATAGTGAGTAGACCAGAATCAGCAGCCATGAGAAGGTCAGTGATTTTAATGACAGCCATCTCTGCACTGTGGTGAGGACGAAAACCAGACTGGAACTGTTCATAGAGGGAATTATGGGTCAGATGGGTGTGGAGTTGTGTGGCAACTGTTTTTTCGAGAATTTTTTAAATGTAAAGAAGGTTAGAAATGGGGCGAAGATTAATGTAGTTATTAGGATCTGAACCGGGTTTCTTAAGTATAGGGGTGACAGCAGCAGTATTAAAGAAAATGGGAACAGTTCCAGTCGTGAGTGAAGAGTGAATGATGGTAGAAATAAGGGGGAGCAGAGACAAGAAGCAGGACTTAACCAATACTGTTAAGTAAAGGGAGGGGATCGAGTTGACAGGTAGGGGGCTTGAACTTGCGGATGAGGTCAGAGATCTCAGAGGCATTTGGAAGTTTGAAACTGGAAAATGAGTGACAGGGAGGGAATTGGTCATGGGACAAGCTGGATGAGAAATCAGATTTTAGGAGCTGGTGGATTTTCATAATCTTCTCATCAAAAAAGAGAGTTACAGGTGTCAGAAGAATGCAGATGGGATTGACCAGTGAAAACAGTGACCTGGTGTTACCTTCATTGGAGCAGATAATTCCTTGTAAAGGCCCTTTCAGATAGAACGCGGCAAGCGCAGGAGGACGGCGGCAAACCCATTCATTGTGTATGTGGTACCGCCGCGGCAGCACGTTCCGCCATGCCGCGGAGCACCGCGAACCGCAAGGTGGGCGCATGCCGCCGCGGTGGCGCTGACGCTGCTGCGCTCGAATTGAACATTTTTCAATTCGGGTGCAGCGCGCTGTGACGACATCCTAGCGCGTCCAATAGGAGAGGCCAGTTCAGGGGAAAAAAGTGGTCCTTGTTCAGCCTGAAGTAAACCTGGAAGAGGTCTGTGTGAAAGAATGCAGCTCTCGGACGAACCTGAACCCCCCCAAGTTCTGCCTTGTTACCAGGATCAGGTGGACCCCCACCCTTTTATCTGCTGCTGATCTCTTCCTTCTCCTCTGGAGCAAAGCTCTTTGCTGCGACCATGAGATGTACATCTGTCACAACGAAGCGTGCCGGGGAGAAAACACTTCCTGGTCCGTCGCTTAGCAACGCGTGCCTGACGTGCTCGCTGCCGCTGTGCTCTTTCGCCGACTCTGCGCCCTACCCCGCGGTGAACGCCGCGAAAAACGCGTCCTATCTGAAAGGGCCTTAAGACTGTAGATGGGTATTGTACATTTCCTTGTGAACAGTTAATCCAGTTTTTCTGTAGACACGTTCAAGTTGTCGGTTTTTTGGCTTTCAGAGACCGGAGTCCGGGAGTAAACCAGGGGAAAGTGCAGGAGAAGCACACAGAACGAGTTTTCACTGGAGCAAGATGGTTCATAATACTGTTCAAATTATTGTTGTAATGGGCAACCAGTTCATCAGGGGAGGAGAAAAGGTCAGGGATCGGAATTCTTAATATTCTTAATATTCCAGAAAGAAATGATCAGTGTTGTGTAGTAACTAAGTAAAAATACTTCATTACTTTACTTAAGTAGTATTTTTTTTATATTTGTACTTTACTACTTCTATTTCTGATGACTTTTACTTTTACTTCACTACATTTTCAGAGGAAAATCAATACTTTTACTCCATTACATTTACCTGAGCATCTTAGTTACTCATTACAAAATAAGAAGGAACCTAACAGCCAATGGACAATCTGTGTTTTGCTGTGGTGGAACTAGAAGCCACTAGTAGCAGCCTTGTGCAGCCGTCTCTGAAGCTAAACACACCTTTACCTGCCTCAGCAGCAGGTGAAAGACTGTTCAGCATCGCTGGTCTGGTCTTCAGTCCAAGAAGAGCGAGGCTGAGTTCTCACCATTTGGAGAAACAACTTCTTTTGAGGTTGAACAAAAAGTTTTTCACGGTTCAGTCATGACTGGATGGACAGTTCATGTGCTGTCACACTGCAGTCATGTTAAAGTTCAACCAGTCAAGTTTTTTGTTTGTTTGCATCACCTCCGAGCACCAAGAGTTTACTAGGAATGATTTTATATTGAATGCATGTGGGTATGAATGTTGGTAGGCATGCAGGTCTGTAAGGATGTGTTTGTGTGTACAGTATTTTTCTATATGGTTGGTTTATGTAAGGAGGTATTGAAACTCCTTTACACTTTGCAAATTAAAACTTAAAACTAAAATAAAATAAAGAAAATGTTAAACTCAAATTTCAGATTGTGTTTTATTACCAGTACTTTTTACTTTTGATACTTAAGTACAGTAAATACTAGCTACTTTTTTACTTTTACTCAAGTAATATTCTAGCATGTGACTTTCACTTTTACTTGAGTCATTTTCCAGCAAAGGTACTTTTACTTTTACTCAAGTATGGCTTTTGGGTACTTTATACAACACTGGAAATGATGCGAGGGGACCTGGTTCTGGAGAGACTGAGTTTAACATCAAAGGAGAAAAGGAAATGGTCAGTAATGGTGAGTTCATCAGCTGTACAGTTTCAGGGGTTGAGACCAGAACAGCAGATTAAGGGTGAATTCCAATTCCTGTCTTAACCTTCAATCTCAAAAATGCGCACTCCCGGGAAGAGCAAGTGCTGTCCCGATTCTAAGAAAGTTAAGTTAAGGGGCAAGTTTGAGGGCTGAATCATCCTCAATATTGAGATTCTCCGACACCACCCCTTGTGAGTAAGGGCTCCCAGAATGCAAGCAGCAAAGAAGACGAGCTACAAATCTTAAGCATTTTCTTTGTTAATGGAGATATAAATATTACGAAAACCATTGTTTAATATTAGTTTGGCCCATGTTATGGATTAGTTACCTCATTGTTGCATAATATTTATTTTTATTTTACGATCTTTTGTCAATAGCGGCCGGTGCGGTCAAGCCACGTTACTATCGTTTAAGTTAGTTAACGTTATAAAATGGTCATTTTTCTCTGCGCTAATGTCATTGTTTTAGAACGTGCTTGTGATGATAACAGTATAAGAAAACCGGGCTGATGTCATCTCCAGTAGTGGCAGAGTTATGGAACGATAGTTCTGTTTCAGTCCTTCTGTAAACCAAGCACCTCGCGCTCTTCGCAGGTCGAGTCCTAATGACAATTGTCAGTCAGGTGACGTGTCGGCCAGCTGACTGCAGTCATCCAGGAGTTCACAGAACCACAGTTACCTACGTAACTTTCGTTATAGCTGGTGTTTACCTTTCAATAAGTCGTGGTATGCGGTGACAGCTGAACATGTCCATGGTTAGGCAGGTTAACAGTGCAAATAAATGTAAATAAATTATTCTTCTTCTGCGTCTTCTTCTTCTTCTTCTGAATTGACAGACTGAACGCCGCTTTGGCGTAATGCTGCCCCCCACAGTTTAAAGACGTATCTGCATTTAAGGGTGTCCCATTCCCAAGTCACAAAATAGCCCTTAAGACTTGGTTTTGATGGCTACTAAGATTGAGGGTTGAGCTTGAGGGTTAAGATAGGAATTGGAATTGGGCCTAAGTCTAGGATATGACCTTTTTTATGGATGGGGAGGTCAATGAATTGTTGAAATCCAAAACTCTCAAGAGATGATGAAAAATCTCTGGTGAAGGGGTGGTTACTATTGTCCATATGTATGTTGAAGTCCCCCCAAAATATTACATTTGGTGAGAGTGCAGATAATTGGGTGAGTAAAGTGGAAAAGTAATTTTAAAAATCAGTAATTGGCTTAGGAGGGCGATAAACCGTAGCAATTATGGTGGGAGTGGGTCCAGACAACTTGCATGCAAGGCACTTTAAGGAGCTGAAGGCAGGAATAGTCACCGGGAGGACTTTCCATCTCGCACAATGAATTATCATGAGACCTCCTCTGCGACCAGAGCCAAGAGGTTGGCAGATGTGAACAAACCTCGGTGGTTGAGTCGTTGAGTTGAGAAAAGTCCTGGGGTTGTTGCCATGTTTCGGTTAAACAGAGAAAGTCAAACTTACGGTCGATGAGGAGATCCTGGAAGAGATGTCCTTTACTTGTGAATAAAGTCTTTCAGTCACACTTTGAAAAAACTTTAACAAAAATATGAAATACAGTCTCCTACCACACTGAATATGTTGTTTGCTCAAATACTTGGAAAAGCCTTTCGTGCACGCAGTCGATTGACATCGATAGCGCTACACTGCCCTCTGGTTTCCAAAAAGTGTACAACCCCAGTTTGATGCCAATAAAAATTGAATGGTTAAAGGGATATTGTGTAAGTTCTCCTGTTATTTATTCACAAAAACTGATTATTTGGTTCAAAAGTGTTTTTTCATTAATCAGTAATCACTGCCATCAACAAACTGAAGTGCTCCTCTAAGTTCTAAATTTGCCGTTCGTATCATTCATTTACACATCGAGCGGGGCGGCTCGGTGGGGGCTGCCATGTCGTATCGCCATGTTTTTGCGTTCGGGAGAAGCGTGACAGCAGGAAAACACAGAAACTCACCGGACACACCGGAGTTTTCAGCTCAGTTCGAGGTAATGCCTTTGAAAAGTCACCGCGCTGCAGTGGGAGAAACCAGCGTCTCACTGATGCTGCGTTCACGTGCAGTCGGGCAGACGGCCGTTGGTAACAAACCAGATGTCATTTTAATCAATGAAGCCGAGCGAAAGACGGTAAAACATGGGTCAGGAAAAACAGTACGACATCGCCATGACAACCGAACAGATGTGGACTGATGTCACTGTAACTGACGGACCACATCTTCACATAGAGGCCGGTGATAACTTTACATGCAGCGGATGTCGTCAGTCTGCCCGGTTTCACGCGAATGCAGCATGAAAAGTACGAGGGAGCTGCTCCTGATTACACAGTGCCCCTTTAAATTATTATTAATAAATGTTTGAATATATTTAAATATTGATATATATATATTAAAAAAAAGAAATTGAATTTGATTTCTGGGCAAAAGTGAAAGCCTTGGTTTAAGTATTTGATATTTAATGAAATTATAATTTAACAATGAAGTTGTCATATTTATCACTACAGCCCCAAAGCAACCCAGCCAGCCCCCACTCTCCCCAGGTGCCACCCCAACAAGAACCTGGTCTGTCTATGCACACCGGGTGTGCATAGACAGACCTTGATAGACAGACTTCATAGACAGGTGGACGACAACTCCAGAAAAAAAAAGCAAATATGGAAGAAAAGACTGCATTAACTGCGTCTGTTATTCCTCCCAGGCTTTTGATTTGCCTGTCCCTGTCTGATGAAATTAAAATGTGTTTTTTTTTTAACTCAACTTCACTCAAAATAATCTATCTCTGCTTCAGGGAAGTTTTTCTTTCTCTCTCTCTGTCTACTTGTGCCTTAACTGACAGATAAGCCAGAGATGTCAATCTGCACCTCCTTTAATGGAGCTCATTGACAATTCACGGGCGGAGATTTATGCAAACAACTGATTACCGGGGGCGTGCTGTCAATTTACGATCGTTTGGCATTCATGATCTACACGTGTTTACGTTCAAAGCTGAGTTTCCCCGAACACAATTTCACGTGTTCCTGAATCTGGGGTAGGTTTTTAGTGGAGTAGGCCTTTACGAGAAAATCTGTCCGTAAATTTACTAACGCTTCATGAAGGAGACCCAATGATTTTTTCTCACATTGAATATTGTATAACTTCTAGGTCACTTACTGACAGTGCAACACTCAAACCCACAAAATCCCTTTTTAAGAAAGCCATGAAAAATCTTTGATTAAAAAAAATCATTTAGTTTCCTGCATTGTTGTAGATAATCATAAATGTCTTAATTTCAATAACTTTGTTAATTTGAATAACTTTGTTAAAGTTATACCGTGTAACTTTTGGCCACTAAACCTGTAACTTCCCACAGGCGCCACAGCTGTCTCAAAATTAAACAGTCTCAGTCTGTGTTTCGGAAAAGTGTTGCAGACACTTTGAAAAGCTGATTTTTAAGTCATCAAGCCATTAATCAAAGCGCTCCAGGTTACATGATCCAATGGGAGACGGCCCGCTCCTGAGAAAATACAATGCCTGGTTTTTGAGAATGACATCCCCCTCAGAGCAATGACATGCGTCAAGTGCTCTATGTTGACAGCAGAAATCCGCTATAGTTACTTATATTAATAATAATGTTAGAATATAATGTATCATAATATTTGGCCAACACTGAGTTCAAAAGTTACACGGTATCACTTTAACTTAAAGAATGTTTGCCTGATTTATAAGGTGTTACATGGACTGGCCCCGCCTCCCCTGACAGACTTTATCAAAGCAAAACTAAGTAACCCCCCCTCCCCCCCCGCAGCTCGGGGGGACTGTGAAGTGCCATTCAAGCGCGCTGCTTTTGGACAGACAACATTTGTGGTCAGTGCGGCTAAATATTGGAACAGCTGACCATTCAACATAAGAAACTCAGAATCATGTAGCATTTTCAATTCACAACTGAAAGATTGCATGAAGGAAAACCAACCCTGTGGCCATTAGACCAGTAGACTGTCCTCACAATGACATTTTCCATGTGGGGTTGTAAATGGTAAATGGACTGTACTTATATAGCGCTTTTCCAGTCATACTAACCACTCTAAGCACTTTACACTACATGTCACATTCACCCAGTCACACAAGCCATCATACACACATTCATACCCCGATAGGCACATCGGGAGGCAACTTGGGGTTCAGTGTCTTGCCCAAGGACACTTCGGCATGTAGTCTAAGGAAGCCTGGAATCGATCCCCGACCCTTCAGTTGAAAGACAGGTCTTTCAACCCGTCTACAGCCGAAGAGCTACGGCTGTAGCTCTTCCACCTGAGCTACAGCCGTTTTTCTTTTCGTGTGTGTGTGTGTGTGTGTGTGTGTGTGTGTGTGTGTGCGCGCGCGCGTGCGTGGGTGTGTGTGTGTGTGTGTGTGTGTGTGTGTGTGTGTGTGTGTGTGTGTGTGTGTGTGTGTGTGTGTGTGTGTGTGTGTGTGTGTATATATACATATGTCTAATGCTTGGTTTTTCTATCTATTGTCTTTTTAGTCACCTGCCTAGGGACTGCAGATGTAAATTCACACTTGTGCTACCATCAGGCATATTTACGTTGTAGACAGTCATTAATATGCACTGTCCCTATGAACAGCTAGAATTCCACATCAGACCAGAATGGGGCAACATTCCTCTCCTAAAACTCCAGAAACTGGTCTATTCACTTCCCAGACGTTTACAGAGAGTTGTTAAAAGAAGAGGAGATGCTACACGATGGTAAACATCACCCCGGAACAAATTTTTACAGATGTAATGCTACATGAGGGTAAACATCACCCTGGAACTACTTGACTTTTTTCTTTTAGTGAGGGTGCATGCATAGGGATGGGTACCGAAATCGGTACTTTTATTGGTACCTACCGAACTCCGTCGGTACTACCGGGTACCGATTCACGTCAAATCAAACGGTACCATGTTTCGGTACCTAAATGCATCCTTTTTAATGTGTGGTAGTGGAGGAGTTTGTTATTTCTGTGCCGCACGTGAACGTTGCATCGCAGCATGAAATCAGCAGCAGCGGCCGCGTGTTCAGTCAGAAGCTTTCCTGCTTCACTTCTCTAAAACATCAAGTTCGCTGCATTATTTGTGACGTCAGCGGCGGGAACACGTCTGATCTGAGGAAGCAGCTGATTAAACACAATATTCTTTTCAAAGCTCCGTTCGCGTCATCCGCAGCCCGCAGAAAAAAAGAGGGAGAAGTCGGTCAGCGCCTCGGCGGCTGAACAGATGTAATCGAGGGCAGATAATAACCAGCAGGTTCACAAACTGCCGTTCAACAACTTAATACGATGTGAATATTTACTGAGTTTACCATCAACCTACACAGTAAACCAGTTCTGGAGCGACGCGCATGTCACGTCTCTCCCTCCCTCCCTCTGTCGCGTCCCACATCTTTATTAAACTCTTCATCACAGCGGAGTTTCCGCACGCGAGTGCACCAGCCCCCATACTTACATCTGATAAATAAGAGTCTGCGTCTCTCTGAAACAGCTTGTATGGTTTAACCAGCACGGCAGAAACTGTCTGCATCAAGTTAGTAACCTGATCCCTGCAGCAGGATTACAGCCTCCAGACCTGCGCAAAACGCGCCACAAAATCAGTTTAGTGTCGGAGAATATTCCGTCTTTTTTCTCATTAAATTATTCTGTCATTATTATTATTTCGTCTGGAACAAACTCCCAGAAAGTCTCACATCAGCTGAAACACTTGTTCTCTGCATTCACATAGATTTTACTCTAAAGTTCAAATCTGCACGGCTCTATGCTCTCTCTTTTTAATCTTAAATATTTTTAATGTTTATCATTTTAAAATCATACTTCTACTTTTTTGTTCTTAATCATTTTCCCTTTTACACCCCGCTGCATTGCTTATGGTTTATCTAAAACACTTTGAATTTTCCTGTAGGCTACATGAAATGTGCTGTATAAAAACTTGCCTTGCCATTAAAGTTTCCCTGTTACCAGACGCTCTGACATCATAGAGAAACAGCTGGATTTTGCTTTAATATATTATTAAAAAATTCTATGTTGAGAATGAGAAATAAATCTGTTATTGCCATATAAACACATAAAAGTACCGAAAACTGGTACCGTTTGGTACCGGTACCGATTCACAGGTACCGAAAGTTGGTACCGTATCGATACAAATGTGAAAGGTACCCATCCCTATGCATGCAGAAAGCATAGTCCGGAAGACTCGGTCCGATTGGGGACTCGGTTCGGCTAAACGAGCTAAACGGGCCAAACCTTTTGAATAATTTTCCCAGTCTCAGGTGGCGCTGCATTCAGATTAGGGCTGCAACGATTACTCGAGTAATTCGAGTAACTCGATTCATAAAATTGCTCGAGGCAAAATAACTGCCTCGAGGATTGGTTAAATTCACTCTTTGCATTTTGCGCATCCGCCCGGATGGTTTTTCTGTTGCACAACGTTAACGCAAGGGACGTTCCACCCGGACTGGTATTTCTGTTGAACATAGCAGCTTTATGGTGATAACGTAACTAAAGTGGAGGGAGGAAAAACTGTATGGGACCCTACAAACTGGACCGAAAGAGAGAGGAAACACAGTTCCCTCTCCGCGGTTCGGTACGTGCGTGATCCATGACATAGAAATGATATAAGTCCTTCATTTATTTGTATAATCCGTGGATTTGGCTGCGCCTGGTCAGTAAAGGCAGTTCAGAGCGGGTCCGTCTGCTCTGTGCTCCGTGTGCTGCGCAGCCTCCGAAACTTAACAAGACCGTTTTAATCAATGGTTTAGTCGCCACCGGGGACCCGCGGCTCGAGCCAGAAGCACGCTGTCGCAGCTCTTCTATAAATATGGAAGTCGAGTCTGTTTGTGACAGAGCAGCTTCCAGAATCATCTCATTAGTTCAGACAGGAGGAAATCAGACGTAGAAGTAGCAGAAAGCATCCGGTGACTTTTAATATAAAAGCCCCTTCAAGTTTACAGTTGCTGAACTACATCAAACGTTACATTACCAGTGATACCAGGTTAAAAGTCTGTCAGAGGGTCTCAGCAGATTTTTTTTTAATTTTCATAACAATAAATAAATGATTTTTTTAAACTGCTGGGAGTCGGTTCAGCAGGTGCTGATCATCCTTTCTTGTTAATACATTCATACTGCAAGTGTTGTGGACTTGAATATGTATTTAGGTCCTCTAATGAACGGCCAATTGTTTCCATTTCAGTAAAGCAGAATAGGGGATTATCACGCTTCCGTGTTCCGAACTTTCGGTTTTAAACAGTTAGACGGCCCACTTCCGGTTCAGTTCAATTTCCCTGCTTTACTTCGTAGATAACGTGAATAAACGCCAACCCTACTGAAATTTTCACGGATTCCAGACTGAAGTGATACTAAGTAGGAAGTGGATCAAAGCGATTCTCCAGAGTGAAGGGCCGAACTTTATAATAAAACAACGTAGCATGTTTGTTTGCAGCCGGTGGGGCACAACACCGGCATGCTAGCATTAGCCAGCTAGCGTTTACCGACGTGCTTAACTTTGTGCGTCTTAAAACACACATACATCTGAAAATCGGGTCTGTACCCCCCCCCCGTTTCCAGTGGAACAACTGGGGACTGCCAAGAAAGGAGACGCTTTCAGATGCTTGTGTGTTTTCAGCCGCACAAAGTTAGGCACGTCATCAAGCTGGCTAATGCTAACCTGCTAACAGTAGTCCGCCAGCTACTACTCTGTTAAACTTTGTAAATCGGATAATCGCCAATGCCAAGTTTTCATTCCAGACTGAGTGATGCTAAGGAAGAAGTGGATCAAAACGACCGATTCGCCGCAGTGGAGGACCGAACTTTATAATAAAACGATACACGTTTGTTTGTGGCCGGCAGACTATACAGTCGTGTTAGCCTGTAAGCATTAGCCAGCTTGATGACGTGGCTAAAGTTGTGCAGCTGAAAACACACAAGCATCTGAAAGCGTCTCCTTTCTTGGCAGTCCCCAGTTGTTCCACTGGAAACGGGGGGAGTACAGACCCCGATTTTCAGATGTTTGTGTGTTTTAGGACGCACAATGTTAAGCACGTCCAGTAAAAACGCTAGCTGGCTAATGCTAGCATGCTGTGAAGTGCCGGTGTTGTGCCCCATCGGCGACAAACAAACGTGTGTTTTATTATAAAGTTCGGCCCTTCACCGCGGACAGGAATCGATCGCTTTGATCCAGCTTTTGATCCAGTATCACTTCGGTCTGGAATGAAAACTTAAGTATGTTTGTAGTTTATCCGATTTAAACATTATAACAGAGCAGAAGAAAAACGGCTGTCGTTAACATGGCCCGGAAGAGGAAGTGTCCAAAAGCCGGGAACTCCCGAGAGCGTGATAATCCCCTATTAAATGTGCAGATGTGGAAGCAACAATTATGTTTTTGGCTGAGAAGCGGGGGGGGGGGGGGGGGGGGGGATCAGTGCTGCATTCAGGGAAAACTCAGCACTGTAGAACTCTGGAAGCTAGAAATTCTAGCTCTTATAATCAATTTAAGTTGTGAAACTTAAAAAACTTGCAAAATGTCCAATTTATCCGATTACTCGATTAATCGTCAGAAGAATCGCTAGATTACTCGATTACAAAAATAATCGATAGTTGCAGCCCTAGTTTATACTGGCAGGTTTGCGTCGGGTCGGTTAAGACCGGTTAATACTTGTGTGGCAAGACAAAGGAGGACCTGGGCGGGAATTGAACCCAGACTCCCAGGTGAGAGTCATGTGCGCTAATCAGTCAGCCAAAGGGACATCCCTTGGCCAAGTAGCCAGGGAACATGAACACTCGGAGGCATAGTGACAGGACTGTCAACTGCCACACTTGCATGTCTGGGTCAAGTTGGTTAATACCTGTTTGTGCTTGCACATTTGTGTCAGGTTGGTTAAGACCAGTTTACACTTACACATCGGCGTGAAGTCGGTTAAAGGATAACTTTATTTTTTTTCAACATGGACCGTATTTCTAGGAGTTTATACGTGCATTTACTCACCTGTAACATTTCTGTGTCACTTTGACTCCTGTGGAAGATAGTTCATTGAGTCGCCCTTCAGTGTACATCCATTTAAAGCAGTGTTTCTCAATTCCAGTCCTCAGGACCCACTACCCGGCATAACTTCTAGGCAACCCTGCTTTCACACACCTGAATCAAATGAATGGCTCATTAACACACTGCAAAGAACTTGATGAGGAAGTTCATTTATCTGAATCAGGTGTGTTGAAGTAGGAACACATCAAAGCTATGCAGGGCAGTGGGTCCTGAGGACTGGAATTGAGAAAGACTGATTTAAAGGGAGAGACGGGGCAGCCTCTATACAAGGTATTATCTGCAGCAAAACTCCTTCATTTCACCAAAACTTTAAATAGAATGAACGAAAAACAAGTACTATTGTCCTGTGAGTCCAAATTTAGCTGTCTATTAGTTATTGGGGGCTTTTTCCAAACTCTACAGGCCACACATGCCCCCGATGTGTGCTTCCGCAGTACACCTGACAGCAGCTCACAACCCAGACAACAACAAACCACAATCCACAAAACTTGGACCAGTTTATACTCGCATGTCTGCGTCAGGTTGGGTAAGGCCGGTTTATACTCGCATGTGGGGCGCTGTTGGGGGCCAGGAGCTTCATTGTGAGGGGGGGAACGGCGCTCCGGTCCAATGTAGATAAGTGGCATGGCCTCCCAGACATGCTATGGTAAAGTTTTAATCACTATGTGCTGGTGATGGCTTTCTTTCTTTCCCCCTTCCAGCAGTCGCAAGTATCACAAAGAACCACCCCTGAGATTTTTGGTGTTGTCAGCAAGATATCGGCCCACTGCAGAGGATGTGGGTCTCACTAGTATGATCAGTGTTTTAATTTCTTTTAGATTTTTCTATTATATTTTTAAACTGGTATTCTTTTACATAGCCCACCACCTGCACTGTCCGTCGGGTGGCCGAGAGAGTGAAGTGATGAGCCAGGGACCGGCAGCAGGGACGGAGGTGCTGGCGCTTACCTGCAGCTGGTTGGTCGGTTTATACTGGCGCATCTGCGTCAGGTCAGTTAAAGCCAGTTAATTCTTGCAAAGCGTCTGCATTAGATTGGTTGAGGCATGTTTATACTTGCGCATTGTCTGTGTTGGTTTATACACGTGTGGCATCTGCGTCAATTCAGTTATGGTTGGTTTATACATGCGTGGTGTGGACTCACCCAGGGTTGGATGTGTATTGATGTTTGGCATCTGTGTGGACACTTCTGGCAGGAGCCTTTTGATACTCACAGGAGGTGGTGGAGCTTTTAAATGAAAATAAAATCTCTAAATTGGCATCCACTGATCAGAGTTATAGGATTTCTGTTGGACTTCTTTTATTACCCAGAAAAAGCTGACTTTCCCACAGAAATTTACCAGTAAAATAAATCAATTTCCCATCAAAGCCAGTGCTGAGTGGTACTCACCAGTGCAATGCTGGGAGCATTCAGCTGGATGTTTGCCACAAACGTCCGCACACTTCATGCAGTTCTTCAGCAGACTGTCATAGTAGTGGCCATGCTTCGCTCTACAATTTGCAGACTCTGGACAAAAGAAAAGTGAAATAGTGAGTCCGAGGTTGTGACAAACTGAATTCATGTCTGTGCTGACAGATGAGCAGTGAAACACCAACCTACACTGATACATGGTTCCAAAGCCTACAGCCTTGATCAAAATAAAAAAAATTGTGATTAAACATTGATACAGATATGCCAAAGAAGGAAGTGTTTACTAGGGGTGCAACAATACGTTATATTCATATAGAATCAAACTAAAACGGGTGCGTATCAAATATTGAACAATACAGAGTTTTTTATTTATTTTATCAACTTGTCCAACGATGAGCTCGGTGTTGAAAATTCAGTGGATCTATGTTCAACTGCATTCAAGATCTGGTATTTGGAAATACTTTGGTTTTCATGTTGTGTATGACCCTAATGGTAAGCTGTTGTGGACAAAAGGACATTCGGTTAAAAAAAAAGGCATGAAAATGTATTAATTTTTTGTATTGAAAAAATATCAAACCGTGACACTAAACTATCGAACCGAACCGTGAGTTTTTTTGTAGTGTTCCACCCCTAATGTTCACATTTGCTTTATTCTAACAACAAACATTTCTTCTTGTATTTTGATGGGGGAATGTGTGGACAGAAAATTGAGTCATATCATTTTGTGCGTACAGACAGGTTTATATTCATACATCTGTGTCAGGTTGGTTCAGTCTGGTTCATACTTAAGTGGTGTCTGTGTCACATCGGTTAACGCCGGTTTATATTTGTGTGACAGTGTGGGGTCCTGTCACTACACCTCCGATTGATCACACAGCCTGGCTACTTGGCAACAGGAATATCCCTTTGGCTGACTGGTAAGTGCGCGTGAGTCTCACCCAGGAGTCTGTGGGATCAAATCCTGCCCTGGCCCTCTGTTGCGCACTTGCCACACTTGTGTGGCGTCTGATGCAGGTCAGTTAAGGCCTTTTTAAACTTGCACATTGCCTGTGTCAAGTCCATTAATGCTGTTTTATACCCGTGTGCCGTCCAGGTAAGGTCATTTAAGGACATGTCTGCGTCAGGTCAATTAAAGCTGGTTTATACTTGCGCATTGTCTGCGTCAGGTCGGTTAAAGGATAAGTTTCTTTTTTGGCAACCTGGACCTTATTGCTAAGAGTATATACGTCCATTTACTCACAGGTAAAGTTTCTGCATCACTTTGAGTCCTTGGGAAGATATAACGTTGAGTCGCTTTTTGGTGAACGTCCAGTATCATGGCGGAGACAGGGCAGCCACTATATTAGACATTTTCTGCAGTAAAACTCCTTCATTTCATCAATGCTTCAAGTAGAATGAACGAACAAACGAGTACTATTGTCCTGTGAGTTCAGAGTTTTGCAAAATGTGTTTTTGTTGTTGTCTGGGTAAAGAACTGCTCGTCTCAACTGCACTAGGGAAGCGTGCATCGTGAACGCGCAACCCGGAAAAGTGTGTAATACACCCTGATAACTAACAGAAAGCTAAATCTGGATTAACAGGACAATAGTACTCGTTCGTTTGTTCATTCAACTTAAAGTATTGGCGAAAATCAAGGAGTTTTGCTGCAGAAAATGTCTAATATAGTGGCTGCCCTGTCTCCGCCGGACTCAAAGTGATGCAGAAACTTTACTGGTAAGTAAATGCACGTATATACTCCTAGAAATAAGGTCTGGGTTGAAAAGAAACTTATCCTTTAAGGCTGATTTATACTCGCATGTCATCTGTGTCAGGTAGATTTAGGCTGGTTTAAACTCACACGTCTGCATCAGGTCATTTAAGGCCGTTTTATACTTGCGCAGCGTATGCATTTTGTATGTATGTACCAGGAGATTCGTACACATGTATTTAATGATTTGTCAGCCTTTTTAAACATGAAAGCATCAGATTTGTGGGGTTAAATGTAAAAAATTTGTGCGTATAATTTTAATGTTTGTGTGCTTTTGTAATGCACACTGGTTTTTAATGCAATGTTTTGTTGTACATCATTTTGCTCAAGCAGTGCAAAGGCACCTTGAGTTTTCTCAAGTTCTACCAGAACCTTGTTGCACATGCAGATCAGCAACATAATCAATCAACTGGAAACACAAAATGGGTCCAAAACATCATACTTTCAGATCTTTTTACAACCTTCTGCTCAAACTGCACATATTCTTCCTTCTTAAGTCCAAACACACGCGTGTGTACTCACCACAAAAGCTGTTGCATTTGGGGAATTGTTGGACCCACTGACATACGTGTTCACAGGAGGTGCATGCTTTGGTCAAATCATCCCTGTACTCGATATCCTTGCATCTCACACCCATCGGCCCTGATAAACACACACACACGCACACACTGTGAAGGAAACAGCTTTCATGCAAGTTATTACTAATATGTAAACTAATGTGGCAATTTTAGTGAAAAAATGAGGTGTCTTTCACCAAGATTTTCCTAATCCCTGATACGTCAAAAGTTTGCATCAAATGATTATCAGCCTGCCTTGTTAGTCTGAATGATTCAAAGAAATCCAAAACACATTAGGAACATTGTGAAATTTTATAAGTGAAAGAAAGCCAGAGATTTAAAAAATAAAATAGAATTTATTACATCCACTCATTCGTTTTTTTTCATTCATTCATTTTCTTTCTACTCCAGTGATTATCAGGTGACAGGTAGGTACACCTGGACAGGGCCAACACAGAGGAACAATTAACCGTTCATCACACATGCACTCCAGAGAGAACCACACATACACGGGGAGAACATGCAAACTCCACACGGGAAGGCCACTGTTCAAACCCCTCCCCAGCCAAGGTTGAACCACCAACCTTCATACTGTGAGGCTATGACACGAACCACCACACAACCGTGCCGAGCCAAAATTTAATAGAATTATTCTTATTTTCCGAATTTGCTAGAATACCATTACATCTCTCATTCAGAGTCTTTTACTTGAACGAAGCTGCTAGCTGTGGCCAAGGTAAGGTTATCATGATATATATATATATATATATATATATATATATATATATATATATA
>JALJCO010009775.1:0-12039 GCA_023101725.1 Atherinomorus stipes
TGGTCCAGGTCCCTTTCTTGTTCCTGTCTGGTCCTGGTCCTATCTGGTCCCGGTCCTGTCTGGTTCCCCTCTGGTTCACATCAGGTCCCCATCTGTTCCCATTCTGGATCCTATCTGGTTCTGGTCCTTATCCAGGTCCCTATCTGGTTCTGGTTCCCCTCTGGTTCCTATCTGTTCTCGGTCCCCGTCTGGTTCATCTCTGTCTCTTCTTGTCCTGGTTCTTGCTCCTATCTGGTCCTGGTTCCCCTCTGGTTCTGGCCCCTGTCTGGTTCCTATCTGGTCCTGGTCCGTTTTGGGTTCCTGTCTTGTCCAGGTTCCTATCTGGTCCTGGTCCCTGTCTGGTCTCTCTCTGGTTCCTATCTGGTCCTGGTCCCTGTCTGGTCTCTCTCTGGTTCCTATCTGGTAGTCCTTCTGTCCCTTGGTTCCTATCTTTGTCGTCCTTCTGTCCCTTGTCCTATCTTCGTCTTCTTTCTTCTGTTTCTTCCAGGTCCCTGTCTGGTCCCCCTCTGGTTCCTATCTGGTCCAGGTCCCTGTCTGGTTCCTGTCTGGTCGTGGTTCTATCCAGGTCCCTATCTGGTCCTGGTTCCCCTCTCGTTTCTATCTTTTCCCGGTCCCTGTCTGGTTCCTATCTGGTCCTGGTCCGTTTTGGGTTCCTGTCTTGTCCAGGTTCCTATCTGGTCCCGGTCCCTGTCTGGTTCCCGTCTGGTTCATATCTGATCCCCATCTGTTCCCATTCTGGATCCTATCTGGTCCTGGTTCCCCTCTCGTTCCTATCTTTTCCCTGGTCCCTGTCTGGTTCCTATCTGTTCCTGGTTCCCCTCTGGTTCCTGGTCCCTGTCTGGTTCACCTCTGGTTCCTGTCTGGTTTCCATCTGGTTCCTGTCTGGTCCTGGTCCCTGTCTGGTCCCCCTCTGGTTCCTATCTGGTCCTAGCCTCTCTCTGGTTCATGTCTTGTCCCTGTCTGGTCCTGGTCACTGTCTAGATCCCCTCTGGTTCCTATCTGGTACTGGTCTGTGTCTGGTTCCTGTCTGGTCCAGGTCCCTATCTGGCCCTGGTCCTCGACTGGTTCCCCTCTGGTTCCTGTCTGGTTCCTGTGTTGTCCAGGACCCTCTCTGGTTCCTGTGTGGTCCAGGTCACTTTCTGGTTCCTATCTGGTCCTGGTCCCTGTCTGGTCCTTCTCTGGTTCCCATCTGGGCCAGGTCTCTCTCTGGTTCCTGTCTGGTCCCCCTCTGGTCTCTCTCTGGTTCCTATCTGGTCCTGGTCTCTCTCTGGTTCCTGTCTGGTCCCTGTCTGGTCCCCCTCTGGTTTATATCTGGTCCCCCTCTGGTCTCTCTCTGGTTCCTATCTGGTCCTGGTTCCTGTCTGGTTCCCCTCTGGTTCCTATCTGTTCCTGGTCCCTGTCTGGTTCACCTCTGGTTCCTATCTGGGCTGGTCTCTTTCTGGTTCCTGTCTGGTCCAGGTCCCTTTCTGGTTCCTGTCGGGTTTCCATCTGGTTCCTGTCTGGTCCAGGTCCCTCTCTGGTTCCTGTCTGGTCCAGGTCGCTCTCTGGTTCCTATCTGGTTTCCATCTGGTTCCTGTCTGGTCCAGGTCCCTCTCTGGTTCCTGACTGGTCCAGGTCTCTCTCTGGTCCCTGTCTGGTTTCCATCTGGTTCCTATCTGGTCTTCTGGTTCCTGTCTGGTCCAGGTCCTTTCTGGTTCCTGACTGGTCCAGGTCACTCTCTGGTTCCTATCTGGTCCTGGTCCTTGTCTGGTTCCTGACTGGTCCAGGTCACTCTCTGGTTTCTATCTGGTCCTGGTCCCTGTCTGGTTCCTGTCTGGTCCAAGTCTTTCTCTGGTTCCTATCTGGTCCCCCTCTGGTTCCTATCTGGTCTAGGTCCCCCCCTCTGGTTCCTATCTGGTCCAGGTCTCTCTCTGGTTCCTGTCTGGTCCCCCTCTGGTTCCCATCTGGTCTAGGTCCCTCTCTGGTGTCTTTCTGGTCCACCAGTGAGGGACTCTGCTATACAGGGTGCAGGTTTTGGTGTTTGGGTCCAGACCTAGATAAATCCACCAATGAGGGACTCTGCTGTACAGGGTGCAGGTTTTAGGTCTGGATCTAGACCAGGTCCACCAGTGAGCGACTCTGCTGTACAGGGTGCAGGTTTTGGGTCTGAATCTAGACCAGGTCCACTAGTAAGCGACTGCTGTACAGGGTCCAGGTTTTGGGTCTGGATCTAGACCAGGTCCACCAGTGAGCGACTCTGCTGTACAGGGTGCAGGTTTTGGTGTTTGGGTCTGGATCTGGACCATTTTCACCCGTGAAGGACTCTGCTGTACAGGGTCAGGTTTTGGTGTTTGGGTCTGGACCTAGACCAGGTCCACCAGTGAGCGACTCTGGTGTACAGGGTCCAGGTTTTGGTGTTTGGGTCTGGATCTGGACCATTTTCACCCGTGAAGGACTCTGCTGTACAGGGTCCAGGTTTTGGTGTTTGGGTCTGGATATAGATCAGGTCCACCAGTGTGGGACTCTGGTGTACAGGGTCCAGGTTTTGGTGTTTTGGTCTGGATATAGATCAGATCCACCAGTGTGGACTCTGCTGTATGGGTTCAGGTCTTGGCTCTAACATGGTCTCTCTGGTCCAGGCTTGTACGGGTTCAGGTCTTGGCTTTCAGGTCTTGGCTGTAACGTGGTCTCTCTTGACAGGCCCGTACGGGTTCAGGTCTCATATCTATCGTGGTTTCTCTGGTCCAGGCCTGTAAGGGTTCAGGTCTTGCTCTAACGTGGTCTTTCTGGTCCTGGTTTGTACGGGTTCAGGTCTTGGCTTTCAGGTCTTGGCTCTAATGTGGTTTCTCTGGTCCAGGCCTGTAAGGGTTCAGGTCTTGGCTCTAACATGGTCTCTCTGGTCCAGGCTTGTATGGGTTCAGGTCTAGACTCTAACATGGTCTCTTGTCAAGGCCCCTACGGGTCCAGGTCTTATGTCTAACGTGGTCTTTCTGGTCTAGGCCCGCTGTACAGGTTCAGGTCTTGGCTCTAACGTGGCCTTCCTGGTCCAGGCCCGTACGGGTCCAGGTCTAGACTCTAATGTGGTATCTCTGGTCCAGACCTGCTGCCTGGGTCCAGGTCTAGACTTTAACGTGGTCTCTCTGGTCCAGACCTGCTGCCTGGGTCCAGGTCTAGACTTTAACGTGGTCTCTCTGGTCCAGTCCTGCTGTCTGGGTCCAGGTCTAGACTCTAACTTGGTCTCTCCGGTCCAGACCTGCTGTCCAGGTCCAGGTCTAGACTCTAACTTGGTCTCTCCGGTCCAGACCTGCTGTCTGGGTCCAAGTCTAGACTCTAATGTGATCTCTCTAGACCTAGACCCAGACAGCAGGTCTGGACCGGACTCTCACGTGGTCTCTCCGGTCTCTCCGGTCCAGACCTGCTGTCTGGGTCCAGGTCTAGACTCTACCGTGGTCTCTCAGGTCCAGAACTGCTGTCCGGGTCCAGGTCTAGACTCTTACCTCGTCTCTCCGGTCTAGACCTGCTATCGGGGTCAGGTCTAGACTCTAACGTGGTCTCTCCGGTCTCTCCGGTCAAGACCTGCTGTGTGGGTCCAGGTCTAGACTTTAACGTGGTTCTCCGGTCAGACCTGCTGTCTGGGTCAGGTCTAGACTCTAACGTGGTCTCTCGGTCTCTCCGGTCCGGACCTGCTTTCTGGGTCCAGGTCTAGACTCTACCGTGGTCTCTCCGGTCTAGACCTGCTGTCAGGTCAGGTCTGGACTCTAACGTGGTCTCTCTGGTCCAGACCAGCTGTCTGGGTCAGGTCTAGACTCTACCGTGGTCTCTCCAGTCAGACCCTGCTGTCGGGTCCAGGTCTAGACTCTAACGTGGTCTCTCCGGTCTCTCTGGTCCAGACCTGCTGTCCGGGTCCAGGTCTAGACTCTAATGTGGTCTCTCGGTCAGACCTGCTGTCCGGGTCCAGGTCTAGACTCTACCGTGGTCTCTCCGGTCTCTCCAGTCCAGACCTGCTGTGTGGGTCAGGTCTAGACTCTAACGTGGTCTCTCCGGTCCAGACCTGCTGTCTGGGTCCAGGTCTAGACTCCTACGTGGTCTCTCCGGTCCAGACCTGCTGTCTGGGTCCTGGTCTAGACTCTTACGTGGTCTCTCCGGTCTAGACCTGCTATCCGGGTGAAGGTCTAGGTCTAACGTGGTCTCTCTGGTCAGACCAGCTGTCTGGGTCCAGGTCTAGACTCTAACGTGGTCTCTCCGGTCCAGTCCTGCTGTCCGGGTCCAGGTCTAGACTCTACCGTGGTCTCTCCGGTCTCTTCGGTCCAGACCTGCTGTCCGGGTCCAGGTCTAGACTCTAAAGTGGTCTCTTCGGTCCAGACCTGCTGTCCGGGTCCAGGTCTAGACTCTAACGTGGTCTTTCCGGTCTCTCCGGTCAGTCCTGCTGTCCGGGTCCAGGTCTAGACTCTAACGTGGTCTCTCCGGTCCAGACCTGCTGTCTGGGTCCAGGTCCTAGACTCTAACGTGGTCTCTCCGGTCGACCTGCTGTCGGGTCAGGTTAGACTCTTACGGGTCTCTCGGTCTAGACCTGCTGTCGGGTCAGGTAGAGTCTAACGGGTCTCTCTGGTCAGACAGCTGTCTGGAGTCAGGTCTGAACTCTAACGGGTCTCTCGGTCGGAGTCCTGCTGTCGGGTCAGGTCTAGACTCTCCGGGTCTCGGTCTCTTCGGTCGACCTGCTGTCGGGTAGGTCAGACTCTAAGAGTGGTCTCTTCGGTCCAGACCTGCTGTCCGGGTCCAGGTCTAGACTCTAACGTGGTCTTTCCGGTCTCTCCGGTCCAGACCTGCTGTCCGGGTCCAGGTCTAGACTCTAACGTGGTCTCTCCGGTCTCTCCGTCCAGACCTGCTGTCCGGGTCCAGGTCTAGACTCTAACGTGGTCTCTCCAGTCTCTCCGGTCCGACCTGCTGGTGGGTCAGGTCTGGGCTGCGTGGTCTCCCCGGTCAGACCTGCTGTCGGGTCCAGGTCAGACTCTACGTGGTCTCTCAGGTCGGTCCTGCTGTCGGGTCAGGTCAGACTCTACGTGGTCTCCCGGCCAGCCGCTGTCGGGTCAGGTCAGACTCGCGTGGTCTCCGGCGCGCGTCGGGTCGAGTCGAACTCCGTGGTCTCCGGTCGCCGCTGTCCGTCAGGTCGGGAGAGTCGCGTGGGTCTCTCCGGTCCAGTCCTACTGTCCAGGTCCAGGTCTAGACTCTAACGTGGTCTCTCCAGTCTCTTCAGTCCAGACCTGCTGTCCGGGTCCAGGTCTAGACTCTAAAGTGGTCTCTTGGTCCAATCCTGCTGTCCGGGTCCAGGTCTAGACTCTAACGTGGTCTTTCGGTGTCTCCAGTCCAGACCTGCTGTCCGGGTCCAGGTTTAGACTCTAACGTGGTCTCTCCTGTCTCTCAGGTCCAGACCTGCTGTCCGGGTCAAGGTCTAGACTCTAGTGGTTTTGGTCTCTCCGGTCCAGACCTGCTGTCCGGGTCCAGGTCTAGACTCTACGTGGTCTTTGGTCTCTCGGTCCGTCCTGCTGTCTGGGTCCAGGTCTAGACTCTAATGTGGTCTCTCCGGTCGCTGTGTGGGTCGGTCTAGTTACGGTCCGGTTGGTCGCTGTGTCGGGTCGGTTGTTAGTGGTTGGTTTTGGTGCTGTGTGGGTCGGTTGTTTGGTGGTCTTTGGTGTTGTGTTGGGTGGTTGTTATTGGTTCGGTCGCGCTGTCGGTCGGTTGTTACTTGGTCTTTCCGGTCCAGACCTGCTGTCTGGGTCCAAGTCTAGACTCTAATGTGATCTCTCTAGCCCGCCCAGACAGAAGGTCTGGCCGGCTCTCACGTGGTCTCTCGGTCTCTCCGGTCCGCCTGCTGTCTGCAGGTCCAGGTCTAGACTCTACCGTGGTCTCTCAGGTCCAGAACTGCTGTCCGGGTCCAGGTCTAGACTCTTACCTCGTCTCTCCGGTCTAGCCGCTATCGGGGTCAGGTCTAGACTCTGCGTGGTCTCTCCGGTCTCTCCGGTCAAGACCGCGTGGGTCCCAGGTCACAGACTCTACGTGGTCTCTCCGGTCCAATCCTGCTGTCTGGGTCCAGGTCTAGACTTTAACATGATCTCTCCGGTCCAGACCTGCTGTCTGGGTCCAGGTCTAGACTCTAACGTGGTCTCTCCGGTCTCTCCGGTCCAGACCTGCTTTCTGGGTCCAGGTCTAGACTCTACCGTGGTCTCTCCGGTCTAGACCTGCTGTCCAGGTCCAGGTCTAGACTCTAACGTGGTCTCTCTGGTCCAGACCAGCTGTCTGGGTCCAGGTCTAGACTCTACCGTGGTCTCTCCAGTCCAGACCTGCTGTCCGGGTCCAGGTCTAGACTCTAACGTGGTCTCTCCGGTCTCTCTGGTCCAGACCTGCTGTCCGGGTCCAGGTCTAGACTCTAATGTGGTCTCTCCGGTCCAGACCTGCTGTCCGGGTCCAGGTCTAGACTCTACCGTGGTCTCTCCGGTCTCTCCGGTCCAGACCTGCTGTGTGGGTCCAGGTCTAGACTCTTAACGTGGTCTCTCCGGTCCAGACCTGCTGTCTGGGTCCAGGTCTAGACTCTAACGTGGTCTCTCAGGTCCAGTCCTGCTGTCTGGGTCCAGGTCTAGACTCTAACGTGGTCTCTCCGGTCCAGACCTGCTGTCTGGGTCCAGGTCTAGACTCTAACGTGGTCTCTCTCTCTGGTCCAGACCAGCTGTCTGGGTCAGGTCTGGTCTTAGCGTGGTCTCTCCGGTCCAGTCCTGCTGTCCGGGGTCAGGTCTAGACTTCTACCGTGGTCTCTCCGGTCTCTTCGGTCCAGACCTGCTGTCCGGGTCCAGGTCTAGACTCTAAAGTGGTCTCTTCGGTCCAGACCTGCTGTCCGGGTCCAGGTCTAGACTCTAACCTGGTCTTTCCGGTCTCTCCGGTCCAGACCTGCTGTCCGGGTCCAGGTCTAGACTCTAACGTGGTCTCTCCGGTCTCTCCGATCCAGACCTGCTGTCCGGGTCCAGGTCTAGACTCTAACGTGGTCTCTCCGGTCCAGACCTGCTGTCTGGGTCCTGGTCTAGACTTTTACGTGGTCTCTCCGGTCTAGACCTGCTGTCCGGGTCCAGGTCTAGAGTCTAACGTGGTCTCTCTGGTCCAGACCAGCTGTCTGGGTCCAGGTCTAGACTCTAACGTGGTCTCTCCGGTCCAGTCCTGCTGTCCGGGTCCAGGTCTAGACTCTACCGTGGTCTCTCCGGTCTCTTCGGTCCAGACCTGCTGTCCGGGTCCAGGTCTAGACTCTAAAGTGGTCTCTTCGGTCCAGACCTGCTGTCCGGGTCCAGGTCTAGACTCTAACCTGGTCTTTCCGTCTCTCCGGTCCAGACCTGCTGTCCGGGTCCAGGTCTAGACTCTAACGTGGTCTCTCCGGTCTCCTCCGATCCAGACCTGCTGTCCGGGTCCAGGTCTAGACTCTAACGTGGTCTTTGGTCTCTCCGGTCCAGACCTGCTGTCCGGGTCCAGGTCTAGACTCTAACGTGGTCTCTCCGGTCCAGTCCTGCTGTCTGGGTCCAGGTCTAGACTCTAATGTGGTCTCTCCGGTCCAGACCTGCTGTCCGGGTCCAGGTCTAGACTCTAACCTGGTCTTTCCGGTCTCTCCGGTCCAGACCTGCTGTCCGGGTCCAGGTCTAGACTCTAACGTGGTCTCCGGTCTCTCTGGTCCAGACCTGCTGTCCGGGTCCAGGTCTAGACTCTAACCTGGTCTCTCCGGTCCAGACCCGCTGTCCGGGTCCAGGTCTAGACTCTAATGTGGTCTCTCCGGTCTCTCCGGTCCAGACCTGCTATCCGGGTCCAGGTCTAGACTCTTACGTGGTCTCTCTGGTCTCTCCAGTCCAGACCTGCTGTCCGGGTCCAGGTCTAGACTCTAACGTGGTCTCTCCGGTTCAGACCTGCTGTCCGGGTCCAGGTCTAGACTCTAACGTGGTCTCTCTGGTGTCTCCGGTCCAGACCTGGTGTCTGGGTCCAGGTCCTAGACTCTAAAGTGGTCTCTTCGGTCCAGACCTGCTGTCCAGGTCCAGGTCTAGACTCTAACGTGGTCTCTCCGGTCTCTCCGATCCAGACCTGCTGTCCGGGTCCAGGTCTAGACTCTAAAGTGGTCTCTCCGGTCCAGTCCTGCTGTCCGGGTCCAGGTCTAGACTCTAACGTGGTCTCTCCGGTCTCTCCGGTCCAGACCTGCTGTCCGGGTCCAGGTCTAGACTCTAACGTGGTCCATCCAGTCCAGACCTGCTGTCCGGGTCCAGGTCTAGACTCTAACCTGGTCTTTCCGGTCTCTCCGGTCCAGACCTGCTGTCCGGGTCCAGGTCTAGACTCTAACGTGGTCTCTCCGGTCTCTCCGATCCAGACCTGCTGTCCGGGTCCAGGTCTAGACTCTAACGTGGTCTTTGGTCTCTCCGGTCCAGACCTGCTGTCCGGGTCTAGGTCTAGACTCTAACGTGGTCTCTCCGGTCCAGTCCTGCTGTCCGGGTCCAGGTCTAGACTCTAACGTGGTCTCTCCGGTCTCTCCGGTCCAGACCTGCTGTCCGGGTCCAGGTCTAGACTCTAACGTGGTCTCTCCGGTCCAGACCTGCTGTCTGGGTCCAGGTCTAGACTCTAACGTGGTCTTTGGTCTCTCCGGTCCAGACCTGCTGTCCGGGTCTAGGTCTAGACTCTAACGTGGACTCTCCGGTCCAGTCCTGCTGTCCGGGTCCAGGTCTAGACTCTAACGTGGTCTCTCCGGTCTCTCCGGTCCAGACCTGCTGTCCGGGTCCAGGTCTAGACTCTAACGTGGTCTCTCCGGTCCAGACCTGCTGTCTGGGTCCAGGTCTAGACTCTAACGTGGTCTTTGGTCTCTCCGGTCCAGACCTGCTGTCCGGGTCCAGGTCTAGACTCTAACGTGGTCTCTCCGGTCCAGTCCTGCTGCCTGGGTCCAGGTCTAGACTCTAACGTGGTCTCTCCGGTCTCTCCGGTCCAGACCTGCTGTCCGGGTCCAGGTCTAGACTCTAACGTGGTCTCTCCGGTCCAGACCTGCTGTCTGGGTCCAGGTCTAGACTCTTACGTGGTCTCTCCGGTCTAGACCTGCTGTCCGGGTCCAGGTCTAGAGTCTAACGTGGTCTCTCCGGTCGAGTCCTGCTGTCCGGGTCCAGGTCTAGACTCTACCGTGGTCTCTCCGGTCTCTTCGGTCCAGACCTGCTGTCCGGGTCCAGGTCTAGACTCTAAAGTGGTATCTTCGGTCCAGACCTGCTGTCCGGGTCCAGGTCTAGACTCTAACCTGGTCTTTCCGGTCTCTCCGGTCCAGACCTGCTGTCCGGGTCCAGGTCTAGACTCTAACGTGGTCTCCCCGGTCTCTCCGATCCAGACCTGCTGTCCGGGTCCAGGTCTAGACTCTAACGTGGTCTTTGGTCTCTCCGGTCCAGACCTGCTGTCCGGGTCCAGGTCTAGACTCTAACGTGGTCTCTCCGGTCCAGTCCTGCTGTCCGGGTCCAGGTCTAGACTCTAACGTGGTCTCTCCGGTCTCTCCGGTCCAGACCTGCTGTCCGGGTCCAGGTCTAGACTCTAACGTGGTCCCTCTAGTCCAGACCTGCTGTCCGGGTCCAGGTCTAGACTCTAACGTGGTCTCTCCGGTTCAGACCTGCTGTCCGGGTCCAGGTCTAGACTCTAACGTGGTCTCTCCGGTCCAGACCTGCTGTCCGGGTCCAGGTCTAGACTCTAACGTGGTCTCTCCGGTCCAGACCCGCTGTCCGGGTCCAGGTCTAGACTCTAACATGGTCTCTCCGGTCCAGACCTGCTGTCCGGGTCCAGGTCTAGACTCTAACGTGGTCTCTCCGGTCTCTCCGGTCCAGACCCGCTGTCCGGGTCCAGGTCTAGACTCTAACGTGGTCTCTCCGGTCTCTCCAGTCCAGACCCGCTGTCCGGGTCCAGGTCTAGACTCTAACGTGGTCTCTCCGGTCCAGACCTGCTGTCCGGGTCCAGGTCTAGACTCTAGAGTGGTCTTTCCGGTCTCTCCGGTCCAGACCCGCTGTCTGGGTCCAGGTCTAGACTCTAAAGTGGTCTCTCCAGTCTCTCCGGTCCAGACCTGCTGTCCGGGTCCAGGTCTAGACTCTAACGTGGTCTCTCCGGTCCAGACCTGCTGTCCGGGTCCAGGTCTAGACTCTAACGTGGTCTCTCCGGTCTCTCCGGTCTCTCCGTCCAGACCTGCTGTCTGGGTCCAGGTCTAGACTCTAACGTGGTCTCTCCAGTCTCTCCGGTCCAGACCTGCTGTCCGGGTCCAGGTCTAGACTCTAACGTGGTCTCTCCGGTCCAGACCTGCTGTCCGGGTCCAGGTCTAGACTCTAACGTGGTCTCTCCGGTCTCTCCGTCCAGACCTGCTGTCCAGGTCCAGGTCTAGACTCTAACGTGGTCTCCGGTCTCTCCGGTCCAGACCTGCTGTCCGGGTCCAGGTCTAGACTCTAACGTGGTCTCTCAGGTCCAGACCTGCTGTCTGGGTCCAGGTCTAGACTCTAACGTGGTCTCCGGTCTCTCCAGTCCAGACCTGCTGTCCGGGTCCAGGTCTAGACTCTAACATGGTCTCTCCGGTCCAGACCTGCTGTCCGGGTCCAGGTCTAGACTCTAACGTGGTCTCTCCGGTCCAGACCTGCTGTCCGGGTCCAGGTCTAGACTCTAACGTGGTCTCCGGTCTCTCCGTCCAGACCTGCTGTCCGGGTCCAGGTCTAGACTCTAACGTGGTCTCCGGTCTCTCCGTCCAGGCCCCGGCTGAAGAACGTGGACCGCAGCACGGCGCAGCAGCTGGCCATCACCGTGGGCAACGTGACGGTCATCATCACGGACTTTCAGGAGAAGACGCGGTCCTCGTCCACGTCCTCGTCCACCGTTGCGTCCAGCCGGGGGTCGGAGCAGCAGCACCAGAGCTCCGGCTCCGAGAGCCTGGACAAGGGCTCGTCCCGCGCCTCCACCCCCAAAGGAGAGCTGTCCGTGGGGCACGACGAGTCCTTCTAAGGCCCCCACGTTCCTGGACACTATGGATCCCACGGGGGAGGGCTCACTGTTCCCGTGGCGACCTGCCTCCACCCACCATCCCCCGGAGGGGAGCAGCGGCTGGCCCCCCCACGGCAGCGTCGGACTCCTGTATGTATTGTTTTATATTCGTACGTGGACGTGAGGCCGAGTCGACTCCTGTTTGTTCTGTTTTTGTAAAGAAGACTCCTCGCTGGGCACAATGACCCCCCCCCCAACCCCCCCACCACCATCTCCTTATTTATTACCTGGTGCACCTGTATACCTTTATCTCCTGCCCACGCTTCGCTGTAGCTGATTGGTTGTTCCCTCCGTGCTTTATGACATCACACATGCGCACTGGTGCTACATACACTGTGAAGCGGTTTGCAGATCTGGGACTGCTCCCCCCTGGGGGCCTGCACCTGGCCCCCCATCTGACCCTGTCATCCAGACTGAGACGTCCGGAGGTGTAAAACACTAAAAGCTGTCCATGCCTCTGCGTCCCCGGTTGCGCCTCGTTCCCCCGCTGAAGGTTGAGCCAGGCTCCGGGTTCTCAAGTGGACCGGGCTCCGGGTTCTCAAGTGGACCGGGCTCCGGGTTCTGAAGTGGACCAGGCTCAGGTTCTCAAGTGGACCGGGCTCTAGGCCCCCGAGCCAGCCTCGGTCTCTGAGCCGGCCTCTGGGTCCCCCGAGCAGGTCTTTGGGTCCCCGAGCAGGCCCCTCGCCTCCTCCCTCTCCTGGGTCCCCGAGCCGGCCTCTCGGTCCCTGAGCCGGTCTCTCGGTCCCTGAGCCGGTCTCTGGGTCCCCGAGCTGGTCTCTGGGTCCCCGAGCCGGCCTCTCGGTCCCTGAGCCGGCCTCTCGGTCCCCGAGCCGGTCTCTGGGTCCCCGAGCTGGTCTCTTGGTCCCTGAGCCGGTCTCTGGGTCCCCGAGCTGGTCTCCTCGGTCCCTGAGCCGGTCTCTGGGTCCCCGAGCTGATCTCTGGGTCCTCGAGCCGGTCTCGGGGTCCCTGAGCAGGCCTCTGGGTCCCTGAGCCGGCCTCTGGGTC
>JALJCO010009777.1:0-19617 GCA_023101725.1 Atherinomorus stipes
TTAATTTAATTTTATTACATCTCTAATGTATTATTCTTGTTGTTTTTATATTGTGTATACATATGTACATGTATATTTCCACTTTCATTCCATGCTATTAATATATATCTTTTATGTTTTTATATTTTTATACCAACCACGACAGCCTTAGATGGTGTCTAGTACCCCCTCATTTTCTCTTTCTTCTGTATTCCTTTTCTCCTATTCCTTGGTGATGTAACGAGTGTCTGGAACCGTAATTTCCCTGAAGGAACTTCCTGACGGGATCATCACAGTTGTCTGAAGTCTGAACTTCAAACTCCATATCAGACTCTGGGTGGAGCGTACGGCTCCATAACAGGCCGGTCCGTTTTATTCCGCCGATCCGAGTCCGATCATCTGCATCAATGTTAACAGATAGCGTCCACGTGAGTGACGAAGCCGGTGTTAAAACCAATTCTGTTACCTTCAGAGTCTCTTTTCCTGGGCGACGTCATGAAATGGGCGTAAAACATGTGATTGGTGGAGAGCTTCGTGGTTCAGTACAGTCAGACGTTTTACTTCCGTGTTGGAAATTAGACGCATAAAAAACTGATATTTACACCAGATGAGTGTTTGCGGTGGTGATGGGAACATGTTTAGCTGATACATGCCTGTAATTGACTTCTGGAACATTTGAAAAGCTGATGCAGCTGCTTTAAGTGGAGCATTCATTCCTGCATCAGACGGTGCTGATTGGAAACAACAGTCTCGTTGTTGTTGGTGAAATTACAGTTTCATTCTTTCGCTGTGGAGCGAAAACAACTGTTGCAGCTCTGCAGGAGACTGAACAGATCCCTTCATCTGCACATTGATCAGCAGTCTCCGCATGATAATTGTCTTTTATAGCTGAAGAGAGACGAGAGAGAAGCTGAAAACACAATGAGCTCAGGTCTGAAAGCAATTCCTGCAGTGAGATCCTGTAAATTGGGTTTTTATTGAATTAAGCCTGCATTCATACCTGCTAATGGTCGAACGGGGAGATTTAAAAAGGAAAATAAAGGTTTGTCTTGCTGCTTTTAGATTAATTTACTTTGATATATTTAGTTTGAGTCAGACTGGATGCACTCAGAGCAGCATCGTTGTTCGTCTCTCTCCTCGTGGCTTCCCGAGCGTAACTCTCCCTGGACCGAAACACAAAGATCTTCAGATGTCTGCTTGCTGTGTGTTCAGCAGAATCCCACAGGAAGCTGCAAATGACTTGAAAATAAGACTTCAAAAAGCAGTTGGCAGCAAAAATAACCTGCAAAAATTTCAATAGTGACTGTCAGCTGTGGTTACTGTTCTATTTTAGAATCTCAAAATCCTGAGAATCCCTCAGGTGGGACCATGCCAGGTTATTTATATCCGTGTTACATTGATTTGGAGTGAATTTTAATTGGACCGTAGGGCTGTTAAAGAATATTCTAAATTCATATATATATTCGAATATATTCAAATTCAGATGTGAAAATTAATATTTGAATATTAAATAAAAAAAAGGGAAAAATGGCCGATTACATCATTTGGTTTGATTACAGGCGACTGTTTTAAGTTATTCCATGTTTATTGCTGCTGCTCGGAGCATTCAATGTTGGTAATTTAATTTTCATTTGTTGGAACCTTTAATTGCTCGCACAAGTTACGGGGAACTGCAGCGAGTTCATTTTCTAATTTCCTGGGCGTTGTTAAACATGTTAATATTGAAAAAACCATAAAAAAAAAAAATACCTATAGACCAGGGGTCTGCAACCTTTACAGCCCAAAGAGCCATTTTTGCCTCAACCCAGCTAAATAAAATTCGTCCAGAGCCGAAAATATTGAATGGCCTTTAAAAAAAAAAAAAACTTATAATTTTGATAAACAAATTAAATCAAATCAAAGATACTTTTTTTGATCCCTGGAGGAAATTCGCTTACTTTATGAGATTTGTTGCCATTTTTCAAGAAGCACAGTTTTATTTAGACTTTTAGATTTTAGAAAACAAAAATACGGAAGATGTTTAAGGCCACTGAAGAAAAAATAAAATAAAATTCTGAGAAAAAGTCAGAATTCCAACTTTTTCAGAAATAAAGAAAAAAAAATCTCCAGACATTTTTTAACGTTCTAGATAAAAGTCAGAATTTTGAGTTTTTTCAGAAATTGAAAAAAAAAGAAAAAAAATAAAAAATACTGAATTTTATTTTTTCAATATTCTGAAAAAAAGTCATAATTCTGACTTTTTTCTCAAAATTAGTTTTCTTCAGTGGCTCTAATCTCCTTCCACACAAAACAAAACATAAAAACGATAGTTCCTTTTTTTATGGGGTTTTGCTTTTCTGAGACCGTGTTGCAGAAAAGTCCAGAATTTCTAAAGCTAATGAAAGAAACAGTTATCGGCTTTGGAAAGAGTGTTTACGGGAGGACTTCAGTTCTAGAGCTGCTCAGTTTGAGGAAGTTGGATGAAAACCAAGAATGGATTTCTTGGAGGCAGATGGGTGAGGGAGGCTGGTGGGGGTGAGGCAGACGGGTGAGTAGAGGTAGAGCTGGGTGTCGTCTGCATAGCAGTGGAATCTGATGTGATGGAGATGATAAACAGAGCGTTATATCCTGGAACCGCCTGGATTTTCTTCTCCCTGAGACAAAAAACCAACAATGGCTAATAATGGGATATTTGCTTATTTACACAAATGAGCGTATAAACTGTTCACACAGGACATCCTAAAGGAAAATGTCGTTTTGACATTTTAAAGTCAGTAAAAAAGAAAGTTTGGTGAAGAAGTTTTTGGGTTTTTTTTAGACTTTAAATGTTGGTTCAATATCGGTTAAATATTGGTTAAATATCGGTGGGGTGGTCAATTTCCAATACTCAGTTTTAAGGCCGATGTAGGGCGATACCGACAGGAGGTTGATTAAATCGTGCATCCCTCGTAGATGTCGTCCCTGTTTCACTGCTGTCTGGACTCTGGCTGCATTTTCTGGTCCAGTTCTGCATAAATCCGTCGTTTAGCTGTAAATGAATAATCAGCTGCTGGTTTTCTGGTTCATACCCGCTCACGAACGCCTTTACTTCTTTTCTTTTAACGATCGTGCTTGTTGGTGGGCAGATTTACTCACTTCTGGAAGCAGTGGAGTTCATTCCTGTCGTCTTTTCCAGTATCTGTGCAGAGCGAGCAGCTCCTGAATATCAGCTGCATGGGTATCACTTCAAATCTAACTTTGAGGAGAGAAGATTTTCAAACTGAGGAACTATTTCCTCGGTGCCTGGTGATGGCGTCTCCCTCATGAATTTTGCATAATCTGCTTTTATGCTGCTTGCTTCAAACCTCATCCATCACGCTGCGATGTTCCAGCCAGTTTATTACGGGCCTTTCTCACACTGAGCTCACATACACACTTCATATTGTGTGGCTATAATGGCATCTGTCCCAGAAGTAAGCAATGACCGGGGCACATAGAGACCCCCCCCCTCCCCACACAGTCTCTCTGAAAGCCGGAGATACAGCACCCTGAGGCTCGGGAAGTTCGGCGTGCCACACAGAGAGGCAGTCGCCACGGAAACACCTTCTGAAGTTTGTACAGTGGAATAGAGTCAATATTTGAATATTTTCCTGATTCAGACCTGAGGATGAGGTCTGGACGGGGGCCGGAGCCAAGCTGCTGCTGGCTGGTGCAGGCGGTGACCTGCGTGGGCGAGTGGGGGCCCGATAAGGCCTTTGGCCTCTGGGCCACGAAGATAAGAGAGAAAAAAGTCTCACAAACTCTCTATGTGCAAATTTTATGGTTTGCAGAAGCACTGGCACGCACACACACGTGCACGCATCATATAATGACCTCTGCAGACGCCTCGCTGGACCCACAGAAACCAGAATCCGGTCCAGAATCATCATCCTCATCATCCATTTACTACTGTCATGAGTCTTCCTCTTTATTTCCAAACACCTGCAGAATGTTTGATGTTTTAGTTGCTTCATTCCTGCTGAAGGCTGCTGGAAAAATGGGAAGATAAGTAAAAACCGCTCGTCTCTGCGGTTTAAAGCTGCAGGAGAAGTTCCATTTCAGTAAAAGCATGAATGCAAGTTTATCCTGTCCTGTTATTTATTCACAAAAATTGCTTATTTGGTTCAAAAGTTTTTCCATTAATCAGTAATCACTCCCATCAACAAGCTGAAGCGCTCCTCTAAGCTCTGAATGTGCCGTTCGTATCATTCATACATGGAACGGGTCGGCTCGGTGGGGGGGCTACCATGCCGTGTCACCATGTTTTTATGCTCAGTAGAAGCGTGACAGCCGGAAACCACAGAAACTCACCGGAGACACCGGAGCTGTCGGCTCAGTTTGAGGTGATGCTTCTGAAAAGTCACCGCGGTGCAGTGAGGAGGAACCAGCGTCACTCTGATGCTGCGTTCACGTGCAGTCGGGCAGACGGCCGTCGGTAACAAACCACATGTCATTTTAATCACAGAAGCCGAGAGGAAGACGGTAAAACATGGGTCAGGGAAAACAATACGACATCGCCATGACAACATATCAGCTGTGTGGACTGAAGTCTCTCTGACTGACAGACCACATCAGAGGCTGGTGATGCCTTTACATGCAGCGTCCATCTGTTTCACGCAAACGCAGCATGAAAAGTACAAAGCAGCTACTGCCGTATACAATTGTTACGCAATGTCCCTTTAAAAGCTTTACAGCAGCGAGCAGGAAAAACATGAAGAATAAAAAGCATCATTCAAATGAAACGGCAGATAAAAATGCAGCCGTGCAGATTTGTGAGAACAGGTGGGAGAGTTCATCGTGCTGTTACAAAATCTCGCGGTATTTTGTGAAATCTCATGAGATTTCATGACAAAACGGTGAGATCTCGTGAGATTTCATTTGTTAAATAGATCGATACTGCGTTTTTAAATATAGATATGGTATCTGCATATGAAAATATTGTGATATTTTAGTGTATCGATATTTTTCCCACCCTTATTAATAATCAGGTGACGCCTTTGTAGCCAGTCGAGCTGCAGCCGGGTAATTACAAAAAAATAGAGCAAAGAAATTTGCCAACTAACACCGTGATATAACGATATGTGTAAATATCATATCACGATGTCACATCGGTATATCGCACAGCCCTAATCCTGACTCGGAGCAGGAGGAAGAGGCGACTCGTGCTCGTGTCAGACGTGAAGTCTTCATTTCTTCAATAACTGATGACAGAAAACATCCCAACATCTGCGCTGCCTCTTGGATCGTCGGCGTGCTGGATGGTGGAAGGAAGACGCATTCAGACAGAAATATCGTTCGTGTGTCACATGCAGCAGGTCTGTGATGGTGTAATTAGAGGCCGCCGTGCTGGCACGTTGCTCTCTCCGAATGTTTGAGCTTGTCTGTTTCACTGAAGTGGGATGATGGGCGAGAGAGGAGAGTGACTTCTGTGATCAAACATTGCAGTTTAATTTTTGTGTCAAGGATTAGAGAGATTTGAACAGATCCCTTTCAGGAGCTTACAGACTCTCTGAGGATGAGGCATTGCCCAATTTGACTTTGATATAAATCCCTCAGAAAGAGACAAAAATGAAGGAAAAAAGGGCTTTTCACATGTAAACAATGCTGTGTTGAGATTTCAGCGTTAAACTGGAGGTCTTTGACTGCAGTCTGCAGGTACAAATCTCACTTTTCTACTCAGCGTTGAAGCATAATTATGAAAACCGGCAGATGGGAGGCACATTAAACTCTGACATCACTGAAACTCCAGCAGTTTGTGGAGAAATCTGCAAAGTTTTCTGTATAAGTCCACTAATTACAACAAACACAATCAGCCTGGTTCACTGCACACAGGATTGCCATTGATCTTTATGGAAATGCGACGAAAGCAAACAATGTGGCCACATTTCCAGACAGTGGAGGGTCAGACGGAGCCTGCAGCAGGATGCAGGGTCGTCTGTGGTCACGCGTATGGACCAGCTATCAGCCTGCTGTGTGGGATGAACCTGAACTCCGTCAGCAAGCTGGTTTTTCTCTCATTTGTGGGTGAATTAAATGCAGCCTCACTTAGTTTAACAAGTGTAAACGCACCCAAACTGCTCGATAACTCATCAGTGATTCAGTTAGCCGTAGTTTTGTTCGTGGATGGACCTGGAGCCGCCGTTATTGCTCCGTAACAAATGTGAGGTAAAGCATGAACAGACACTTTTAGGGTAACTGGTGAAAGTTTGGAGCCATCTGTGACATTATTAGGGGTGAAACTAGCTGAGCTTCCATTCCATGTTCATGCTCTCTTATGAGGCGGTTCTGGAGACGTTTCCAGAAAGCGTGACGTCACAAAAGTGTAAATGTAGAAACACTTTTTCACATAAAGGGCCAGTTCCAGTTCCTATCTTAACCCTCATTCTTAGTCGCCCTCAAAACCGAGTGTAAGGGCTATTTTGTGACTTAGAAATGGGACACCCTTAAATGCAGATGCATCTTCAAACTGTGGGGGGGCAGCATTACACCAAAGCGGCGTTCAGTCTGTCAATTCAGAAGAAGAAGAAGAAGAATTGACTTTATTTACATTTATTTGCAGTGTTAACCTCCTTAACCATGGACACATTCAGCTGTCACCGCATACCACGGCTTATTGGAAGGCAAACAGCAGCTATAAGGAAAATAACGTGGGGAACTGTGGTTCTGTGAGTTCCTGGATGACTGCAGTCAGCTGGCGACACGTCACCTGATTGACACTATCGTTCCATAACTCTGAAGCTACGGGAGATCATCAGCCCGGTCGTCTTATACCGTTATCGACACAAGCACGTCATACAGGCTGTTATCGTGGATAAAACAACGACATTAGCACCGAGAAAAATGACCATTTTGTAACGTTAACTGACTTAAACGATAGCAGCATGGCTTGACCGCACCGACCGCTACTGACAACAGATCGTAAAATAAAAATGAATATTATGCAACAATGAGGTAACTAATCCATAACATGGACCTAAACTAAGATGATACGATGGTTTTCCTCATATTTATATCTCCATTAACAAAGAAAATACTTCAGATTTGTAGCTGGCCGTCTTTGCTGCTGCATTCTGGGTAATCCTTACTCACAAGGATGGTGTCGGAGAATCTCAGGATGGAGGATATTCAGCCTCAAACTTGCCCCTTAACTTAACTTTCTGGAGAATCGGGACAGCACTTGGACTTCGCGGGGAGCGCGCATTTTTGAGATTGAGGGTTAAGACAGAATTTGGACTTCCCCCTTAGACAGCATCAGGTGTGATGTGGGGGGGCACAAACCAGTTTTTCCTTCATAATTATGATGTTTATGATCATTTACAAGCATGAACTGTGAAATTGGAGTGATGGGGAAAGTTTTACCGTCACATACGGGCTGATATTTCAGCAAACTGAGTTAATTTCTGGACAACATGTGGATGTGGTTCTTCTTCATGCAACAACTGGCCCCCAGTTATTTATATATATGACTCAGTTATCTCCTTCCCACATGTTAATTATCTTTTGCAATGATTTAATAACACGTTGCCACAAGTTTTTGTTTAGTTTTCTGCTGCCGATGTGATCGGAGCAAGGTTATTATAGTTAACTAAAACTAATGAAAAAACGAAAACTAAAGTTGAAAAAACATTTCAGTTAACTGAAATAAAAATAGAAATGACAGTTTTTAACAAAATGATAACTGAAACTGCATTTTGTCCTTACAAAACTAACTAAAATTATTGCAGAAACACCCTTAGTTTTAGTCTTTGTAAATTAATATAACAAATCAGCCTTTTGGGTTGATTTGAAATCTATTTCTATTTAATCTTTTTTATTTTGCTTTACTGGTTTTACTCAAGTTACTTTCTGATGATTTTGAATGTCACACCAGACAAACACCTATAATTTACTGAAAAGAAAAGCCCAAAAAACTAAAACTAACACTGAAACTAATTAAAACTAAATTAAAACTAAACATTTTATAAAATAAAAAACTAGCAAATCTGCTCAAAAAACTAACTAAAACTAACTGAATTGAAAAACACAAAGTCAAAACGAAATAAAAACTGAAACTAATTAAAAAATCCAAAACTATTAAAACCTTGGATCGGAGGCTCCGTTCATACGGACTTCACCTCCGAATCATCATCCGCTGCTTTCACCTCCTGATGAGCAGCAGCTCTGAAACACGTTTTATTTCCATCCTCCATGTGGAGTCTCGCGGGACGGGATTGTACCAGAATTACGGCTTATGCGCTAAACTTCAATCAGTGGAAACACCTGCATATCAAAACTGTACTTTTTCAAAATTTAAGAAATATTGCTTTTACTTTTTGAAAAAGTGTCTCCATGTGCATCCAGTTCTTCTCCATGAGCAGCTGCATGCTGGTTATACAGAAACATACGGTCGTTTACATCCCCACTGACAAACAAAAGATGAAATTCACAGTAGTTATTAAAAAAGAAATTAAAAGAAGAAATAATAAATATAATTTTACTAAATTATACTTCAGAGACATGAAATGTTGATTTTATATTGCGCATATAAAGTAATTAAAAAAATTAATAAAACTGTTAATTAGAGCCCCTTGCTGATGACAAGTGGGCCCCATCATGCTTGTTTACTTGTTTTATTGGGTTTTTATATACAGTATATATTTCTGTTCAAAATCAGTGTCACACACTCAGAAACAGGTTCGAGACAGGATCATTTCTGTACCTGCAGGTACATTATTTACAAATGTTCTCTCAAAAGTACAATGTTGGTCTTTATGAGGCCAGAAGTACCTATATACTATGAAAAAGGCTCCAAAGTAATATAAAGTACACATTTGTACCATTCCAACCCTAAGGGTACCTGCAGCATTGAAACATGTGTGTAGCTTGTACAATAACTATAAATAGCAGTACTTCTAAACAGTAGTATGATTATAGTTATTATATTATGATTTTCATAATAATCATAGTAATAATTATGTGTATAATTATATATGTGTTTGGCCTAATATTTCTATAATAATTATTCATTCATTATTAGCATCTTTGATTGTTGTCATAATCTCTATTTTATTGACTTTTATTCATCATCTTTAATTGGTTTAATTGTACTTTATTAACTCATACAGCTTGATAAGGTACAAAAATGGACCATGAAGGTACAGAAATGTCTTTCAGAAAGGAACCCCCCCCCCCCCCCAGCAACAAACTTTGGACCCTTTTAAGTACAAACTGGTACCTCTGTTTCTGAGTGTGCATGATTTTCTTTTCTTCTTTTTTAAATCTTACTTTTGTCAGTTTCCGCTTATTTCACCAGCAGCTGATTTATTTGTCCTTCTTTAATGTGAGCGGATGGAAACGTTGAACATAAAAATGTTGATGTGATGCTCAGATACATCAGCTGTTGAGCGACTAAAGGTGTCCTGCTAATCGATGACACGGACATGACTTCATTTCCAGTCCGTCTCTGAGGTGGTGTCCTCGTCCAGCCGTCGGTGGAACCTCTGAGTGATGGGGAGGACAGCTACGTCTAAATAAACACATGATTACTGGACTCCGGGGTTAAAACCCGGCGCTGCAGCTACTTTAGGGCAGAGTGATTCTGAATATTGATGAGTCGTATTTCCAGTGGATGAGGAGAATCAATCCAGCTGAAGAGGGGGGGTGTCGGGGCTGCTGTGACCGTGGCAGAGTTGTTGTGCTGCTCCTCAGTAGCCGGACGTGAGAAGCCTTCCTGAGCAGCTCCCGGTCGGCATCTGTATAGCAGACGCTGCTGGACCCTCACAGTCCAGCAGATTTACGCGTCCATGAATCCAAACAGGTGCGTGGAAACGCTCCGTCCAGGTCAGCAGCTGGCCCCCGACAGCGTTCGACCACAACCCCACTCACTGGGTTTGGCTCCATCATGATTCATCTGCTCGGTCATGGGAGCGTTTTTATGGGCAACTTTACATGTAATAAAGAAAATCTTAAAGGAACATTCCACCTACAGAATGATGTAACTTTATCTTCCACCCCCCCTCATGGTGAGAAAGACTCTGCAGCACTTTTTTAATATCTCAAATGCAGCCGGCGATCAGGAAGCTTCTCGTTTCCCCCCAACTTTCATATAATGGAGTTCACCGGGGTCCGAGCCAAAAAGGTCCATAAAAGTCCACAAAAACTTGTCAATATTCCTCCAAACTGCTCGTCCAATGTAATCCACGTGTCCTGAGTGGGTAGCGTCCAGAATTTACTGGAAACCATCATTTAGTAGATTTTTAGAGACTAAACAGAACTACATCAGTACTACATCAGTACTACATCAGTACTACATCTTACTTCTGCGAAGCACACAGCGCGTTCACGAAACAACGAAAGCCTCGGCGTTCAGAGCCTACTCTGCCAATAATGCAAGCGTAGAAGAAGAAATTCGCTGTTTACATTGTGCTAAGAGCGACAGAGCTGCAGACAAACCAGGACAAACACAAGAGGGTCCAAGAGGGGTTGATGTTGATTTAAAACAAAGAAAGAAAGAAGAAGAGAACGCGTGATCTCGTCTGCCGCGGCTTCCGTAGTGTCATGAACGTGCATGTAGTACTGATGTAGTACTGATGTAGTACTGATGTAGTACTGTTTAGGCTCAAAAATCTCCTAAACGATGTGGTTTCCAGTAAATTCTGGACGCTACCCACTCAGGACACTTGGGCTGTGTCCGAATGTCCTCCCCCCTCCCTCACCCCTCATTCACTACATAGCAGACTATCGAGTGCCCTCATTCTGCCTGTAATTCGGACACGAAGCTGACTACTTTTTCCTCGCCGCAAATCACGTGATTACCAGCTGTCACCGTGGCAACCACGGCGGCATCCACGACTCGCGAAAACATTTAATCTTAAATCAAATCTGTAATTTTAAATGGAGGTATTTTATTTACTTATATTGTGTTTAATCCCTTTTTTGTTGTTTTTTCTCTCCTTTTTTTCTGCCGCTCGATGTGTTCAACACCTCACGCCATTCAGCTCTTCTGACCGCAATGCATTGTGGTCTATATTGTCCCGTCTAGGGCCCATCGAAGCTCACTAGTTTTCAAGATGCATTGTGGGTAACTTTGAGTGCACTACTTTTTTCTTTCTGGACATTCGGACACCCATACAAAATGGCGTGATCCCTATATGGGGCCCTATGTAGGGAGGAGGGGGGACATTCGGACACAGCCTTGGATTACATTGGACGAGCAGTATGGAGGAATATTGACACGTTTTTGTGGACTTTTATGGACCTTTTTGGCTCGGACCCCGGTGAACTCCATTACGGACCGGGGTTTGTCCACTAAAGCGTCCGGGAGGCAGGAGCAGATTGTACTGACACAATTTGCAGCTGTTTTTGGGTTTTCGATCTCTTTTATTCAATAAGAGACCAGGATGATTGTAACACTCTAGTTTGACCCGTTAGAAAGGAGATGTGGTGATGTCATCAACACTGTTTGTGACCAGCTGCAAATTGAGCTCACATGCAAAGCCCGGTCTCTCTGAGTTAAAAACTGTTCTGAAGCCCAAAAAAACTATTTTTCAGGTATGAATTTAAACATTTTCACTCATATTTTTTGCATCGTGTCCATTGTGTTTGTAGATGCAACTGTTTCACTTTTATCAGCTCAGGTAGTTTCTCTAGTTTAATTTCATGTGTTGCGTTAGCGTCAGTGTCGTATAAAGTACCCAAAAGCCATACTCGAGTAAAAGTACCTTACTGGAAAATTACTGAAGTAAAAGTGAAAGTCGCCTGCTTGAATATTACTTAAGTAAAGTAAAAAAGTAGCTAGTATTTTTTGTACTTAAGTATCAAAAGTAAAAAGTACTGTTAGTAAAACATTTTGTTTAGTTAATTTAGTTTTCAAGTTTTTTTTTAATTTGCAAAGTGTAAAGGAGCTTCAGTACCTCCTCACATAAACCAAACCGTAAAGAAAAATACACACAAGCATCCTCACAGACCTGCATGCATGCTTACCAACATTCACCCCCACGTGCATTCAATATAAAATCATTCCTGATAAACGTTTGGTACTCGGAGGTGAAGCAAAAAACTTGATTGGTTGAACTTTAAATGACTGCAGCGTGACAGCACATGAACTGTTCATCCCGTCGTTACTGAACCCTGAAAAACTTTTTGTTCAACCTCAAAAGAAGAACTCAGTCTCGCTCTTCTTGCACTGAAGACCAGACCAGCGATGCTGAGCAGCCGTTCACCTGCTGCTGAGGCAGGTAAAGGTGTGTTTAGCTTCAGAGACGGCTGCTAGTGGCTATTAGTCCCACTACAACAAAACAAAGACTGTCCATTGGCTATTACGTTACTTATTTTGTAACGAGTAACTAAGATGTTCAGGTAAATGTAATGGAGTAAAAGTATGGTTTTTTTCAGAAAATATAGTGAAGTAAAAGTATTCATAAATAGAAGAAGTAAAGTACAAATATTAGAAAACACTACTCAAGTCACGAAGTATTTTTACTTCGTTACTATACAACACTGGTTAGCGTGTAGATGTTCTGATGGGCCCGAACTGGGCAAATCTGCAGATCTCATAGTTTGAGTTACATGGGCCCCATGTGTGGAAACCCACATGGGAAAACACAGGGGGGGCCGTCATGGAAACCATGGACAAACCCACTTGGGTCCCTCAAATGACACCAAAATGTAACCCTACATGGACGTGCTGGCTGGGATCCATCCCATAGTAATGTTCCAACCCACCCCGGTGCTGGGGGAGGTTTTAACAACACACCACTTTCTATTTAACATCATCTTACTGTAACTAATCTGTGATGGTGTAGAAGTGTGAGTGTGTGTCATTTATAGCAGACAAATGTGGGGATCACATGTCAGAATTTGAGAGCTCGAGCACAAAAGGAGCACTGAGTAACACATCGGGAATGGCCGTAAGTATGTAGGTACCTCAGAGCGCATGCATATATGTATTACATACACATCCAACTGTACGGGGTAGCTCGTGTGTAAAATAAGAAGGGAAAGTGGTTTGGAAGTTTTGTGTCTCCCCTGTGAAGCAGAAGCTTTCTTTCCCCAATCGCGATATCACTGCGAGAAAAGCTTAAAAGTGGGATTTTCCACTTCTGCATGTCCGATCTTAAAAATTCCAACTGTACACGGTCGTCTGCGTCTAAAATAAGTGGTTTGGAAGCAGCTTGGGGTCTCTGTAACTCTGAGTGTTCCCCGGTTAAAGCGTGGGGGTGGCCGTGGCCCGTAGCTCCGCCCCCGCCCCTACAGCACATCATACAGAGCTGTAGCCCTGCACATGCTGGCCCCCCAACTCTGTTCTAATCCCATGAAAGCTCTAATCTGCTCATCATGTACTTGTAACCCCTGCTGGATCTGAGACTGTCTCCCACACAGTCCGCTGCCCCTTTATCTGCATCCCTTCCAGTTCTCGCGATACTTCGGCGCCGTCTCGCGATAACTCGTGCGTCACGTGACGCACGTGAGTCATGTGACCGCAGTATTTTAAACATGGCGGTACACGCGCTCGGGCTGGCGTGGGGGAAGCGCATGAAAGGGCTGCTGCAGATGTTCCTGAGCCAAATCCGCCATCCACAGCGAGCGGATGCGCTTTTAGATCAACTCAAATTGGCAGTTTTTTTATTTTTATTGATCCCTTCAATCACTGACAACCTTTGATGGCGAGCTAAAGTCCGGGAACTCAACCCCATGGTTCAACAGCAACGTGTTATGTGGTAGGAGCCGCATAACCCATCCCCCCCCCACTGACACTGTCATCACACAACCCAGTTGGTCACAACTTGGACTTATAAAACACTCTCTGGAACAACTAACACTTCCTGGAAAAAACACTCATTCGGATGCGATTCCTTTTTTTCCCCTTTGGACTTTTTGTGCATTTGTATATAATTTTCATGATCATGACTTTTCACTGTAAATATTTATACACATGTTCTCAATAACACTTACCTGCAACCTCATATGTTTGTGCGTGTTTGTTTTACTGGTCTGCAAATCTCCTGGAGTGGGCTTGGCTCTTCTGTTAGCCGTTCAAGCCATAAACATTGATAACTCATACACACATATACATGTTACACTGTAAACCCAAACAGTATTACTAACTTAAAGTCATTAAGGTTAGATTACTCAAAATCAAGGTTTCAGTTAAAAGAACTATAAACTAATGAGTTTTCTGATTGAGTAATGCTCTTTTAATTTGAAGTAGATTAATACTACTGAGTTGATGGCTGTCATTCAATTAAATCTTTTAAGTAAATGCAGAACGCTGCGTCCTTAGTCATGGCCGTCATTGCGTCCCTCATTCATATTCCTATTTAGTGACACTTAGTGTCCAAATGGGTCCACATCAGCCCAAACAAAAATGCACTCAAACCGTCTCAGGAGTGCCCATGACCAGAAAATAAAGGATTTATCAAATAAATTAGCAGCATCCAACAAATACTATGTGGATAATCCGTGCCTTTAGGTATTTGACTAGTTTGACAATAAAATGTTTTGGCTAAACTTAACTGTTCTCAATGTTTAATCAAAGGTTATTTTATACCTTAAATAAAAAAACGTGAACTGAAAAAGAGATGTGAAGTGTGTTTCTATTTACCTAAAAAAGTGTATATATGTTTGTACTGCTGTAGCTTTATCTCAGGTGGTAGAGCAGTCGTCCTTCAACCAGATGATCTTGAGATCGATTCCAGGCTTCCCCAGACTACATCCATGTCCTTAGTCAAGACACTGAACCCCAAGTTGCCTACCATAATATGACTGTGTGTGATGTGATGTGATGTCAATTAACGCGCTTTGAGTGGTTAGTTTGACTGGAAAAGCGCTAAATAAATTTAAATTTGAGGAGACTGAAGTTATATTTTTTAAGTTCAGTCAAACTCATATAATTTATTTCCACTACTTAAAAACATTTACGTAATCGGTTACGACAAATATTTTGAGTATTTTTAACTTGTTCGTGTTTACAGTGTAGCTGTCTTGCCTAGTTAACTCGGGAGTAAGCGCTACATACTTGTTCTAACACGAGGAACATTGTTGCTCAGCAGGATGTGAGTGGCTTTCTGATTTGTCCAGAGAATTAAAAAGAAATCATCATAACTGAATTCTGTTGGAATGCTGTTATAAAATGTTTAATTAAAGAAATAAAATGAATAAACAGGATATCAAGGGGAGCCTTGTGTTCATAAAGCTCCGTTTGGTAAAGCAAAACTGTTCAACACAATAAAGCAATCAGATTTCCATTCTGCTGCTGTGATGCTGGACAGGAGGAGTAAAAAAAAAAAGAAGAAGAAGAAATCGTGTAAGAAATTCCTGCTTAAAGCAGATGTTAATTTCTCTGTCTGTGTGAACGTTTTCATGGAGAGTCCTTCTGGCCTTTCAGCAGCAGCATCTGTACGGCCGTCATGTCTTTCTTTTGTCAGAGCTGCTCTCATATTCTGTCCTTTATATTCAGATAGATAAAGGAAACATTGGAGGAAGAGACGGAGTCTTTCCTTCGTATAGAAGCTTTAACTCGCCGTCATAGAAACATTATAAAAAGCAGCTATCATCCAGCTCTCTTTATTATGCTAAACTCGCACCGTGTTACAGATGAATCTCTTTTCTGGAAGCTGAAACTTTGTCATGCAGGATTTTTAAGTAAAACATTTGTCTGTTTTGCTTAAATCCAGTTTGAAGTGGTGCATATTTGTCCTTGCATAATTCCACATCGACCTCTTACCTGAAATAATGACAACGTACGTCTCCATGTTTCATTCATTAGCTCGGCTCCTCGTGTTTTCACTAGCTTGTCCTGCACATTTGCATGTGTTTATATGAGGAAATGGAGCGGACTGGAACGAGACGCGAGCATTAGTATGCATGAGTCTCATTAAACATGCACTCATCAACTCTACTTTTATTTGGATTCCCTTTGCAGTCGTACAAATCACCCGTAATCAACTGTGGTGACATTTTCCAGCAATTATAAGCAAGCTGTCCCCGTTTCAGCAGGAGCTGGAGACGGATCAGTCCGTTCGCCCCAGCGTGCCGACACGTCCCCCCCGTGAGAGACGAGGACATTTGAAATGACAAAAGACTGGATGAATAATATTTACAATGTAGAATGATGAATTATTTCCCAAGAAGTTGTTAAAGAAGAGCTGGCATGTCGTCGCGTCTCCCTCCTGAAACGTCTTCAGAGGAACGACGTCGCTCTGTTGTTCCCGAAATAACGGAGCGGTTCAGGAGGGGAATTCATTCAGAAACACCTCGTTTCAAGGGTTTCTGGGGATGAACTGCAAGAATCCATTCATTTGTAAAGAAAGGGTACGGGTCAAATCCAGTTTTTTTCAGCTGCTTACACACATTTTCAAAGCTCTTTGTCTATTTCTCAAAACTTTACTCACAAATCCAGTTATTGCTCACACAAAATTCAAAAAGCCTCCTATCTACTGCAGAATGAAACACAGAATTCAAAATATTGTAAACACATCGCAAAAGCAAGCATTTATCACATACTTGTGTATCGTACTTTCTGGTCTATAAGTCACACTTTTTTTGTAATTTGGCGGCTATATACAGTATAGATACATACAATGTAACATATTTACGTATCAATTCATACTGACTGACATGAGCCGAGCAGTAAAAATCACAGTCTAATGTCTAAAGAGGGCGCTATCGGCTTGTGACAACTATATTCTGCTCCAAGGGCAAAAATCCCAAAATAGCCTTATCTCAGTGAGACGAGTTCATTTTGGACATCTGCCTGTTTTGTCCCTGCAGTGGAGCAAATCCTCAAAAAACACGTTCATACTTCTTAGTTATGATGTTTATGATCATTTACAGGCATTAAGTTTGGAATTGGACTGATTGGGTGGGACATGAAAAATCCCCAAATCACCCTATTTTACATAAATAAATGCGACTTATAGTCCAGTGTAACTTTTCTATGTTTTTTTAGTCTTCATGATGCATTTTTTGACTGATGCGACTTTTAGTCCAGAAAATACGGTATGTCATTTACACACTGTTGCTCTAAATCTAAAGCTCTTTTGTTTTCATTGATTTGCTCCAAGGCTGGGCGATATGGACCAAAAGTCATATCCCGATATATTTGGGCTGAATATCAATAAACAATATATATTCCAATATTTTTTGGGGAAAAGTGAGAGCAAATGTTTAGTCACAATCAAACCCAAATATGACGTCACAAGTAGTTCTATTTAAACCAGCTGGATGAAATGACGGGATGCACAATAATTATCGGCACTATTGGCACTATAATTATCGGTAATCAGCATCAGCCTTTAGGAGCTGAAATTTATCGGTTACAGGTATCGTTTTAAAAAATGGTTATCGTGCATCCCTAAATAACATTTAACTGTTCAAAGAACAATAAAATGTAAACATAAATACTATATAACTGTACAAGAAAACACAGATGCTCACAGATGCTAAGAGAAACAATTCAGTGAGATATAAGATATAATTTCAAGTTTTTTTGCTAGTAATAAACAAAAAAATTCTGCCAATGGGACAAGCAAAATTTTCTTGATGTGTTGAAATTAGATGCATTGCCTCATATCTTACCGAGTTGTTTCTATTTAAGCAATTTTGCCTTTTGAGTGTGATGATATATTCTGTCTAGAAGAGAAAATATACTTGGTAAGATCTGAGTTTTTGCAGTGTAGCTTGACCTTTGACTTATTTAAAGGCCTACATGTGTGCCAACACTGCAAAAACTCAAATGTTAGCAAGTATATTTTTCTAATTTCTAGTCAAAATATCTCATCACACTCAAAAAAAGAGAAACAGTTCAGTGAGACATGTGAACTTGTTTTACTGTAAGGGAATGCATCTGACTGTATTTCAAGAAGTCTTATCAAGAAAATTTTGCTCACTGTATGCCACTGGCAGAATTTTTTTTGCTTACATATTACATGCAAAAAAAATAATAAAATAATGTATTTTAATGTATTTTAGTGGCCAAGATTTTTTTTGCATGTAATACAGTAAGCAAAAAACTTCTGCCAATGGCATTAGCAAAATGATCTTGATAAGATGCTTTGCCTTAAAACAAGTTCCTATATCTCACTGAAATGTTACTCTTTTGGTAATTTTGTCTTAATTTGAGAGTGATGAGATATTGTGACTAGAAATGAGAAGATGTGAGTTTTTGCAGTGAAGGAGTGATTGGTTGGTGTTCAGTAAAGCGGTCATTGTTTCCACCCGTGAGGACAAAGTCTGAGGCTCTGATGAATGACTGTGGCATTTAAATGGTTGTTTTTAAAATAGGAAATCTAGTTGCTTCCAGGTAGATTTTTGTGTGTTAGCTAGAACATTGTGTCTAGTTATTTGAAAAAAGTGAATAGCAGCAGTGAAAACTGTGTCAAGTCTGAGAATTGTGTTGATGGTTTTGCTGATTTGAGGTGAAGTTTGAGTGAACAAGTTTAGAAATAGTGTGATATGTAACGGTTTTGTGTTAGCAATTGAAAAAAACTGTAAGAAACTAAATTATCTACTTGTGAAAGAATTAAATTCAGTTATTTCTTTATAAGGATTCTACACACAGAAGAGTGTGTTTTCATTACACATGTGTATTAAAAAATGGGTGTTTTCTTCAGCTGCAGTGCTGCACCGCATCAGCAGGTCCTGAGTGTACGGGCTGGTGTTTAGATGGTGGAAGGCTCCCACATCGCCTTTGAAAAGCAGCTCCTCTGAGAGATGTGGTGCAGCAGACTTCAGTCATCAGTCAGGTTCTCAGTATGCGGTCCAGCATGAACTCCTGCCTCCGTAGAAACCGAGCGCTTCAGCGGTGACGAGAGGATGAAAAACAAACAGTCAGCTCCCTGGATGCTGAGCCAGATCTCAGGAAACGCCGGCGTTGTGATGTGGCTCCGCTGGCTCATGCATTATTTCTGGGCTGGTTTCAGGAGTTTGGGGGGAAAGTGGAACGGCGGAGTCTCAGAAAAGGTTTTTTCTTTTCAAAACAGAATCATTTCTGTTTGTTCGTGCTGCTGATGAGTGGTAGTCATCTGAATTCCCTCCATGCGTTGCTTAGAACAGGAAATCTGAATGTTCGCTGTGACCAACCTTTTCTACCCGCAGCACCGCCACCCCCAACTTCAACTTTTAGGAGCGCGAGCAGAAAATTTGTGGGCTCACACAGAAATCAGCTTGCAAAGCAAATATTGACATTTCCTTTCATTTTCATTGTATTTCTGACAAAAACCTGAATAATAAATGCAGAAACTGCAATGTTCACGGCTCATTCGGGGTCCCCCTTAGCCCTCGCTAGGGCTGGGCGATACTTCCTTTTAGTAATATCCTGATATTTTTATGGCATGTCACCATACAAACTATATATTTGGATATTTCGCCTTCGCCTTGAATTAATTTTTTGATGTACACTACTCACATAAAGTTCCACTCCAACCTTTCCAGGTGAACTGAGTTCAGCTTTCTCTAAACTTTTAAATGCACATGTGCATGAATCAGTGGTTAAATATTTATTCTGCATCAATCAAAAACCGAACGTTGAATATCCCTAACTTTTTGTGAGTAGTGTTTATAACCACATGAGTAAGATGATTCTGTGTCTACATTAAAAACTTTACTGTTCATACAGCATTAAAGACCAAATTCAAAATCTTTTTTTTGTTTTTGTTTTTTTTT
>JALJCO010009778.1:0-77341 GCA_023101725.1 Atherinomorus stipes
TGGCAAACAGGTTACTAGGGGGAGGGAACAGACAAAGCACAGCCCTTATGGAGGAAGACAGCATCAGGGTCACGTGTCCCTCACCTGGACGTGGATCATCGGGGCCCCCTCTGGAGCCAGGCCTGGAGCCGGGGCACGGAGGCGAGTGCCTGATGGCTGGCTTCTGCCCGTGGGGCCCGGTCGGGCTCGGCCCGAAAGGATGGCATGGGCCCCCCCTTCTTGTGGACCCACCACCTGCGAGAGGGGCCATAGGGGTCGGATGCAGTGTGAGTTGGGTGGCGGCCGAGGGCGGGGAGACCCCTGGTGGTCCATCCCCCGGCTGCAGAAGCTTAGCTCTAGGGACGTGGACTGTCACCTCTCTGGTTGGAAAGGAGCCTGAGCTGGTGCGGGAGGTTGAACGGGTTTCCGACTAGATATAGTTGGACTCACCTCCACGCACAGCTCGGGCTCTGGAACCCCATCCTGGAGAGGGGCTGGACCTGGTTTCACCTCTGGAGTTGCTCCCCTCATTGCCCCTGGCTCGGCACCTGTATGTTGGGGTTCACCCCGGTGGACAAAAGGGTAGCCTTCCTCCGCCTCCGGGTGGGGGGACGGGTCCTGACTGTTGTTTGTGCCTATGCACTGAGCAGCAGTTCAGAGTACCCCCCCACTTCTGAAGTCCACACACGCCCCTGGACACTCCTGGACACTCGGGTGAAGAGAGGGGCGGAGCTTCCACTGATCACTACCTGGTGGTGAGGGGCTCAGATGGTGGGCAGGATGCCGGTCATACCTGGCAGTCCCAAACGTGTCGTGAGGGTCTGCTGGGAACATCTGGCGGAGTCCCCCTGTCAGGGGAGAGCTTTAACTCCCACCTCCGGGAGAGCTTCACCCATGTTCCGAGGGAGGTGGGGGGCATTGAGTCGGAATGGGCTATGTTCCCCCCTCTATTGCTGAGGCTGCTAGTTGGAGCTGTGGCCGTAAGGTTGTCGGTGCCTGTCATGGTGGTAACCCCCGAACTCGCTGATGGACACCAGCGGTGATGGATGCTGTCAAGCTGAAGGAGTCCTACCGGGCCTCCTGGCCTGTGGGACCGGCAGAAGTCGTGCCCGGGCCTGGCCGGTCTGTGGGACCGTAGGAGCCGTGCCGGGCCTTCCCCTCGGCCTGTGGGACCGTAGGAGTCGTACCGGGCCTTCCTGGCCTGTGGGACCGTAGGAGTCGTACCGGGCCTTCCTGGTCTGTGGGACCGTAGGAGTCGTACCAGGCCTTCCTGGCCTGTGGGACCGTAGGAGTCGTACCGGGCCTTCCTGGCCTGTGGGACCATAGGAGTCGTACCGGGCCTTCCTGGCCTGTGGGACCGTAGGAGTCCTACCGGGCCTTCCTGGCCTATGGGACTCCTGAGGCAGCTGACGGGTATCGGTGGGACAAGCGGAGCGCGGCTCTGGTGGTCACTGAGGCAAAAACTCGGACATGGGAGGAGTTCGGTGAGGCCATGAAGAACGACTTCTGGACGGCTTCGAGGCGTTTCTGGTCCACCATCCGGCGGCTCAGGAGGGGGAAGGAGTGCACCATCAACACAGTGTACAGTGGGGATGGTGGGCTGCTGACCTCGACTCGGGACGTCGTGGGCCGGTGGAGGGAATACTTTGAAGACCTCCTCAATCCCACCAACATGTCTTCCGAGGAGGAAGCAGAGTTTGGGGACTCAGGGAGGGACTCTTCTGTCACCGGGGCTGAGGTTGCTGAGGTAGTCAAAAAGCTCCTCGGTGGCCGGGCCCCAGGGGTGGATGAGATCTGCCCAGAGTTCCTTAAGGCTCTGGATGCTGGGGGGCTGTCTAAGCTGACGCGCCTCTGCAGCACTGCATGGACATCGGGGGCAGTACCTCTGGACTGGCAGACTGGGATGGGAGGGTGTGCTCCAACTTCAGGGGGATCACACTTCTCAGCCTCCCTGGTAAAGTCTATTCAGGGGTGCTGGAGAGGAGGGTCCATCGGATAGTGGAACCTCGGATTGAGGAGGAGCAGTGTGGTTCTGGTTCTGGTCGTGGAACAGTGGACCAGCTCTACAAGGATCTGGAGGGGGATGGGAGTTCTACCAGTCTCTCCTCTTCAGGATCCTGGAGGGGGCATGGGAGTTCTCCAACCAGTCTACATGTGCTTTGTGGACTTGGAGAAGGCGTTCGATCGTGTCCCCCGGGGATTCCTGTGGGGGTGCTCCGGGAGTACGGAGTACCGGACCCCCCTTGTTCGAGCTGTCCGGTCCCTGTACGACCGGTACCAGAGCTTGGTCCACATTTCCGACTGTAGTTCAAATCTATTCCTGGTGAGAGTTGGACTCCGCCAAGGCTGCCCTTTGTCTTGTTCTGGAGTCCTGCAGAGTTCGGGAGCCCTGCATGGTTTGGTGGTCCTACAGGGTTTGGTAGTCCTGCAGGGTTTGGTAGTCCTGCAGGGTTTGGTGGTACTGCAGGGTTTGGTGGTCCTGCAGGGTTTGGTGGTCCTGCAGGGTTTGGTGGTCCTGCAGGGTTTGGTAGTCCTGCAGGGTTTGGTGGTCCTGCAGGGTTTGGTAGTCCTGCAGGGTTTGGTGGTCCTGCAGGGTTTGGTGGTACTGCAGGGTTTGGGCGCGGTCCCTGCAGGGTTTGGTAGTCCTGCAGGGTATGGTGGGGTCCTGCAGGGTTTGGTAGTCCTGCAGCGGGTTTGGTGGCCCTGCAGGGTTTGGTGGTCCTGCAGGGTTTGGTGGTCCTGCAGGGTTTGGTAGTCCTGCAGGGTTTTGGCGGTCCTTGCAGGGTTTGGTGGTCCTGCAGGGTTTGGTAGTCCTGCAGGGTTTTTTTGGTGGTCCTGCAGGGTTTGGTAGTCCTGCAGGGTTTGGTGGTCCTGCAGGGTTTGGTAGTCCTGCAGGGTTTGGTAGTCCTGCAGGGTTTGGTGGTCCTGCAGGGTTTGGTAGTCCTGCAGGGTTTGGTGGTCCTGCAGGGTTTGGTAGTCCTGTAGGGTTTGGGTCTCCGGTTTTTCATCACATCTTCACACCTGAAACAGCTTGAGTGCCGTGGGGACGTGGTCTGAGAACCAGTAGTCTCTGAACTCTCCCCCACCAGTGTAGTCGGTGATGGTAGACCTCCAGCACGCTGCTCCTCCGTGTAGCCCTGTCATAACATGCATGGATCCAAACGCTGATCCGGATCAACACCAAACTTTAACCAGTTCTTCCTTGTACCAATATCAATATTCTCTTGAAATTCCCTGGTTTCCAGTCTGGGTCCCTGGCCTTGACTTGAGCAGAAACCTGATTGTGGTCTTAGTTGCAGTCCTCGTCTAACCACAGCTGCTCCTCTCACACGGCGGTTTTTAACATCTGCATCCTGAAACACGGCCGAGCCGGTTCATCCAGGACCCAGAGATGCAACTAAAACCAGATTCCCAGTTCTTCTGCATCCCTCAGGAACTCCTTGTTCTTGTGATTCATTCAGAGGGAATAAATGTGAAATATTTCCACAGCTCGTTAAGTCCTGTATGAGTTTAGAGGAAAATGAGAAATCAATGTGTATCTGGAGTCGCAGCTTCTTAATCACAGCTGCTAATAACCTGATGATGTCAGACTAATGAAGCCTGGAGAATACCAGTCCGTCCAGACGTCTGTGTGTGTGAGGGAGTCCGTGATGAGAAGGTAGCCGAGCACGGGTCGCTAACGTGTGTGTGTGCATGCAGCAGCAGTGAGAGTGTACATACATGATCAGCACGTGTGTGTGTTTCGGTGTGTGTGCATGCAGCAGTGGTTTCCTGGCTCTCTGTCAGAAGGTTAATGACTCCATGCATCATTAAGCTACAATGAGGTTTTGTTGCAACAAGCGTGACAGTTATGTATGGCTCTGGCAGCGTGCACGCCTGCGCTCAGTGATGCGTGTGGAAGCACGGCTGCAGGACTTAGCGTGTTCAGTTCTCCACGTCATCGTGGAGGCCGACAGTGTCCCAGCCTCGGCAGAGACGAGGTGGAACGTGACCCAGCTCGAGTCTCTGACATCATCACAAGGAGTAAATGTTCCCGGCATCCTTCCCAGCACCTCGGCTTTACTTTGAAATCTTTATTTAGACCAGGGATCACCAGGCAGGAGCTGCCCTGCTGCAACACACCTTGTGACGTGTGCAGATGTTTGCTAATTACCCAGAGCTGGAGTTGCATCTGAAAATGCTTTAATATGCAGATTCAGGTTTATTCACACACGCCCAACATATAAAGAAAATACCAGCATACAATTCCTCTCAGAGAATGAGGTGTGAAATGTGCCTCCCCAGCTACTTAAAGCTTACATTAGGGGGCATGAGCAGGCAAGAAGAGAAGAAAAAACAAAATATAAAACAATAAAGAAAAAGATATATACATAGGCTAGTTATGCTCTATGCATACCTTGTAACAAATTTGCATAGGTTCTTAGAAAAATGCTGGTATCATCTAGCTCCAGGGTGAAAAAACTTAGTTAAATGATGTCAGAAGCTGCATTTTAAATTTTTTTAAAGATGATGGAGAGGGAGTTAGACATTTTTTAAATTCTCGTCAAGCTCATTCAAAATCTGTGGTACTCTGAATTAGGGATGTCCCGATCCGGTCACGAGATCGGAAATCGGGCCCGATCACGTGGTTTCAGACTCGATCGGAATCGGCTGTTACATCCCGATCAGGTATCGGATACATGTTTCCTCTCCACTACACGACGTCGCTCCTCTTTGCCCGGAGATGCACCCTGACGACAGACTCTCTTTTTCCTCTGCGGGGTTTTAGTAGAAAAAAAATAACAACATAGAAGGTCATTCACCCCCCCTTCAGAAAGCTTAAGAAGCTATGAGGGTCGAATGAACAAACTGAATAACTGACACATTACGATATATATATATATATATATATATATATATATATATATATATATTGTTTACAGAGCAGCCATGTATAGCTAATGTTTAATTTTATTTATTATTTATTTTCTTTTACTATTTTGATAAACCACCTCTGATGTTGATGCACAGAATCATTCTAGGAATATTTGGTCATTTATGTTTTCAATTTCATCCTTCCAAATCGACCTTTTGGCTACATTTTTTTTCTGTATTTTATATTTTCCGGTTTTTGTATTGATGAGGTGATTAAGTGACAGTGACACAGTTTGAACTGTAAGAAAAAACACACAACAAAACCGCTGCTAACATGATGAGTTGTGCACACAAGCTTAAGCAGCAGACACATTTTCAATAAATGTCTTGTTTATGGATGTATTTATGTGTTATCTTGTGTGTTTTGTACATGAATAACTTTATGCTTGTCGACCGATTGTCTCGTCATGATGTCACCACAGGGCCCAGTTTCCCATCAATGGGGTGAGGGTGGGGGGGATATGAATTAGGACTTGAAGTTTTATTTGACAAGGCCTAAACAGAGTGACGTGTTGAAAATCACGTTGCAACTGTGTCCACACACCCTCCCAGCTGTACACCTGGTCCGTCGTACCTGTAGATGAACCGTGGCTAGACACAGAACAAGCATTATGTGAGGATCTGGATGTCTCTGATTTGCCGTTCATCAGTTCAGCAGTCAGATCTCATAAATGCTTTAAAAGTATCAACATCTGCTCTACTCTGAAAGCATGGTGGGAATTCCTGAAGTTAACCGAGTCTTCTATTATTCCATGTAAACTCACACCCATCTGGAATAACCTGGATATTTTACAAAACAAGAAAATGATTAATTTTGTGCATTGGAAGGATAAAGGAGTAAAACAATTACAACATATCATTGAAAATGGAAAATTCCTGTCATTTAATACACTCACCTTACAATACGGGATCAGTAGTACTAAATTCTTAGAATACCATCAACTTAAATCTATATTAAGCAAAAAATATACCTCTAACCAACTGAACCTGCAGACTCCGGTCAGGGTAGCAGAATTCCTGAATCTCTCTATCCCCAAACTACTGTCGAAAATATATAGATTGGGGGGAAAGGATTATTAAAACTGGATGATTCAATCTTCCCTTCCAACTTCGAAGTGGGAGGCTGACTTGTCCAGAACCCTTAACCAAAACACATGGACACAGATATGTTTAAACACGTTCCTAATGACTAAAAACTCAAATATACAGTTGATACAATTCAAGGTTTTACACAGAGTACATTACACAGGACAGAGGATGTTCAAGATGGGTCTGTCACCTTCAAATATTTGTTTGCACTGCAATGAGAATACAACAGACAATTATCTTCACGCCTTGTGGTCTTGTCCACCTGTCCAGAGGTTTTGGCTTCAGGTATGTGATGACCTGTCAACGTGGCTCAGGTGTAACTTTCCTGCAAGCCCCACACTGTGTTTACTGGGGGACTTGGATGAGATCAACACGGTAACCAACTATGCACATATGATACTTACTGTATTATGTATTGCAAAGAAAACTATCTTGGTAAACTGGAAATCCAAAAATAATCAGGGGTCTCATTTATAAAACTGTGCGCAGGATCTATACTAAAAGTGTATGTGCGCCCAAAACCCAAAGTTTGCTTACGCCGAAAAATATTCAGATTTATAAAACCGGGCGTACGCAAAAATCCAAGCAGTTTCCCCTTTATAAATCACACTCAAATATGGAGGCCCTTTCTTGACTTCTATGACTCCTTGCAAGAACCACTTGACAGTGAATAAGGTGGGATCCATACGCAATACGTTTGACCTCAGCGGTGAGAACACCCCCCCCCCCCCTTTTTTTTTTCTTTCCCTTCTTCCTCTCCTCTTCTTCTTTGTGATACTGATACATATGCGTTGTTGGTTGTTTTGTTTTGTTTGTTTTTGTTGTTGTTTTGTTTTTACTTATTGCTTTAATTATTTGATTATTTCTACAGTTATGTTACATTACTCCTAAATTTGCTTTCTATCATGCAAACCTAGGGTTGAATGGGTGGGTAGGTGGGTAACAGGGACAGGGGGGAGGGAATGGTGAATTCATTATGTCCAATACATTTGTTGAACAATGCACTCATATTCTGGAGGATAACTGCGTGTTGAAATTATATGCATTTGTTCTGTAACTTCTGTTTTTGTGGAATAACAGCATAAAACCAATAAAACATATATAAAATAAAATAAAATAAATCACACTCTCCTTGGAAGTTTGCGCAGGTGAATTTGGCTCATATCCCCCCCCCCCCTACACGCCCACTTTCTACCATAAAGGGTCAATGCAAAGCACCTCATGGATATTTTTTGCATATAAATAAGCAGCTGATCTGAGGCATTTAAACTTGATCGTGGCGACTGAGAAGACGAGAAAACGCAGTTTCATGGAGAATGAAGTGGAGGAGCTTGTTGGTGGTGAAACGTTGAAAGAACGTTATATTTGGACTTCACAGTGGAATCACAGATAAACAGAAGTGACAGCACGTTGCTGCAGCGGTGAATGAACACAACGGCTGCTGCACACCGGAGCGCGTTGTGGTCAAAACTGCACACCGCGGATTAAACGGATTCGGCGGGTCGGTCGAGTCCAGTTTAACACACAGATCCAGGAGTTCCCAAACTTTGAGCTACGACCCCCCCAGATACCAGACGTTGTTCCTGACCCCCCCCCCCCCACCAGACGTTGTTGTTCCTGACCCCCGCAACAGCTGAGCTCTTTATTGTGCGACATTTCAGATTATCCTGCAGCATCTAAATGTGAGGGGGGGGGGGGGGGGGGGTTGGTGGATTATTAATGAAATGAAATGAAAAATACTTTATTAATCCCAGAAGGGAAATTCAATGTTTGTAATACTGTTTTTTTTTTTTTTTTTTTTTTACAATATAACATCTATCTAACATAATAATATAAAAAGTACAAGTGCAACAATAATCATACATATGTACACAACTGTAAGAAAACATGCTGATAAAAAAAAACAACTTAGCTGACCAAGATATGAGAAGGGGCTTTTGCAAGATATTGCTAAATTGCAATTTTTATTCTGAGTTAGGCTCTAATTTATTTATTAGAAAATGGATGCGTTTATATTCCTACAGATTAATCTCCTGCATTAACAGATTTATTTTGACAACCCTAAAAATTCTAAATGTATTTAGTTTACAGCGATAACAATCGTCTGGCGACCCTCTGAAATGATCAGTCAGTAATCATGACCCAAGGAATATTGGTGGTTTCTAAAAACTCTCCATCTTTATCCTCTTCTTTCCATGATCTTCCAGCAGTGCAGCGCGTCTGTTGTGAAGCATTATGTACGAGTGTCACCGTTTCCTCAGTAATTATCACAGGAGGCTAGATGAATCTGGCCTCCTGTGATTGGCTCTGTTCTGGCTACAGGAAGTCCGTCTGCTTCTTCCTATTTTTTGATTGAAACTTGGTGAATAGATTTTAGTGTGTTTGAGAATGTTCTGAACATTTTAGCAGATTTCACACATCGATTTTAGCAGTTAAATCGATGTGCGTATGAGAGAGAGTACATATGTGTATGCATGTGTATGTGTGCTGTTTGAGATAAACTTGAAGGACTTGATGTCACGTGTTGTTTCTATTATGTGAAGCACTTTGCAAAGCTGTTATGCACGAAAAGTGCTATAGAAATAAAATTTGATTGATTGATTTGTACTTCCTCCTGCTCCGTTTCAAATACATTCTCTTCCCCCTTGTCAGTCAGTCATTTTCTGTAGCGCTTATCCAGATCAGGGTTCTGGAGTCTATCCAGCTATTATCAGGTGAGAGGTGGGTTCACCTGGACAGGTAACCGGTCTGTCACAGAGAGACAGACAACCATTCATAGGGACAGTTCAGAGTGACCAGGTAACCTACATCATGTCTTTGGACTGTGGGAGGAAGCCGGAGAACCCGGAGAGAACCCACACATACACGGGAGAACATGCAAACTCCACACAGGAAGGAACCGTTGGAATTGTTGGAACCCCCTCCCCAGCTGGGAATCAAACTAGTGACCTTCTGACTGTGAGGCTGCGGTGCTAACCACCACGCCCCGTGCAGCCCCTGTTCCAGTCTCTTCCGGTATTTTTACATTTTTAAAGTTTCTTGTTAAATGAGTCACTATTGTGAACTTAGAATTATCTTTAATTGAAGGAAATGAATAATTTGGAGGACGACTGTATGTGTGTGTGTATATATTAGGGTTGTCAAACGATTAATTTTTTAATCACGATAAATCGCAGAAGCTTCTGAGCTAACCGCGATTAATCACTGTTTGAATTGCATGTGTAATATTCTGTTATTTTGCATATCGAGGCAGTTCTAAGCCCGTAATGTAGTGTATTTTACCATCAAGTTTGGCGTTAATCTTGTCGACGGAACCGTCTGATTTTCTTTATCATTATTTATTAAACAGGCTGTTTAAAACTACTTTTTCATCCATCACTTTTTACCGCTTCACATTAGGCCAAAGGGGCTGATACAGGTTGGTCAAAGGGACAAAACGGCTTACATTTGAAATGCGGTTAAAAAATGTCATCACATTATGGATTCTTTTTAACTAATCGCAATTCATGCATTAATGCTGACAACCCGAATATATACATGTGTATATATATATATATATATATATATACATGTACACACACAGTGCTCAAAATTATCCAAACCTTCCAATTAAAGAAGGAAAAAAATTATCTGTCAGTGAAATAAGTTGAAATTGACAAAAGTAATAATAAATACAAACTCTATGAAAATCATCACATTGATTCTGAATTGTTGTTTAACAGAAAAATTAAAAACAAGTAAACAAGCATGATGGAGCTCTGAAGCTAAAATGTTGTTGAGCAACACTTTGAGACAATCAGGTGTTTCTGTAACGTCCAATCAGACGTCTGCACCTGTTAAAACACTTTACTGCCTGAGATTCATGAAGTTATCAGGAGTGAAGTTCACACACAAAGTTGAGGCTTTTTCTGCTCCTGAAGATAAAATCCAACCACTTCTGGAGTCGATTCATCGTCCAGGACAACAAATAAACTCTCACTCTGAGAACGACCACATTTTTTCCGACGTGCCGTCATGTAGAGATGAAAATCAAGCTTTCCCTCTGACCTCTGGATCAAACGTCTGTTAGCTGACGGCTGTTTGTCTCTGAGGAAATCTTCCTGCAGGCGTTGGTTTCTTCCTCAGAGTGTGGATAGGTTAGGGGGGGGTTTCTCCTCCAGTTTCTCTGGAACAAAGAGGGCGTCTTGCTACGATGCTGCACATGCGTGTTTGTGGTTTCATGATTGGTGCCACCTCGCTGCGTATACCGGTGGTCCGTCAGTCGTGTTAAGGAGCTTGGTCTGAATATTCATATATTACTCACATATGCACAGATGAAGAAAAAAGCGACTTAGATGAAGTTTTTATGAGGAAAAAACAAACATGCTGAGAAGCTCTGAAAGTCCATTTTTCATGATGCGGCTGCTTTAAGACAACTGAATTTAGACTTTATGTTCCGATAGAAAGAAAAAAGAGCAGTGTGTTAATAAGGATTTGCTCAATATTTTCACCATCTTGGATTCTTTGATTTGGTTTTATTTTTCTCTTTTTATCGTGCAAGTTTTTCAAAAACTGTGTTGGATTTATAACTCGTCCTTTTTACAGCAAGTGACTGAAAGTAACAAGGTAACTTTTACTGAGTACATTTTAAATTAAAAGATAACTTTCTTTTTTTTTTAACCTGGACCTTGTGGCTAGAGTATTTCCTCACCGGTAAAGTTTCTGCATCCCTTTGACTCCTTTGGAAGATATCACATTGAGTCGCTCTTCGGTGTTCATCCAGTATCATGGCAGAGACGGGGCAGCCTCTATCAGACATCATCTGCAGCACAACTCTTTGATTTCACCAATACTTTAAATAGAATGAAAAAACGAACGAGTACTTTTGTCCTGTGAGTTCAGATTCATCTTTCCGTTAGTTATCAGGGTTCTATGCAGTTCTCAGAGCCGCGTGTTCACGATGAGACGATCAGCTGCTACCCAGATAACAACAACACGATTAGAGAAACTGAACTCACAGGACAATAGTACTCGTTCATTCCTTCTAGGATGAAATGAAGGAGTTGTGCTGCAGATAATGTCTGATAGAGGCTGCCCCGTCTGCCATGACACTGGAGGAACACCGAAACACGACTCAGCGTAATATCTTCAGAAGGACTCAAAGTGATGCAGAAACTTTACCGGTGAGTAAATGTACGTATAATCTTCTAGAAATAAGGTAAAAAAAAAAGAAAAAGTTATCCTTTCAGCACTTTTTTACTTTTACTCAAGTACATTTTTAGATGGGTACTTTTACTTTTACTTAAGTAAAATTTAAGCAAAGTAATAATACTTTTACTTAATTACAATTTTTCCGTAGTTTTTCCACCTCTGACGTCTGCGGGGGGTCACTGGAGACGGTTTACCGGTTTCTGCTTCCAGAGTTCCCAGTTTGGAACATTTGTGTTGGTGTTCCTGACCATCTCTATGACCCCCCCGTCCCCGTCCCCGTCTCCCAGGGCAGGAAGGCAGTTTCTCATGTCCTGAGTAGGTGGAGACGTCCCCGCATGGAGGAGGGCTGCAGAGGATTCATTAAATAAACGGATGAAGGAGGAGGAGGATTGTAAACGTCGTACTGGGAGGACTCTGAGATACACACTCATGATTTCACAGTTTTCAGCAAACAAGCCGAGACTTTCAGCCGCTGCCCCCTTCGGCTTCGGCCACCATCATTTACCATCGTTATGTGGAGAAGTGCTGCCGCCGACACGAAATGATTTACCGAGGACGATGCTCATTAACCTCTCATAGGCTCCATCCGGGAAGATGCACGAACTGGAGGTCATAAAAAGCTCCCGCGTGCTGCTCGGCCACATATGGCGGATTATTAATGAAGGTGTTTCTGTGGAAACAGGCCGACCTCGGTGCTGCCGGTGGAGCGTCTCTGCACTGTAGCAACTCCACCTGCACAGGTGCGTTGGCGCTTGTGTAGCCGCCTCCGTTAAATCACGTCACATGAAAGCGGTCCCGGTCTTTGATCCGCTACCGTGTAGGCCAACTAAGTGAAGAGGAGCAATAAAAAGCAAGAGGGTGAGGAACTGTGGGTTCATCTGATTCTCATTTGGATCGTAATGAAAGAACGCAGCTTTGATGTGGTGCTGGTGTTTCTGTGCGGCAGGTTTCCCTGCAGGTCAGCGTGTGCAGGCCTGCCGTGGGCAGCGCTGATGAAAGCTTTCTATATGTGTACACTGAATAATTCCGATTAAACTGGCTCCATGCTGTGCCCACCAGGTTGTGAAAGTCACTTTGTGTTGCAGTAATTGGCAGGGCGATGCGCTGCATGATGATTAGGCAGTTTGCAGAAAAAGCCCAAATGCAGCAGTGAAAACGATGTTGCACCGGTTGAATACATGCTGTTGCAGCAGATTCAGAATAACTTCTATCTGTTAATTTAGCAAACTGAAGTCAAAGACATGCCGAGTTTCCTGAAGCTGCTCAGCGTGACTGCAAATAAAGATTCTGAGCAGCTGGTGAATCCTGCATGTCGCATCAGTGCAGAATCACTGATGCCCTCGTATACGTGTCCCACCTGCCCACGCGGAGACGTGGACGACGCTGGACGGGTCCACAGATACTGATGAGCTCGCTGATCTCACTTATTCTGCTTTTCATTCAGTGCATGAATGAAAACTATGGTTCATCTGACAGACATGAGTCTAATAACTAACTATCCACACTGGAAAATAAAACACCGGTGTGTTTTAGGGCTGCCACGATTAGTCGACTAGTTAGTTAATCGTCAATTTAAATTTGAGGCGTCATCTAATAAAAGAAGCCTGGGAGTACAGGGAATGACCCTTCCAGTAATATCTGAGAGCATCTTTGCAATATTTTCCCAAAACTGAAAAACCTCAGAGCATTACACCATGTGGGAAAAAGTACCTGTAGTATTACTCGGGCAAAAGTCACAATATCGGTTATGTTTTAGTTTCATTTGATGCAGTCTCTTAGGCCATAAATAAGCTTGATGTATGATTTTATAATGGATCATTTGATGACTGGGATTTCTGGGAGAAATAGATATTTCTCAGATATGATCCCATTCTTAATTATCCCTCAACTCATTTTCCCAAAATTGTGTGATCGGCAGAATTTTATAAGAGGAACAGACTAACAATTTATACAGGTCGGATACAGTAGCGGAGTTTTTTGCTTTGCTCAGAATGGTGCGTGGAGGATGGTTTTTTAGCATGCATCCCCATGAGAACGCATAGCGGTGCGTAATTGTAGATAGAAAAAGAAAGGTGACCCTGGCAAATTGTAGTCTCTTTGTAGATCATGGAACTCCCTCAATCCGTCTGGTCCTGTGATATTCTTCAAAGAGCTAAGCCTTTGCGTTCCCATGAGGGGAAAGAAATTGGCGTTTTATCAATTAAAAGAGAGTAGTTATGAGAAATTGGTGTTTGAAGATGGTAATCTTTGTCTTTGTCCAAGTGTTTATTGACTTTATTCCAAACCGACACAAGATGTGCAACAATGGGCCCAAACTGAGTGTCAAGCATTTTTGAGGCATCTTCGAATGTAATAAAGTGGGCATTATATAAGGATTTATTAAATCTATTTCTATCGGCATCCATGCTGCTGCATTGTCTGTTTTATACCAAGAAGAAAGTGATCTTAATACAAAGCACCATGAGTACCACTCAAAATTTGGAAGGCCTACGCCCCCTGATGATGTAGATCTATAGGGTTGAGGCTTTTCTCATCCCATAAATACTTATTTATAAGTGATTGCACTTTCTTAAAATAGCCTTCTGGTGGTGGTAGGGGTAACATAGAGCTTACAAAATTTATCCAGGGCGCTATATTCATTTTGATTATTGATAACCGAGCCTGAAATGATGTTGGAAGAAAGCCCCACCTTTTAAGGTGAGCAGCATCTTTTTATAATTATTTTTGACCAGCGTATCAAGGAAGGGGTGGATCAAAACACCTAAATACGTTATACTTGGAACAATCGGGATGTCACATAAGGGTCCTTCCATTCTCCTTGAACCCAAAGGCATTAAAGACACAGCAGAACAGTTTTCCCAGTGACCCCCCTATCAGTGGCTAAACTAGCATCCATCTTGTTCGTACCTGAACTGTGATTCCCTCCAGCCAGTAACAGACAGTCTTATCTTGACTCTTGTTCTGTCCCTTCCTCTTTCTTGTCCTCTCTTCCTCCGGTAATGTTTCCTTGCGTTTCTTTACCGAATCCGACATGCTGCGCCTTCAAACACCCGCGGTGTTCATACCTGGTTTACATCATTTGCTAGTGAGTGACACAGCGCTGCAACCAATAGTTGGCTGCAACGTCACGGTTAATTGGAGCCAATTCCTCTGACTGTCTGACTAATTGTGCGATTGGTTCCAATGATATACAAAATAGGAGTGGGGACAAAGGACCACCCTGGCGAGATGAACGGGATATAGCAAACCTGGATGAACATACGTTGCCAGTTAACACTAGTGCAGAAGGATTCGCATACAGAGTTTTTATCATATTTATAAACTTCATGGAAAAACCCAGATGTTGAAGCTCCATTCCAACCAATCAAACGCCTTCTCGGCATCAGATGATAAAATTGCATTTTGGTTATGCAAATTTGATGATGCACCTTTAATATATATTAAACGTCTAATATTGTCTGAAGATAATCTGAATTTAGTAAATCCTGTTTGATCACTGCAAATCAATTCAGTCATATGTTGTTCCAATCTAGTTGCCAGAATTTTTGCAAAAGCTTTAAGTTCAGTGTTTAAGAGGCTAATTGGTCTGTAAGAAGTGCAACCTGTGGGTGGCTCGTTATTTTTCAGTAATAAAGACATGATGGCCACATTACAGCTATCACTGAAAGACCCTTGAATGATAGAGTAATTGATCATCTTAATAATAGAGGGCCAAGTTGTGGCCGAACGGCCACATAACTCTGGTGGTATTCCGTCTAGCCCAGGTGCCGTACCCTTATTCATGGAATTATGGCCTTGCTTAATTCTTCCAAGGTCATTGGTGTTACCAGAGAGCATGCAGCCTCTGAATTCAGCTAATCAAGGTTAAGAGGATTTAAAAAATCTATACATACTTTCTCATTAGAAGATACTTCAGAAGTGTATCATTTACAAAACAAATTCCAGTCCAGTTCTACAGTTCTAGTTCGGTTCTACAGTTCTAGTCCAGTTCTACAGTTTTAGTCCAGTTCTACATGTCTAGGCCAGTTCTACAGTTCTAGTTCGGTTCTACAGTTCTAGTCCAGTTCTACAGTTTTAGTCCAGTTCTACATGTCTAGGCCAGTTCTACAGTTCTAGTTCGGTTCTACAGTTCTAGTCCAGTTCTACAGTTTTAGTCCAGTTCTACATGTCTAGGCCAGTTCTACAGTTCTAGTCCGGTTCAAGTTCTAGTCCGGTTCTACAGTTCTAGTCCGGTTCTACAGTTCTAGTCCGGTTCTACTTTTCTAGTCCAGTTGTACATTTCTAGTCCGGTTCTACAGTTCTAGTCCGGTTCTACTTTTCTAGTCCAGTTGTACATTTCTAGTCCGGTTCTACAGTTCTAGTCTGGTTCTACTTTTCTAGTCCAGTTGTACATTTCTAGTCCGGTTCTACAGTTCTAGTCCAGTTGTACATTTCTAGTCCGGTTCTACAGTTCTAGTCCGGTTCTATAGTTCTAGTCCAGTTGTACATTTCTAGTCCGGTTCTACAGTTCTAGTCCGGTTCTACAGTTCTAGTCCAGTTGTACATTTCTAGTCCGGTTCTACAGTTCTAGTCCGGTTCTACAGTTCTAGTCCAGTTGTACATTTCTAGTCCGGTTCTACAGTTCTAGTCCGGTTCTACAGTTCTAGTCCAGTTGTACATTTTTAGTCCGGTTCCACAGTTCTAGTCCGGTTCTACTTTTCTAGTCCAGTTGTACATTTCTAGTCCGGTTCTACAGTTCTAGTCCGGTTCTACAGTTCTAGTCCAGTTGTACATTTCTAGTCCGGTTCTACAGTTCTAGTCCGGTTCTACAGTTCTAGTCCAGTTGTACATTTCTAGTCCGGTTCTACAGTTCTAGTCCGGTTCTACAGTTCTAGTCCAGTTGTACATTTCTAGTCCGGTTCTACAGTTCTAGTCCGGTTCTACAGTTCTAGTCCAGTTGTACATTTCTAGTCCGGTTCTACCGTTCTAGTCCGGTTCTACTTTTCTAGTCCAGTTGTACATTTCTAGTCCGGTTCTACAGTTCTAGTCCGGTTCTACAGTTCTAGTCCAGTTGTACATTTCTAGTCCGCTTCTACAGTTCTAGTCCGGTTCTACAGTTCTAGTCCAGTTGTACATTTCTAGTCCGGTTCTACAGTTCTAGTCCGGTTCTACAGTTCTAGTCCGGTTCTACAGTTCTAGTCCGGTTCTACAGTTCTAGTCCGGTTGTCCAGTTCTACGATGTCCTCTGTCACCCGACAGATCCCCAAAGTTTCCAGACTGCTCCCTGGCTGAGGAAGCTGCTGGCGTGTTGAGGAGGATGAAGAGCATCCATGATGAAGAGCATCCAGTCCGTTGCTGATACAAATCAAAAACGCATTCCCACAATGCCCCAGCCTTTCTAATCTGACAGAATACGAGTCAGAGATTTTACTACAAAACAGCTGAAGTGCTTAAAATGAGTCAGCCTTGTAGATTTGACTCTTTCTGCTGCACTTGTACAAGTTTATGAACTTTCCGATTTTAGCAGTAGAGTAGCAGCAGTACTATTTAGCAGTAGTGTCAGCCAGGTGAGTGCATGTAAGGAAATGACGCCTGCGGGACAGTAATAACAGGGACCGAAGAGCCGCTTGTTCCTGACGGACAGACCTGATCTCCAGCCTGAGTGTACCAGGAGCTTCATTCCCTTCAGAAAAGTAAACAGCAAAGCTCAGTGGCTTACGGGAGGTAATTATTCAGCCTGAGCGGACCTTGGGGGGCTGATCCCCGTTTACTTCACACAGCTTTACAGGAAAGATGGCTTCCCAGAGACGAGTCGCCGGGCCGCTTGTAGCATAAACAACAGATCAGACCACATGAGGCGGCTTTGTTCAGGAACAAATCCCTAAGCAGGGGACGTAAAGAGCTAGCGTAGCTGGAAATCAAACATTTACCTGACTGCAGGTGGCAACGCTGCAACAAAGAGGTTTTAGAAGTCTGTCGTCGTAGCAACCAGAGGACAACACACGGCTTGCTTCTCCGTTTAAGTCGAGCATACATCGTCTGATGTGGCGGAGCTGCAGGTCCAGACCAGAAGTCCTCCGTGTTGTTCGTCCTGCATGTGTCTCAGAGCAGATAAAAGCCAACATGTGGACGAGTCATGACCCCCCCCCCCCCCCCATCACGTAGCCGAGACATCGACTCAGATCATGAAGTTGTTCATCCCCAGACTGAACTACATGTCTTCTGCGTAAAAACGGACCTTCAGGGGTGCGACAGGCCTGATGGTACCACACGTAACTACAGCTGTACTGTCTTCTATCAAATGAAATGAAATGAAAAATACTTTATTTATCCCAGAAGGGAGCGTCAAGATTGTAAAAAGCTCACTCTTTTTTTTTTTTTTTTTTTTGTTTTTGACAATTTAACATTAATATGAAATAATAAACAGGGTGTACCCTGACTCTCGCCTGATAATAGCTGGGATAGGCTCCAGCAACCCCCGCAACCCTGAACTGGATAAACGGTTCAGAAAATGAATGAATGAAATAATAAAACAACAATAATCAGTCAGTCTTGTTCTTCACAGTGATGCTGCTGCAGGAATGAATTTCTGTATCTCTCCGTCCTACAGCAAACTTGACGCAGCCTCCCACTGAACACACTCTGATGATTCTTCACCGTGTTGTGGAGAGGAGGAAGAATCCTCCATCATCTTCATCAGCTTGTGCAGCATTCTTTTTGAACGATCAGCTCCAGCGGCTCCAGAGTTATCCCCAGCTTAGAACCAGCTTTCTGGATCAGCTTGTTTAGTTTCTTCAAGTCTCTGGTTCTGATGCTGCTTCCCCAGCAGATGCTGCAAAGCTAATTGCACTTTCCACAACAGACTTATAGAAGATCTGCAACATGTTGGTGCAGACATTGAATGATCTCAGCTTCCTTCTAGGGTCTAGGATCAGAGAGGTTCTAGGATCAGAGAGGATCTAGGATCAGAGAGGTTCTAGGATCAGAGAGGTTCTAGGATCAGAGAGGTTCTAGGATCAGAGAGGTTCTAGGATCAGAGAGGATCTAGGATCAGAGAGGTTCTAGGATCAGAGAGGTTCTAGGATCAGAGAGGATCTAGGATCAGAGAGGTTCTAGGATCAGAGAGGTTCTAGGATCAGAGAGGATCTAGGATCAGAGAGGTTCTAGGATCAGAGAGGATCAAGGATCAGAGAGGTTTTAGGATCAGAGAGGGTCTAGGATCAGAGAGGTTCTAGGATCAAAGAGGGTCTAGGATCAGAGAGGTTCTAGGATCAGAGAGGTTCTAGGATCAGAGAGGGTCTAGGATCAGAGAGGTTCTAATATCAAAGAGGATCTAGGATCAGAGAGGTTCTAGGATCAGAGAGGATCTAGGATCAGAGAGGTTTTAGGATCAGAGAGGGTCTAGGATCAGAGAGGTTCTAGGATCAAAGAGGATCTAGGATCAGAGAGGTTCTAGGATCAGAGAGGATCTAGGATCAGAGAGGTTCTAGGATCAGAGAGGATCCAGGATCAGAGAGGTTCTAGGATCAAAGAGGATCTAGGATCAGAGAGGTTCTAGGATCAGAGAGGATCTAGGATCAGAGAGGTTCTAGGATCCAAGAGGATCTAGGATCAGAGAGGTTCTAGGATCAGAGAGGATCTAGGATCAGAGAGGTTTTAGGATCAGAGAGGTTCTAGGATCAGAAAGGTTCTAGGATCAGAGAGGGTCTAGTATCAGAGAGGTTCTAGGATCAGAGAGGATCTAGGATCAGAGAGGTTCTAGGATCAAAGAGGATCTAGGATCAGAGAGGTTCTAGGATCAGAGAGGATCTAGGATCAGAGAGGTTCTAGGATCAGAGAGGTTCTAGGATCAAAGAGGATCTAGGATCAGAGAGGATCTTGGATCAGAGAGGATCTAGGATCAGAGAGGTTCTAGGATCAGAGAGGATCTAGGATCAGAGAGGATCTAGGATCAGAGAGGTTCTAGGATCAGAGAGGATCTAGGATCAGAGAGGATCTAGGATCAGAGAGGTTCTAGGATCAGAGAGGATCTAGGATCAGAAAGGATCTAGGATCAGAGAGGTTCTAGGATCAAAGAGGATCTAGGATCAGAGAGGTTCTAGAATCAGAGAGGATCTAGGATCAGAGAGGTTCTAGGATCAGAGAGGTTCTAGGATCAAAGAGGATCTAGGATCAGAGAGGATCTTGGATCAGAGAGGATCTAGGATCAGAGAGGTTCTAGGATCAGAGAGGATCTAGGATCAGAGAGGATCTAGGATCAGAGAGGTTCTAGGATCAGAGAGGATCTAGGATCAGAGAGGATCTAGGATCAGAGAGGTTCTAGGATCAGAGAGGATCTAGGATCAGAAAGGATCTAGGATCAGAGAGGATCTAGGATCAGAGAGGTTCTAGGATCAGAGAGGATCTAGGATCAGAGAGGTTCTAGGATCAGAGAGGTTCTAGGATCAGAAAGGTTCTAGGATCAGAGAGGTTCTAGGATCAGAGAGGTTCTAGGATCAGAGAGGATCTAGGATCAGAGAGGTTCTAGGATCAGAGAGGTTCTAGGATCAGAAAGGTTCTAGGATCAGAGAGGGTCTAGGATCAGAGAGGTTCTAGGATCAGAGAGGGTCTAGTATCAGAGAGGTTCTAGGATCAGAAAGGTTCTAGGATCAGAGAGGGTCTAGTATCAGAGAGATTCTAGGATCAGAAAGGTTCTAGGATCAGAGAGGGTCTAGGATCAGAGAGGTTCTAGGATCAGAAAGGTTCTAGGATCAGAGAGGGTCTAGGATCAGAGAGGATCTAGTATCAGAGAGGATCTAGGATCAGAGAGGTTCTAGGATCAAAGAGGATCTAGGATCAGTTCCTAGAACTCCCCATCTGGAGTTAGTTATCAGAACTACGTTCTCCATCAGTCTGCGTTGGCACGAGGGAGAACCTTGAAGGTTCTAGGAACTCCAGATGGTTCCTGCAGTCTGAAAGCACCTAATAAAGCTGAATTGATTTGATTTTGATTTTAAATGTAGGCTGTGTTTTTTCACAATGCTCTGGTGATCCACTGAAATCATCACCCAACCCACGTGGGGGTCTCGACCCCCAGTTTAAAAAACCTCTGATCTTGTCCATGTGGGATTAACCGAAGTCTTATAAAATGTTGTGCTGAAAGCGCTCTCTGCTGAAGCAGTTTATCGGTCAGAGGCGTCTCCCGGTACCCCTCCCTGAACCACGTCCAGGCTGATGTTCTGATGCCGTCTTTGCTCTTCGCCACCGTCATGTTGGGTCAAGTTAGCATACATCTGCAGGGACATGATTGCTGTGGTAGAGACAGAGTTTGATTGGCGGGTGGAGAATGAGGGCTCACGCCATCATCAACACTCCCCTTCAGAAAAGAACGGTCCTGTTGTCATCGCAGCTCTGATTGTGGTTGGAAAGCTTTTATTCTGCAGCCGTCAATCACGGCGGACAGCTCTCTGATAACTACTGGTGTCCACATAAATAAATTCAGAGAATGAAGAATGTGTCTGATCACAGTCATCTCCAAGGACGCGCCATGATGAGCAGTTGTATGTAAATATGAGTGCTGGGATTATATATGGGCTTCCTGCAGCAGGCCTTCCATCACGCTGCTTTATGTGACACGTTTACAGATTTTTCTCTGATTTAAACGTTTGCACCGTCACTTCCAGCATTTAGAAAAATAACCACAGAGTCGGAGCTGCAGGACACGGCCACACATGCAGCTACGTGTTGGTAATCATAAGCTCGTAGCTGCAAGTCATACTGATGCTGATCTGGCCCGATGACACTCGAGTCGCTCGGACGGGTGACTGCGTTTCATGGAGGTATGAATCCCTGCCAACCGATGACACGGCAGCATGACGGCAGCATGACAACGAACACGACCAAACACATAACACACACCAGGAAACACTCGTCTGCTTCCGGTTTGTCGTTTCTGTCGTTGCTGCTTCTGCTCACAGAATCCTGCAGGCTGATATGTGTCAGACAGAACACCAGAAACCTGGAGAACTCACACCCAGGACCGAGACCGGGCCTGGACCCAGAACCTCCGCTGGTTCAACTGGCTCAGATGTTAACTAGACCTCCAGGTCATATAGATGGTTTCCAAGCAACGTGACAGATAGGATGCACGCGCAACCAGGAGGCAAGAAAACCCAGGAAAGCATTAAGAACCATGAGCAGACGTGTGTTTGCATGCACGATGAGACTTTTAATGCAGATGAGGTCAAGATGACACGAAAGTGACGAGGAAATATCATGTTAGAGTCCTGATATTCGTTCAGTTGCAGAAATCCAAACGTTAATGCATGTAAACAGTTACCATGGTGATAACAGGACAGTAGTAGTGTAAAGGGTTACCATGGTGATAACAGGACAGTAGTAGTGTAAACAGTTACCATGGTGATAACAGGACAGTAGTAGTGTAAAGGGTTACCTTGGTGATAACAGGACAGTAGGAGTGTAAAGGGTTACCATGGTGATAACAGGACAGTAGTAGTGTAAACAATTACCATGGTGATAACAGGACAGTAGGAGTGTAAAGGGTTACCATGGTGATAACAGGACAGAAGTAGTGTAAACGGTTACCATGGTGATAACAGGACAGTAGTAGTGTAAACAGTTACCATGGTGATAACAGGACAGTAGTAGTGTAAAGGGTTACCTTGGTGATAACAGGACAGTAGGAGTGTAAAGGGTTACCATGGTGATAACAGGACAGTAGTAGTGTAAACAGTTACCATGGTGATAACAGGACAGTAGTAGTGTAAACAGTTACCATGGTGATAACAGGACAGTAGTAGTGTAAAGGGTTACCTTGGTGATAACAGGACAGTAGGAGTGTAAAGGGTTACCATGGTGATAACAGGACAGTAGTAGTGTAAAGGGTTACCTTGGTGATAACAGGACAGTAGGAGTGTAAAGGGTTACCATGGTGATAACAGGACAGTAGTAGTGTAAAGGGTTACCTTGGTGATAACAGGACAGTAGTAGTGTAAACAGATACCATGGTGATAACAGGACAGTAGTAGTGTAAAGGGTTACCTTGGTGATAACAGGACAGTAGGAGTGTAAAGGGTTACTATGGTGATAACAGGACAGTAGTAGTGTAAACAATTACCATGGTGATAACAGGACAGTAGTAGTGTAAAGGGTTACTATGGTGATAACAGGACAGTAGTAGTGTAAACAGTTACCATGGTGATAACAGGACAGTAGTAGTGTAAAGGGTTACCTTGGTGATAACAGGACAGTAGGAGTGTAAAGGGTTACCATGGTGATAACAGGACAGTAGGAGTGTAAACGGTTACCATGGTGATAACAGAACAGTAGGAGTGTAAACGGTTACCATGGTGATAACAGGACAGTAGGAGTGTAAACGGTTACCATGGTGATAACAGAACAGTAGGAGTGTAAACGGTTACCATGGTGATAACAGGACAGTAGGAGTGTAAACGGTTACCATGGTGATAACAGGACAGTAGGAGTGTAAACGGTAACCATGGTGATAACAGGACAGTAGGAGTGTAAACAGTTACCATGGTGATAACAGGACAGTAGGAGTGTAAACAGTTACCATGGTGATAACAGGACAGTAGGAGAGTAAACGGTTACCATGGTGATAACAGGACAGTAGGAGTGTAAACAGTTACCATGGTGATAACAGGACAGTAGGAGAGTAAACGGTTACCATGGTGATAACAGGACAGTAGTAGTGTAAACAGTTACCATGGTGATAACAGGACAATAGGAGTGTAAACAGTTACCATGGTGATAACAGGACAGTAGGAGTGTAAACAGTTACCATGGTAATAACAGGACAGTAGGAGAGTAAACGGTTACCATGGTGATAACAGGACAGTAGGAGTGTAAACAGTTACCATGGTGATAACAGGACAATAGGAGTGTAAACAGTTACCATGGTGATAACAGGACAGTAGGAGTGTAAACAGTTACCATGGTGATAACAGGACAATAGGAGTGTAAACAGTTACCATGGTGATAACAGGACAGTAGGAGAGTAAACGGTTACCATGGTGATAACAGGACAGTAGGAGTGTAAACAGTTACCATGGTGATAACAGGACAGTAGGAGAGTAAACGGTTACCATGGTGATAACAGGACAGTAGTAGTGTAAACAGTTACCATGGTGATAACAGGACAATAGGAGTGTAAACAGTTACCATGGTGATAACAGGACAGTAGGAGTGTAAACAGTTACCATGGTGATAACAGGACAGTAGGAGAGTAAACGGTTACCATGGTGATAACAGGACAGTAGGAGTGTAAACAGTTACCATGGTGATAACAGGACAATAGGAGTGTAAACAGTTACCATGGTGATAACAGGACAGTAGGAGTGTAAACAGTTACCATGGTGATAACAGGACAATAGGAGTGTAAACAGTTACCATGGTGATAACAGGACAGTAGGAGAGTAAACGGTTACCATGGTGATAACAGGACAGTAGTAGTGTAAACAGTTACCATGGTGATAACAGGACAATAGGAGTGTAAACAGTTACCATGGTGATAACAGGACAGTAGGAGTGTAAACAGTTACCATGGTAATAACAGGACAGTAGGAGAGTAAAAGGTTACCATGGTGATAACAGGACAGTAGGAGTGTAAACAGTTACCATGGTGATAACAGGACAATGGGAGTGTAAACAGTTACCATGGTGATAACAGGACAGTAGGAGTGTAAACAGTTACCATGGTGATAACAGGACAATAGGAGTGTAAACAGTTACCATGGTGATAACAGGACAGTAGGAGAGTAAACGGTTACCATGGTGATAACAGGACAGTAGGAGTGTAAACAGTTACCATGGTGATAACAGGACAGTAGGAGAGTAAATGGTTACCATGGTGATAACAGGACAGTAGTAGTGTAAACAGTTACCATGGTGATAACAGGACAGTAGGAGTGTAAACAGTTACCATGGTAATAACAGGACAGTAGGAGAGTAAACGGTTACCATGGTGATAACAGGACAGTAGGAGTGTAAACAGTTACCATGGTGATAACAGGACAATAGGAGTGTAAACAGTTACCATGGTGATAACAGGACAGTAGGAGTGTAAACAGTTACCATGGTGATAACAGGACAATAGGAGTGTAAACAGTTACCATGGTGATAACAGGACAGTAGGAGTGACTGTCTTCAGAAACCCTCTGATAACTTCTGCAGGTTCAGATCCATGATTTATTCAGTCTTTCACCATGGTCACCGTGGTAACCGTGGTAACCATTGTGACCATGTCAGATTAAACCACCGCGGTGGCAGGAATGATTCCTGTGTTGTAGTGGGGAGACTGGTACTGGAACAATACCAGTATCACGGCCGCGACCAGTTATTGATGAGTTCACGGCTGCATCCCAACACTGTAACTGTGTGTGACAGCCGTCCTCTGCTCACACACGCTAAATAAAAGAAGAAGAAACTGATGGTGGAGCCGTTTACAGACATTTACGCTGCATAGCAACGCATCCCGGAGATTTAATACGAAGTACGGGGTCCTAGATCAGAGTTTATACCGTTAGCTTGTTAGCAGTTAGCTAGTCTGTCTGCTGTCCACCAGGATTTCATCCACAATAAAGCAGAACGTTCCAGAAGCAGCGACACTCACTGACAGCAATGCAGGTGAGTCCCAGACCAGGATCCAGACCAGGGTCCAGACCAGAGTCAGACCAGAGTCCAGACCAGAGTCCAGACCAGGATCCAGACCAGAGTCAGACCAGAGTCAAACCAGAGTCCAGACCAGAGTCCAGACCAGGGTCCAGACCAGAGTCCAGACCAGAGTCCAGACCAGAGTCAGACCAGTCAGACCAGAGTCCAGACCAGAGTCCAGACCAGGGTCCAGACCAGAGTCCAGACCAGGGTCCAGACCAGAGTCCAGACCAGAGTCAGACCAGGATCCAGACCAGGGTCCAGACCAGAGTCAGACCAGAGTCCAGACCAGGATCCAGACCAGAGTTCAGACCAGAGTCAGACCAGAGTCCAGACCAGTGTCAGACCAGGATCCAGACCAGGGTCAAGACCAGAGTCAGACCAGAGTCCAGACCAGAGTCCAGACCAGGGTCCAGACCAGGGTCCAGACCAGGGTCCAGGCCAGAGTCCAGACCAGAGTCCAGGCCAGAGTCCAGGCCAGAGTCCAGGCCAGAGTCAGACCAGAGTCCAGGCCAGAGGTGGTGAAGACGACATGGAGCAGAACCTGCTGCAGGCTGTTGGGACCATTTTGATTTGAACAAAGAGTCTAAACGAAAGTTTAAGCCGCTTTCTAACTCAGGTTTTTCAGGCAAATTTCAAATGAGGTCCAACACGAATAATATCCATGTTTTAACCAGAAAAACGCCGTTTCTGGTGATGACTCCCTTAGCAAGTTAGTGTGATGGTAATAGAAATAGAAAACAGCAACGATGAGTCAGCATTTTTTCATTCGTCATCAAAATACAGATTTATGAAATATGATTGAAAACACAACGATCTCTGTTTGTTTTGTCAGGTTACTTTACATTTTTATGAATGATTTGAGTGTTTGGTCGTAGACTGCAGTACAAACAGTCTTTTTGACCCCTGGTTGCCTAGCAACTGCCAAGTCCGACTTCATCTGTGTGGAGAGGTCGCCTGGTCCACAGCCTGACCTACACCATGTATGAGATACACGGCAAGTCAGTCTGGGTTCCCTCCGTTGGGAAGTGATTTCCACTCCGATAAAACATTGACCGGACCAATCACAGAGCAGAGGCGGGACTTTACGATGAATATAACGATGTGCTTTCTGATGTGAGCTGCTCTGAGGACTGTCCTCTTACAGAAAGATGTTTGTGTCACTTCCATCCTTCTCTGATTGGTTCTCTCCGCTTCAGTTTGTTCCTGTGTGTCCCGCCTCTCGTCTCGAGTGGGAAATCAGTCTGGGACGGAGGGACCCACACTGACTTGTATCTGGTACTTGGCGATAGTCGGGCTGGAGGACCGGGGTAGTGGTGAAGGAAGGCTTCAGCTACGACATCCCGACTGTGTGGGGGACCTGTTGCTGGTGAGAACCTTCCACAGTGGTCCTCCTGAAATCCAGGCAAAGCTAAGCTAAAGCTAGCGTGGTGTCATGAGCTGCCACGAGGCTGCAGATGGAGAATTTACACATTAGCTGTGCATGCATCACCCGTACACGGAGGAGTACGGCGGTGACGACACCATCCACGCACATGTATCAGTGAACCTGATGCTGCATGTTCTCTCTCCACCTTTACTGATTTCTGGAGTCATGTGGGACCAACTGTCATCATCGACCCACTCCATGTTTCCTCCATTTCCTAAATCATTACTTTCTCCACTCCAACATTCTCCGTGAGAGGAAACGTTTAGTTTCAGTCCTCCACACACTCGTGGTCATCATCATCCTCTGCTGAGTTTCACACACAGCTCACTCTGAAGGAGGAGAGGAGATATGTGAAACAGCTAAACCAGCATGATGACCCGGTTCTGGCCTGACTGGTGAATGTTGCTAATGATCTTCTCATGGCTTCAGATAAAGGACTCCTGTCTGTTCACACTCACAAACAGAGGAACAAATGTGTACTTTATATTACTTCTTTTCATAGTATATAGGTACTTCTGGCCTCATAAAGACCAATATTGTACTTTTGAGAGAACATTTGTAATAAATGTACCTGCAGGTACAGAAACGTTCCTGTTTCGTTCCTCTGTTTTGGAGTGTGTCCTGTTAGATCTCAGTGCTGCATTCGACACCATTGATCACAACATTCTGCTACAGAGACTTGAACATGTTATTGGAATTAGAAGAACTGCATTAGACTGGTTCAAGTCATACTTATCTGATAGATTTCAGTTTGTTAAAGGGATATTCTGTAAGGTCTCCTGTTATTTATACATTGGTTCAAAAGTGTTTTTCCTTGAATCAGTAATCACTGCCATCAACAAACTTAAGTGCTCCTGTAAGCTCTGAATTTGCCGTTCGTATCATTCATATCTACATGGAACGGTCAGCTCGGTGGGGGCTACCACGTCATGTTGCCATGTTTTTACGTTCAGTAGAAGGGTGACAGCAGGAAACCAACTCACCGGAGACACCAGAGAAGCTGCGTTCAGGTGCGTCAGTGAGAAGGAACCAGCGTCACACTGATGCTGCGTTCAGGTGCATCAGTGAGGAGGAACCAGCGTCACTCTGATGCTGCGTTCAGGTGCGTCAGTGAGAAGGAACCAGCGTCACACTGATGCTGCGTTCAGGTGCATCAGTGAGGAGGAACCAGCGTTACTCTGATGCTGCGTTCAGGTGCATCAGTGAGGAGGAACCAGTGTCACACTGATGCTGCGTTCAGGTGCATCAGTGAGGAGGAACCAGCGTCACACTGATGCTGCGTTCAGGTGCGTCAGTGAGGAGGAACCAGCGTCACTCTGATGCTGCGTTCAGGTGCATCAGTGAGGAGGAACCAGCGTTACTCTGATGCTGCGTTCAGGTGCATCAGTAAGGAGGAACCAGCGTCACTCTGATGCTGCGTTCAGGTGCATCAGTGAGGAGGAACCAGCGTTACTCTGATGCTGCGTTCAGGTGCATCAGTGAGGAGGAACCAGCGTCACTCTGATGCTGCGTTCAGGTGCATCAGTGAGAAGGAACCAGCGTTACTCTGATGCTGCGTTCAGGTGCATCAGTGAGGAGGAACCAGCGTTACACTGATGCTGCGTTCAGGTGCATCAGTGAGGAGGAACCAGCGTTACTCTGATGCTGCGTTCAGGTGCATCAGTGAGAAGGAACCAGCGTTACTCTGATGCTGCGTTCAGGTGCATCAGTGAGGAGGAACCAGCGTCACTCTGATGCTGCGTTCAGGTGCATCAGTGAGAAGGAACCAGCGTTACTCTGATGCTGCGTTCAGGTGCATCAGTGAGGAGGAACCAGTGTTACACTGATGCTGCGTTCAGGTGCATCAGTGAGGAGGAACCAGCGTTACTCTGATGCTGCGTTCAGGTGCATCAGTGAGAAGGAACCAACGTTACTCTGATGCTGCGTTCAGATGCATCAGTGAGGAGAAACCAGCGTCACACTGATGCTGCGTTCAGGTGCATCAGTGAGGAGGAACCAGCGTTACTCTGATGCTGCGTTCAGGTGCATCAGTGAGAAGGAACCAGCGTCACACTGATGCTGCGTTCAGGTGCATCAGTGAGGAGGAACCAGCGTCACACTGATGCTGCGTTCAGGTGCATCAGTGAGGAGGAACCAGCGTTACTCTGATGCTGCGTTCAGGTGCATCAGTGAGAAGGAACCAGCGTCACTCTGATGCTGCGTTCAGGTGCATCAGTGAGAAGGAACCAGCGTCACACTGATGCTGCGTTCAGGTGCATCAGTGAGGAGGAACCAGTGTCACACTGATGCTGCGTTCAGGTGCATCAGTGAGAAGGAACCAGCGTCACACTGATGCTGCGTTCAGGTGCATCAGTGAGAAGGAACCAGCGTCACACTGATGCTGCGTTCAGGTGCATCAGTGAGGAGGAACCAGTGTCACACTGATGCTGCATTCAGGTGCATCAGTGAGGAGGAACCAGCGTTACTCTGTTGCTGCGTTCAGGTGCATCAGTGAGGAGGAACCAGCGTCACACTGATGCTGCGTTCAGGTGCATCAGTGAGAAGGAACCTGCGTCACACTGATGTTGCGTTCAGGTGCGTCAGTGAGGAGGAACCAGCGTTACTCTGATGCTGCGTTCAGGTGCATCAGTGAGGAGGAACCAGCGTCACTCTGATGCTGCGTTCAGGTGCATCAGTGAGGAGGAACCAGCGTTACACTGATGCTGCGTTCAGGTGCATCAGTGAGGAGGAACCAGCGTTACTCTGATGCTGCGTTCAGGTGCATCAGTGAGAAGGAACCAGCGTCACACTGATGCTGCGTTCAGGTGCATCAGTGAGAAGGAACCAGCGTTACTCTGATGCTGCGTTCAGGTGCATCAGTGAGGAGGAACCAGTGTTACACTGATGCTGCGTTCAGGTGCATCAGTGAGGAGGAACCAGCGTTACTCTGATGCTGCGTTCAGGTGCATCAGTGAGAAGGAACCAACGTTACTCTGATGCTGCGTTCAGATGCATCAGTGAGGAGAAACCAGCGTCACACTGATGCTGCGTTCAGGTGCATCAGTGAGGAGGAACCAGCGTTACTCTGATGCTGCGTTCAGGTGCATCAGTGAGGAGGAACCAGCGTTACTCTGATGCTGCGTTCAGGTGCATCAGTGAGGAGGAACCAGCGTCACTCTGATGCTGCGTTCAGGTGCATCAGTGAGAAGGAACCAGCGTTACTCTGATGCTGCGTTCAGGTGCATCAGTGAGGAGGAACCAGTGTAGCATTGATGCTATGTTCAGGTGCATCAGTGAGGAGGAACCAGCGTCACACTGATGCTGCGTTCAGGTGCATCAGTGAGGAGGAACCAGTGTTACATTGATGCTGCGTTCAGGTGCATCAGTGAGGAGGAACCAGCGTTACTCTGATGCTGCGTTCAGGTGCATCAGTGAGAAGGAACCAGCGTCACTCTGATGCTGCGTTCAGGTGCATCAGTGAGGAGGAACCAGCGTTACTCTGATGCTGCGTTCAGGTGCATCAGTGAGGAGGAACCAGCGTTACTCTGATGCTGCGTTCAGGTGCATCAGTGAGGAGGAACCAGCATTACTCTGATGCTGCGTTCAGGTGCATCAGTGAGGAGGAAACAGCGTTACTCTGATGCTGCGTTCAGGTGCATCAGTGAGGAGGAACCAGCATTACTCTGATGCTGCGTTCAGGTGCATCAGTGAGAAGGAACCAGCGTCACACTGATGCTGCGTTCAGGTGCATCAGTGAGGAGGAACCAGCGTTACTCTGATGCTGCGTTCAGGTGCATCAGTGAGAAGGAACCAGTGTTACATTGATGCTGCGTTTAGGTGCATCAGTGAGGAGGAACCAGCGTTACATTGATGCTGCGTTCAGGTGCATCAGTGAGGAGGAACCAGTGTTACATTGATGCTGCGTTTAGGTGCATCAGTGAGGAGGAACCAGCGTTACATTGATGCTGCGTTCAGGTGCATCAGTGAGGAGGAACCAGTGTTACATTGATGCTGCGTTCAGGTGCATCAGTGAGGAGGAACCAGCGTTACTCTGATGCTGCGTTCAGGTGCATCAGTGAGGAGGAACCAGCGTCACACTGATGCTGCGTTCAGGTGCATCAGTGAGGAGGAACCAGCGTTACTCTGATGCTGCGTTCAGGTGCATCAGTGAGGAGGAACCAGCGTCACTCTGATGCTGCGTTCAGGTGCATCAGTGAGGAGTAACCAGCGTTACATTGATGCTGCGTTCAGGTGCATCAGTGAGGAGGAACCAGCGTTACTCTGATGCTGCGTTCAGGTGCATCAGTGAGGAGGAACCAGCGTTACTCTGATGCTGCGTTCAGGTGCATCAGTGAGGAGGAACCAGCGTTACTCTGATGCTGCGTTTAGGTGCATCAGTGAGGAGGAACCAGCGTTACACTGATGCTGCGTTCAGGTGCATCAGTGAGGAGGAACCAGTGTTACTCTGATGCTGCGTTTAGGTGCATCAGTGAGGAGTAACCAGCGTTACTCTGATGCTGCGTTCAGGTGCATCAGTGAGGAGGAACCAGCGTTACTCTGATGCTGCGTTCAGGTGCATCAGTGAGGAGGAACCAGCGTTACACTGATGCTGCGTTCAGGTGCATCAGTGAGGAGGAACCAGTGTTACTCTGATGCTGCGTTCAGGTGCATCAGTGAGGAGGAACCAGTGTTACTCTAATGCTGCGTTCAGGTGCATCAGTGAGAAGGAACCAGTGTCACTGATGCTGCGTTCAGGTGCAGTGGGACAGACGGCCGTCAGTAACAACCCAGATGTCGTCTTGATCACAGAAGCAGAGAGAAAGACGGTAAAACATGGATCAGGGAAAACAATACGACATCACCATGACAACAGATCAGCTGTGGACTGAAGTCTCTGTGACTGACAGACCACGTCTGCACATGGAGGTTGGTGATGCCTTTACATGCAGCGGCTGTCGTACATCTGCCCAGTTTAATGTGAATGCAGCATGAAAAGTACTAGCCAGTGATATACAATTGTTACACAATGTCTCTTTAATGTCAACAACGCGACTTCATCACACACCAGGGTAACTCATGGAGTTCCCCAGGGTTCTGTGCTCGGACCAATTCTCTCCACATTATACATGCTTCCTTTGGGTAATATCATCAGACAACATGGCATAAATGTTCATTGTTATGCAGACGACACTCAGATATACTTATCTATGAAGCCTGATGAAACCAATCAGTTTGTTAGATTACAAAGATGTCTTAGTGACATAAAGACCTGGATGACCCTGAACTTTCTGCTTTAAATTCAGACAAGACCGAGGTTATAGTCTTTGGACCCGAAAAACTCAGGACTAAATTATCTAGCTTTATAGTTTATTAGATGCATTAATTTGGCTTCCAGCACCACAGTGAGGAATCTTGGAGTCATTTTTGACCAGGACCAGGATTTGTCTTTCAACTCCCACATAAAACAGGTTTCTAGAACCGCCTTCTTCTCACATATTAAGCTCTCCATGACCAAGCTCCATTATATATTAGAGATCTCATAGTTCCAGACATTCCAAGCAGAGCACTTCGCTCTCAGACTGCAGGTCTGCTGGTGGTTCCAAGGGTCTCTAAGAGTAGAATGGGAAAATGAGGCTACATACGTAGCTTACCGTCACCACGTATGAATGAGGCTACATACATAGCTTACCGTCACCACGTGTGAATGAGACTACATACGTAGCTTACCGTCACCACGTGTGAATGAGGCTACATACGTAGCTTACCGTCACCACGTGTGAATGAGACTACATACATAGCTTACCGTCACCACGTATGAATGAGGCTACATACGTAGCTTACCGTCACCAGGTATGAATGAGGCTACATACGTAGCTTACCGTCACCAGGTATGAATGAGGCTACATACGTAGCTTACCGTCACCACGTGTGAATGAGACTACATACGTAGCTTACCGTCACCACGTATGAATGAGGCTACATACGTAGCTTACCGTCACCACGTATGAATGAGGCGACATGCGTAGCTTACCGTCAACTCGTGTGAATGAGACTACATACGTAGCTTACCGTCACCACGCATGAATGAGGCTACATATGTAGCTTACCGTCCCCACGTATAAATGAGGCTACATACGTAGCTTACCTTCACCACGTATTAATGAGGCTACATACGTAGCTTACCGTCACCACGTATGAATGAGGCTACATGCGTAGCTTACCGTCACCACGTGTGAATGAGGCTACATACGTAGCTTACCGTCACCACGTATAAATGAGGCTACATACGTATTTACCGTCACCACGTATGAATGAGGCTACATACGTAGCTTTCCGTCACCGCGTATGAATGAGGCTACATACGTAGCTTACTGTCACCACGTATAAATGAGGCTACATACCTGGCTTACCATCACCACGTATGAATGTGGCTACATACGTAGCTTACCATCACCACGTATGAATGAGGCTACATACGTAGCTTTCCGTCACCACGTTTGAATGTGGCTACATACGTAGCTTACCATCACCACGTATGAATGTGGCTACGTAGCTTACCGTCACCACGTATGAATGAGGCTACATACGTAGCTTACCGTCACCACGTATGAATGAGGCTACATACGTAGCTTACCATCACCACGTATGGATGTGGCTACGTAGCTTACCGTCACCACGTATGAATGAGGCTACATACCTAGCTTACCATCACCACGTATGAATGTGGCTACGTAGCTTACCGTCACCACGTATGAATGAGGCTACATACCTAGCTTACCATCACCACGTATGAATGAGACTACATACGTAGCTTACCGTCACCACGTATGAATGAGGCTACATCGTAGCTTACCGTCACCACGTATGAATGAGGCTACATACGTAGCTTACCGTCACCACGTATGAATGAGGCTACATACGTAGCTTACCGTCACCACGTATGAATGAGGCTACATACGTAGCTTACCGTCACCACGTATGAATGAGGCTACATACGTAGCTTACCGTCACCACGTATGAATGAGACTACAGACGTAGCTTACCGTCACCACGTATGAATGTGGCTACATACGTAGCTTACCGTCACCACGTATAAATGAGGCTACATACGTAGCTTACCGTCACCACGTATGAATGAGGCTACATACGTAGCTTACCGTCATCACGTATGAATGTGGCTACATACGTAGCTTACCGTCACCACGTATGAATGAGGCTACATACGTAGCTTACCGTCACCACGTATGAATGAGGCTACATACGTAGCTTACCGTCACCACGTATGAATGAGACTACATACGTAGCTTACCGTCACCACGTATGAATGAGGCTACATACGTAGCTTACCGTCACCACGTATGAATGAGGCTACATACGTAGCTTACCGTCACCACGTATGAATGAGGCTACATACGTAGCTTACCGTCACCACGTATGAATGAGGCTACATACGTAGCTTACCATCACCACGTATGAATGAGGCTACATACGTAGCTTACCGTCACCACGTATGAATGAGGCTACATACGTAGCTTACCATCACCACGTATGAATGAGGCTACATACGTAGCTTAACATCACCACGTATGAATGTGGCTACATACGTAGCTTACCGTCACTACGTATGAATGTGGCTACATACGTAGCTTACCGTCACCACGTATGAATGAGGCTACATACGTAGCTTACCGTCACCACGTATGAATGAGGCTACATACGTAGCTTACCGTCACCACGTATGAATGAGGCGTGGAGGAATAATGGACCTACTGTGAGCACTCTGAGTACCTTGAAGAGCGCAGCATTTATCTAATTCATTGTTGTTATTATTATTGGTCTACATGTGGAAGTGTTGCAGGGTTACCAGCTTAGTAAACGATGTTGGGGAAACTTCATTTCCAGTAGGAGAAAATGTTCTGGTGAAGCTTAACATCCCATCTGGTCAGTTTGGCATCATTTTGCAAACATAACAGGAAGAAGAGGATTTTCGTTTCCAGATGAATGGGGGAAGTTGACGGTTAAATTCCCGGGACACTTTTCTCTGAGTGTGGATTTAACGCCACTATTAATGAACAGAATAAACCAGTTCCAGCGAAGCTGTTCACTGCTACTGTTTGAGTGAAACACATGAAAATGCCAGATGAAAACATGCAAAAATCAAACATAAGTGTGACTTAGCTGGCGCGGAAACATGCGCTCCATTATTCTGCTGTGCTAACTTTATCCTGACCAGAGTTCAAAGTCAGCCAATGATCCTCTGAGGAATGATGTGCAGCTTTCACCTTCCACAAAGACGCAGGGAGGGATGATGAGGAGCGTGTTTATACAGGAGATCAGATCTTATTATAATATCTGACATATGATGATGATACACACTATAAATAATCATATGGATATATTTCACAGACGAGGAGCGTATTTATATTTCCTGCAGCTCGTTTTAGAAATGAGTCCTAGTTCTAGATAAAAATACAAACAAGAGGAAAGTGTCTGAAATGATGGTTTGCAGCAGCCCCAGATAGCAAAAAGTGATTGAATCAATGTTGAAATATGGTCAGGCTGGAGCATTGAATCAACATTGATGTCTGACATTGAAAGTGCTGCTATGATCAACGTTGAGATAATGTTGAATTTCAATCAATTCTGACACTGAATCAAGATGGATTAAACTATACATTTGCATTGTATTATACAATGAAACAATATTAAAACCTTTGGTAAAAAATCGCAGGACCTTAAAGTTCAGCAAATTATTGCAGGTCATTTGTGAGGGAATTGTTACTTCACAAGTTACAGATATGGCAGACTAGCACGGGATTAAGAAACAATCTCTGCGATTACTACGATTTACATCAAGTTCTTGGGAAAAAGAGGGAGGAAACTAAAAACAAGTAGAAGGTTGACTTTCTATTATAGACATGTACAATGTAGTGTAGGGCAAGCCCGTTTACTTACTGCTACCTCCTTTGCCAAGTTGCACACGCAACTTTAAGATGTCTGCTATAAAAATGGGTCTACAACAAAGCCCATGGATCATGGGGGGGGGGGGGGGGGGAAGGTAAATATACCAACAGCATCAAAACCATATAAATTAATGACAGCTATTACACCGCAAATGTTCCAACTACACCAGACAACAAAGCAACATCAAAACAAAACTCATGCAACAACAAAGATTTACATTGTAGGAACCAGAGAAAAATCTAACACATGAAAACACCAAAAAGGATGTCCAGGAAGGAAACAGCAGCAAGATTAACATGGATTTTTTTTTTTTTTTTTCTTTAAAGATTGCAGAACAAAACATCAGCCACAACAGATCACTACAGATGGAACACATCATGGACAGGCAACACTCGAAAGTTTCTGCGCCCAGTCAGCCGTTTTCAAGTCGAGCCAATACTGGGAGTTCCTGGTCAGCCGTCTTAAAGATGCATCACGATAGAAGTCCTGACAGCTTTGAGGAAGGCTGAAGTTAACAGCCAAAATAGTCAAGACAAAAATATCCAATTCAAGTTGTCTGACAAAAATTAAACATCTTACGACAACTGGTTCTCAGTTCTCCAAATCACAAACATTTGTCCTTTTTAAATCTTTCCTTGAAACTCCGCCACTCCTCTCTGGTGCATAACGCAGCCACTTCTGCACTGCATTCCTGTACATCAGTTCAGTCAACTTGCAGTGAAATTGACAAGCAGCCGCTGAAACAAACAAGAAAAGATGCTGTAAATTTAGAAACGCAAGGAAAACTTAGGCTCCTTTTTAAAATGATAAATGTACTAGATTTTCAAGCAATCATCCCTGCAGGTGTCAATCAGGCCAATTTTCAAGTAGAAATGATGAAGACGTCCATATTCATACTAGATTTATTAAATTCACACTGTACTTTGGACATGTTCTTGAACTTCCTGACACTTTATAAAGATTGAAAAGAAAAAAAAAAAGAACACAACTATTTCAGATGGACCGAATAAGAATGGGCTTTATGCACATCTCCAGTACTTCCTAGGGCTGGGAAAATATATCGATACTCTGAAAATTCATTTAGATGTTCAAAAATGCAATACTGATCTATTTTACCAAAGAAATATCGCAAGATTTCATAAGATAAAGGTGAAATATCGCGAGATTGCACAAAAACCTTCGAGATTTCTTGAATGAACGACAAAATCTCAAGATTTCTTAAGTAAAATAGATCGATACCACATTTTTAAATATCAATGATATCAGCATAAGAAAATATCGTGATATTACAGTGTACAGGGTTTTTCCTGCATAGAAAATTTGGAGGCGGCCGCCTTCGCCAAATTTTGTGCCGCCTCCGACTCTTGGTGTTGGAGCAACTGTTATTTTCTGACAATGGATATTATACTAGTTGCAGTTGCAGCTGGGGATGAGCTGCACACTCATTTCAGACAAGTATCCGGTACGGATAGAGCATTCTTGACGACTACGAGCATGATACGAGTAAAACTCGTCAATATACTCGTCTGATAACTGTCTGCTGCACGCTCTGTGATAGTCCTGCATTAGCGTGTCTTTGAAGGCCCTTTTTTGTCCCTTTCCTGCCCAGTCGAAGTTGCAGGCTAGACTTTTAACCAGGGTCGCGGACAGCATTCGGCGGATCATGTTGTCAGCATTGGTCCCTCCGACTAATGCTAGACGTGTAATCTGATAAACTGATGAGAAAAATGTTAAGTGTGCTAAAGTGTACAAGGTGCATGTCAGATTGACAAGTGTTGCATTTTAAGACATAACATGGAAAAAGTAAGACCATTATTGTGCCAAAACTAAACAAATGGCATCAAAATGGAAATAGCCAATACAGGTCAAGAAAGAAATTTCCTTCTTAACTAGTAGATTCACTCGTTTCACAATATTTCTATGCCAAATCCAAATAAACAATAAATTTATTGCATCTACTCCTGCAATTACAGACAAAACATTTAAGATAATAAGAATGGCTCACCATCTTTCTACGGACTGCTTCTTCCTTCAGTGCATCTTCCGCCTCTTTAAATTGCTCCTCATTGGTGAGTGGCAAAATGATGGGGAAGGGCTCTTCTCTCTGATCAGGACCGGCCCCAGTGACATTCCAAGTGGATTTTGCAATTTCAGTCTTTATAAACTGGATGTCCCGTGAAAGTTGCTTCACCTCCATGAGTAGCTCTGGAAGCATCTTTGTGTTTCTGCTGGCAGTGATGTCTTGGTAGAAAAAAAAATGGTTTTAAATCAAATTTCAAATGGGACACATGGCCATTACTGCATCAAAAGCGAATGGTTAAATTTTTAAAAAAAAAAAGGGGGGGGGGGGGGGGGGGGGGGGGGGGGGGGGGATCTGCCTTATTTTAAGTATTTTGAGGGGTTATGTCCTGACCCCTGATAAGGTTGACAACCATTAAAACTGTTAGGCTAAAGACAGGAAAGTTACAGGAGACATGTTTCTCAAATCAAATGGCAACAGCAAGGTTAAAAAAGTCAACCAGAAGTTGATGCTTGCCTTGTAATATTTGGCTGGACTCCCCCCCCCCCCCATGGAATCGTCCCCTCTGTGTTTCTGGAGCTGCACATTGAAACAGAGCATTTATGAAATTTTGCAAAAACAACATTGAAAATGAGATATCCATACCATTCCTTGTTTGCTCATGGTAGGGGCTGGAGTTGCACCTTGACATTTCTAGAGACAGAAATAACAAAATAAGGCAAATGAGCACTATAAAAAGTATATACTATAAAGGAGCTGATTGTCATTGGAATCCAAATATCAAAATACATATAAAATCTGTTGTGTACAATGGTTTGTGATAACAGTATGAAGGTAGCCTCAACTGGCCGGCATATCTGGTGGGAAAATAATCATTTTTCAAGACTATGTTTTAAAGTTTAGATAGTGTCAAGAGCTAGAAATGAATGTTTTGCTCTTTGATAAGAGTCATAGCTCTGTATGTCATGATGCAATAGCTGTTGAGTGATGGCCAAAAAACAAAAACAAACAAACAAAACAAAACAAAGGCTCTTGACTTGACACAAGGAGAACAGATATACCATTCCTTACAAGTCCAGTAAGGAATAATAAATACAAATAAACCTAGTAAAGGCAACTGTACAGCCTTTTATCTAAATAGACACACATTCCTGAGGGCATCATATACTGTAGGTAGTCTACACCTATACCATTAATAGACTGTAGCTCCAACAAGTAGCTTCCACAAAAGCCTAAAAAGAGAAAAAAAAACATGAATGCAAACTTTGAAATGACTCAGACAAAGTACATTTAAAATCTGCCCACCTGGTTTTATGGGAAGTACCATTATTAGGCTGGTCAAATGACTGGAGGAAGCTGCTTGGGGGATTTTCAGAGGCTAAAAAGGGGAACAAAAAGCTGGTGTTACAAGTTTTAAAAACACACATCACATGGCTGATGTTTCTATGTTTGGACAGTGGAATTGAAATTCAAGCTCACACGCAATGACATTGTTTCTTCCATTATAATAAATGATGACATACCACTGCGAGCATTTGTGGTTGGTGGAGAGGGGTACTGATTGGACTCTGTCTGCACTGTATTAACAAATAAGTGGAATTATACATGGAAATGCCTGAAGTAGGTGTAGCAGTTAGTGTCATAACTGGACAGTATCACCATTGTACCTGGCAAATGAATAGCAGGTGGCTTGGCAAATTTTCTCTTATTGCTGGTTTCAGTGTCCCCATCTGACTCCACATACACAGGATTTGGTCTTCAAAATGAAAGTTACACAAAGTGCAATATAAATCATTTTACTACTCTTGGATCAGCAGCTCATCACCAGTTTCTGTAAAATGAGGAACCTTGATATACAAGTACAAAAACAGCCAAGAGACTGGTCAAGACGACTGGCCTCCCAATCTCAGTGTAAGCCCTCATAAGAGGGTGTGTAGGTAGGCTAATTTAATAAACACATTTGGCGGAGGAAATTACTGAAATGTACCTTTTTATTCTTTTCTGACGCACATCCCGGCGTTCATTGGCTTCCTCATCACATTCTAAGTCAGTGGTCTGGCATCCTGTATTCACGTATTTCTCCTCATATTGTTTGGCCTTTTCAAACGAGGCTGTAAATGACAACCAAAAATACAGTATACCATTTAAGAAGTATGATTACCATTTACACAATATGCCCTACATATTTTTTTTTTTTTATAATAGATTTTTATTAATTTCTGTCTGAAAGAAACAAACAAACAACATGCAGCGCTCTCTGTGTTCACATAGACAACAAATTACCATCCTAATCAAAATGACTTCAGGTAGCTCACAACTGTCATTACAAGAAGCACAAAGACAGCATAAAAAAAAGGGGGAGAAAAGAAAAGAGGCGGAAAATAAAAAAAATAAATAAATAAAAAAAAAAGGGGGGGGGGGGGTACGTGTTTATAAAAAATTAATATGAAAATGAAATTTAAAAAATCAACAATATAATTAAATTCAAAATGTTTAAATCAGTTAATTATAAAAGTAAAAAAAGTAAAAAAAAAAAAAAAAAAAAAAAAAAAAAACATTCAATACAGCAGGTACTTATATGCATATACATATATAAACAAACATACACACCCATACAAACTAGAAACTGGTAGTAACATAGAAAAAACATGAATTACCCTGATGGTGTTTCCCAATCAAAAGCATATCTCCCCTTATTTACAGTGTCCCGGAGGGACAGAGGTAAATACCTCAGGAAGGCCGACCATGTGTCCTCAAACAGATCATCATTCCCTTTCAGTCGTGCAGTAAGTCTTTCTAAGGGTAGAACTTTATATGTTTCTCGGTACCATTGTGTGACAGTTGGAGGTTTGTCACTTATCCACTGAAGGAAGAAAATGGACTTTAAGAGTTAGATGAAACAAAAAAAAATAAAATTTTTATAAATAAAAATAAAAAAAAACGGAAACGGAGAGGGAAATAGAAAAGAGAAGAAAAAAAAAAACAACAGGAAAAACACAGGAAATCAGAGAAAGAGATAGAAAGGGAAGGGAGAATTTTTTTCCAACTGAGAGAAGGGGAAAAGAGGGAAGGGGGGTTGAAGGTAGGGGAAAAAAAAAAACGGGACAAAAAGGGAATTTAGACAAAAAAAAAAGAAAAAAAAGGAAAATCCACACAAAATAAATTCGGGAAAAAAAGAAAACCACCCAGATCAAAAAAATGCATCTAGGCGGGGAACACAAACACAAAGCCCGGAAGAAAAAAAACAGGGGCAAACCAAAAAGGGGGAAAGGGAAAAAAGGGGGCATCCCGAAAAAAAAAAAAAAAAAAAAAAAAAAATAAAAAAAATAATAACTCTTAATAACGCCCCTTTAAGATACATCTCCTAGCCAGAAAAGAAGTTTGTCACAGAGTTTGAAATCCGTTCTACTCAAAGATAATGATTTTGAAGGTAAGCTTAATATGAAGAGTCCAGGGTCTTTTTTAACTTTGAGTGAGAACATTTTACTTAGTTCCTGGGCTACATTGTTCCAGAACCTTGCAATCAAGCGACACTCCCAGAAGCAGTGAATATATGTCCCGACAGACAATTTACATTTGATACAGAGGGGGAAGTCCGGTTATCCATCTTGTTAAAAATGACTGGTGTTATGTGGGATCTATGGAGTATCTTATATTGGGTTTCTCTCATACGGTTACAAATAAATGTGGTTTTAGCAGAGATTATGGCTTCATGCCAGTCATCGTCGATAAACTGTCCCCCAAGATCACGTTCCCACTTCTGTACCACCTTTCTTACATCTGATGAATCCAAGGAGTAGAGCAGCGAATATGAATGAGAGAGAAAATGTCTTGTGTCTTTCCGATTCAAAACAAGTGAGTCTACATCACTGAGAGAGGGAGTGCCCGCGTGAAGATTTTTCACCTTTGACATAATAAAACTACGGAGTTGAAGGTAACCATAAAAGTGTTCAGATGAGATATTGTATTTTTGTTGAAGCTGTTGAAAAGACATCAGTGTTTTATCCTGGTATACATCCCAAATGAGCCTGATGCCTTGCCCTACATATTTTGAAGATAGCACTCAGGTTCTGATTCAAATACATTTCTGCAGTGATGAGAAAAGTACTCAATTTTTTATTTGTGTGCATCAACACTTGCAAGTTCAAAGTTCAAAATTTAAGTACAAGTGCCAAAGCAACTGAATCAAAACGGTACCAGTTACACTATACACACAAAAAGTTAGGGGTATCCAACTTTCAGTTCTAATTTAACAGCATGATGTGCAATAAATATTTAACCATTAAACCACCATGCAGAATGTACATGTGTTTACAAAGTTTAGAGAAAGTCTAATTCTGTTCACTTGGATAGGTTGTAGTGGATTTCTTGTTCATTCTGACATCATAAAGTAAAACATCCCTAACTTTGTGAGAAGTGCAAGTAAAAGCATATTATGCAGAATTCTCAAAAATATTTTGGAAGATCTACACGCTTACAATGTGTTACAGTACATCATGACGCACTGCGAGCATGTAGATTGGCTATTTCATGTCCAGACTGAAGAGTTCACCGTGATACCAGAGAGAAAAAGATAGTTGCCACTTTAATTCACCTGATTGACTTGTCCCATTTGTGACTGGTAGAAAAGTAATATTAGCAATTCTGTCGCAGATTGGATTGAGTTGACAAGCCTGGACAACATACAGTGACTACTTACCACAAGTTATTAAGTTATACTTTGTCCAGCCTTTCTGCGGAATCATGTTTTCTCTGAGGGCTTTTGCATAACTAATGTTTTTAGGAGGCCAGAACAATGTATCCTCCTTCGGACTAAACCCCTTTGATAAAACCGTAGCAGTTCCACCCGTGGGAAAAAGTACCACTGCCCAAAGAATCACCCCCTCCCTTCCATTCTGTATACAATTATATGAAAATGTCAATCATTAATGAATGATCAGAAGTAGTATGAATCAGAAGTAAAGCCCTATGAAACCTGTGATCACAAAATCGTAAATTTGACAATAAAAAAACGGAAATCATAGACATATACAGACCCTTTCCAAAAAATTAGAATATCATGGAAAAAGGTGTTTATTCTAATATATTATGATTTTTTTGGAAAGAGGCTTTGTGTGTGTGTATATATACAGTATATATTATACACACATACTGTACATACAAGCGTATGATGGGAATACAAAGCTAAAAAAAAAATTTAGGAACACTTTGAGGGATTAAGTGTTTTCTGTAATGTTCAAACATGACTTCTACACCTGTTGACAGGTATTTTGGTCCAATGTTCATACTAAATCTTTATTTATAAAGCACTTTTAAATACCAAAAGGGTAAAGTGCTGCACAGGCAAATAAAAATAGAAAATAATACCGTAGAATATTTTCTTTTAAAAAGCAGAGAGCAACAACCACAAAACCATTAAAAAGGGAAAAAAATATTCTGCTTTGAGTGCTCTCTGGAATTAAAAGCCAAGTGTAAAACTATGATTTTTAAAAGGATTGAAATTAATGAACTTATGTAAAATGAAAAACTTATGTAAAAACTTGTGTAAAATGCAAAAAATTGAATAAGAAAAAAAAAGAAAACCCCACCTAAAATAGGAAAAAAAATAAACAATTTGGTAAAAAAAAAAAAAAAAAAAAAAAATTCATAGGGCTCTACAGATGCCGTTACACTACTGCATATGAGTTATAGGAATTGCTATGAAGCCATGTCCCTCAGGCTCCGGATACAGAACACATTTGCGTTTAATATAGCTAAGTTTTCCAACTCCAACAAAGTCGCACAACTCTCTAACCTTATATGTGCCTATGTACGAGGACTCGCAAGGGTAAGTGTAATACCATTCTTGGTGTCTGAATTTTCTGTATATCACATAGACCTCATCTTCATCCTGGACTTTATTCTCAACAACAGCAAGGGGAGGGGGGGTAAAAAAAAAAAAAAAAAGAAAAAAAAATTTTTAAAAAAAATAAAGGAAAGAAAAAAAGGAAAAAAAAAAAAAAAAAAAAAAAAAAAGAAAAAAAAAAAAAAAAAAAAAAAAAAAAAAAAAAAAAAAAAAAAAAAAAAAAAAGGGGGGGGAAAGAAAAAAAAAAAAAAAAAAAAAAAAAAAAAGACAAAAAAAAAAAAAAAAAAAAAAAAAAAAAAAAAAAAAAAAAAAGGGAAAGAAAAAGAAAGGAAGAAAAAAAAAAAAAAAAAAAAAAAAAAAAAGGGGAAAAAGGGGGAAAAAAAAAGAAAAAAAAAAGAAAGGGAAAAAAAAAAAAAAAAAAAGAAAACGGAGGGGGAAAAAGGGGGGGGGGAACAAAAAGAAAGAAAAAAAAAAGAAGGAAAAAGAAAAAAAAAGAAAAGGGAAGGAGGGGGGGGCACGCCAGGGGGGGAACTGTACCCCCCACCACAATACAATTGTCCCCTTGCTTTGTGGACAAGGTGAAATGACAAGTGGAGACCTTTGTGTGCTGAAGAGGAACAGTGAAATATGGAGGAAGGGGGCCATCGGTATGAATGTTCTGTAGCAATGGTTCAACTCTTGGTAATGGATGTTCAACATGTGGCATTTCTGACAATCTTTTGACTAACTGCTGTAGAGGTTGGTGTGGCTTACGTAAAAGTTTATTTATCTGGCCAAGATCATTTTCATAAGGGAATCCTGAAATATTATCCAGAGGTCCAAATTGTTTGTATTCGTTGGCTTAATGTGTAAGCTGGTGAACACTGAAAACAATCTCATCCCTACCATACAGCTGTCCAAAGTGTTTCACAAAGGAAATCATCAGTCTATTTGCAAATTCAGCCATTTGGCCAGAAATTCCAGGTGACAGAAACAAATACATGGCCACTGAAAATAAAATAAAATAGTCATAAAACTCACTGGGAAGGCAATCCATAAGAACAACAGGACCCCAGTATAGATGGGTTTCCCGTTTACAAACATTGGCAGTTGCTAGGCAACCAGGGGGCAAAAAGCCTGTTTTGTATTGGAGTCTACGGCCAAACACGCACTCATATCATTCATAAAAATGTAAAGTAACCCGACGAAACAAACAGAGATCGTTGTGTTTTAAATTATATTGAATAAATCTGTATTTTGATGACTAATATCAAAATACCGACGCTGCGTTGCTGCGTTATATTTCTATCACGATTACAATAGGGGATTATCACGCTTACCGGAAGTTCCCGGTGTAGTGATCTCAAGCCCAAAGGTCTCAGCAAAAGGATACACACATCTAACCAAATATACTTTGGAACACACACTGATTGATAAAGGCCACGTTTGGATGTTAAACAGACGTCCCAAGGAGGAATTTTGTTCAGAGAAGGACCTTCTCTGAGTAATCACTAATTTACGGTCCTGAGTGCAACTCAGGAGAGGACCTGCATTTTGGTAAAACAAACAAGTCCAATTGTTGAACTTTGAACCCATCCTCCAAGCTTGGAGATACTCCTTCACAGTATTTACGACCTGCTATAAATTGGTTCCTTATAGCCAATTTTGTAATGTGTTCTCAACATCCAAGAACTGTTTTATATTATCAGGAAAGTAAGCTCATGTTAATCTCATGATGAAGACTTTTCTTTTGATATGCAACATGACATACTTTGGTGATTAGAAACTACATGTTTCTTCCCCAAATTCACATCACATGCATTCCAGGATTTGCTGCATAAAGGTGAAGAAAGAGACACTTTACCCAACTGCTGAAATCCACTTGTATGTTAGAAATGGACTTCCTCATATCAAATGATGTCTAACACATGTATTTTCTTTACAGGAATCTTAAGGCATCAAGATTAATCCTGTTTTATCTGTTTAGCTGATTTGTTTATTCAATGTCTTCCTTTATTCATATAATTCAGATCTTTGCTTTATTTTATTTTATTGTGTTCATTTTATTTCATCATGTCTGAATAATTGATCCATTTTACACATGCCTCACCTAGAATTCACAGATGTTTATAACCATTAAGCTTAACTGATAATCAAATGATCATTTGAGACGTGTCTGTCTATTGGAGGAAACCTGACTCTGTCAGCTTCCCATTGGCTGACAAGCTGCAAGCCACATTCCACTGCAGGCAGAGCGCGAAGCTCTGAACTGTGAGGCAGAATTGGAGAGATCGGAAAGAGAACCGAGATGATAGATCTGAATGAGAACTGATCGGTGAGAACTGGAAGGAGCAGAGGCAGAACTGAAGAAACTTGGAACAATGGGGAAAGAATGAGATGAAACCTGCTCTGAACTCAGCAGAGTTCAGAACCACGGATCACTCAGGGAGGAGTGATGGAGAGAAGAAGACTTTACCCCAAATCATCTTTACTATCAACCATCCCGTGACATCAGTCCTGAAGCTGCACGTCTCTGGGGAGACGGATGAGAGAGAGAGGACGAACCAGAACCACCACTGAGCTGACAGCCCGCAGAGAGCCGGACGAACTTCCAGGAGATCGGGAAGATTTTTAGGATCCATCCACCCGACAATCTTCCAAAGGATTTGAGGAACAGTCCAGCAGAACCAGGACGTGAGTGAAGCACCTCAGTCAGACGGAACCTCTGAGGAGAATCCTGATCATTTGCTATGAAATATGATCTGATGTCACAAGAAGTTGGTGATAGTGAATTAATCCAGACCTACGGTTTACCAGACCCAGATTAACTTTGTTTAGTTGGATTAAGAAATCCTTCCTTCTTTTTTTCTTTGAACATTTATTAATTAACTGAGGCTTTATTAATTTATGTTTCATCTTCATACCATCTCACATTTCTTTCACAAGATAACTTTTGGTTGATCATCATGCTCACATATTTCTTGTATATATCTTGTACATACATTATCTCATGTAGTTTGTAGACTAGTTAATAAATACTCCGTATTATCTTAACTAGTCGTTGTTTGTGGTTTTTCTGATGTATCATGAAAGGTCACTTCAAGCGAGAACTCATGAAAGCGTCGTGAGACTGATCACTTCATTAAATCAATCTAAGAATTGATTTAAGACATTAATGGTTTTCCTTGCTTCCATTACATATCAAATAAGTAAGGTGGTGCTCCGAGGCTGTATTAGTATTGATATTAATAGAAATATTAATATTAATATTAATATCATACAAAGTGACGCTATATATATTGTGGTTCCCCAAGCTAAATCACAACACCGGTATTTGGACACTTCCTCTTCCGGGCCATGTTAACGACAGCCGTTCCTGCTCTGTTATACTGTTTAAATCGGATAAACTCCAAACATGTTTTCATTCCAGACTGAAGTGATACTAAGGAAGAAGTGGATCAAAGCGATCGATTCGCCGCGGTGAAGGGCCGAACTTTATAATAAAACACACGTTTGTTTGTCCCCGGTGGGGCACAACACCGGCACTTCACAGCATGCTAGCATTAGCCAGCTAGCGTTTACTGACGTGCTTAACATTGTGCGTCTTAAAACACACAAACATCTGAAAATCGGGTCTGTACCCCCCCGTTTCCAGTGGAACAACTGGGGTCTGCCAAGAAAGGAGACGCTTTCAGATGCTTGTGTTTTCAGCCGCACAAAGTTAGGCACGTCATCAAGCTTGCTAATGCTAACCTGCTAACAGTAGTCCGTCAGCTACTACTCTGTTAAACTTTGTAAATCGGATAAACGCCAATGCCAAGTTTTCATTCCAGACTGAAGTGATGCTAAGGAAGAAGTGGATCAAAACGACCGATTCGCCGCGGTGAAGGACCGAACTTTATAATAAAACGACACACGTTTGTTTGTGGCCGGCAGACTGCGCAGTCGTGTTAGCAGGTTAGCATTAGCCAGCTCGATAACGTGCCTAACTTTGTGCGGCTGAAAACACACAAGCATCTGAAAGCGTCTCCTTTCTTGGCAGTCCCCAGTTGTTCCACTGGAAACGGGGGGGTACAGACCCGATTTTCAGATGTTTGTGTGTTTTAAGACGCACAATGTTAAGCACGTCAATAAACGCTAGCTGGCTAATGCTAGCATGCTGTGAAGTGCCGGTGTTGCGCCCCACCGGCGACAAACAAACATGTGTTTTATTATAAAGTTCGGCCCTTCACCGCGGCAAATCGATCGCTTTGATCCACTTCTTCCTTAGTATCACTTCAGTCTAGAATGAAAACGTGAGTATGTTTGGAGTTTATCCGATTTAAACAGTATAACAGAGCAGGAACGGCTGTCGTTAACATGGCCCAGAAGAGGAAGTGTCAAAATCCGGGAACTTCCGGTAAGGGTGATAACCCCCTATAACTTGGCAAGGGAGTCATTACCCGGAAACGGCATTTTTCTTGTTAAAACATGGATATTATTCGTGTTGGACCTCATTTGAAATTTGCCTGAAAAACCTGAGTTAGAAAGCGGCTTAAACTTTCGTTTAGACTCTTTGTTAAAACCAAAAGAGGCCACAACAATCTGCAGCCTGCAGCAGGTTCAGTTCAGCTCCGTGTCGTCCTCACCTCCTCCATACAGGAGCAACTTTCACTAGTTTGGATTAAACCAGGCAAAGACGACATCATCACTACGTTTGGAAAGGAGCTGATTCCAGCTGTTAGGGACGAACACGCATTGCTGTCGGTAAGTTTCGCTGCTTGTGTAACGTTCTGCTTTATTGTGGATGAGATCGTGGTGGACAGCAGACAGACTAGCTAACTGCTAGCAAGCTAACGGTAGAAACTCAAACGCCATGTGATTTACGACCCCGTACTCCGGGATGCGTTGTTATGCCACGTGAACGTTCGTAAACGGCTCCACCATCAGTTTCTTCTTCTTTTTTAAGTTCGTGCCTAAGCAGCAGAGGACGGCTGTCACACACAGTGTTTACAGTTTATGTCATGCAGCCGATCGCGGCGGTGATGCTGCTATTACAGTCTTCCCACTAGAATACGGGAATAATTTCTGCCTCCGCCGTGGTTTAATCCTACATGTGACCATGGTGAAAGACTAAATAAATCATAGTCTGAACCGGAATAAGTTATCTGGGAGGGTTTTCTGAAGATCAGTCACGCCTACTGTCCTATTTTCACCATTTTCAACTGTTCACATGCATTAATGTTTGATTTTTGCAACCGAACAAATACCAGGACTCAAACATTATATTTCCCCGACACTTTCACGTCATATCGTGACCTAATCTGCATTAAAAGTCGAGTTTTGTATGTAAAACACACGTCTTCTCATAGTTCAATAATGCTTTTCCTCTGTTTTATTGCCCCCTGGTTGCGTGTGCATCCTATCTGTGACGTTGCTCAGAAACCCATCTATAGCATAAAGGATCGGAACTCAGTAGCTTTCCATTGATCGAGCTCATTCAAACCTCTTGGCTTACGATTGAATTCAACTGGGGTGTGGGAATGTAACTGAAGCAGTTTGCTTGATATACTGTTAACAGTTTTTGAAGGAAGTCTAGTGCTTAGATTGCCTTTTAACCAGATATGCAACAGTTTTCTCATAACCCCAAGACAACACAGATGCATATTATCTATTGGGAATGAAGATACCATCTTTACAATCCCTGTTAAACGACTAAGAGTCCCATTCAAATGATGTTCCTCATCAATCATGTTGGAGTAACTAAAGTCAGTCCTCAACCTGGTATTTGTTTCAGGGTATGTCATTTTCTTCCTCCAAATACCCTCTTGATCACACTTGTCACATCCTGAATACCCATTGTGTGACTTAATGTTCTTAATGTAGGCTCTAGCGGAAGCATCACACACAAATGAGGAGACCTCTACATTCATTGTCTTACCCTTATGAATAATGCCATTGGCCAGTGCATTTTTAAGGTCACTAACAAATTGCTGCAGATACGCAACCACACACTTTGGCTTGCTTAAACCACAAAATATACCGACAACAAATGGGGACTTGGTGTAATCACACTTCATCAATGCAAGTACTGGCCAGAATTGAAGTCTTGAACTCTTAAAGAGTGGAAGACCATCAATGTTGAATTGGAATGTAAGAGTTGTGAGGCTCCCTGGTAAACTCAGACATTTTAATCGTGCAAGTATTCCTCTAACCAATCCAAAATGAAAGTACTCGCCACCTTGCATTTGAGTGGTTGTAACATGAGATTGTGTTCTAAGAAGAGTTCTTCCATCCTTTGGAAGCCTAGGGTGAAAAAGTCTTAAAATGGCCAGCAGAGCAGACAAAGCAACCAAACTGATGGAGTAAGATGTTGCCCAATATCTTAAGCTCTGTATAAGCAGGTATTGACCAGGTTGATGCTCATCACTGTCAGAGTGAGAACCTGATTCATGTTCATCACTTCCCATTACAATTCCTGTAGGAATTTCCATTTGTGCCTGGTCTGATTCAAGCTCTTCCTTGCAAGCTTAACTGCCATCAATATACTGGTTATTTTCCATTTGTACATAATCGAATTCTACTTTGTCAATGCCATCTAGACTGCCATCTATATGACTTTCTAAGTTTACATGAGAATTCTGTGGTGCATCTAGTGTTGTTGCCCTCTGATTATGCAGGGTTTCCTCATGTACCTTAAGTATATCTTTTTCTATGTCCCTAACAGTTCTGATGACTCTACGTCTTTTGGCCCAATAAGAAGCCATCTTAGCTCGGTAAAGAGTGAGGTGATGATGCTGCTATAATTATATTACTTGGCCTTGTGTTTCAGTGAATCTCAGATCCTCTTGCAACAGCCCTAAAAAAAAGAAGGGAAAAATAATGCAAAACCAAAAATGAACATAACAGCCAAAATATTGTATACAGGGGTGCACACATCTAGCCCTCAAGAGCTACTATCACAGCAATTTTCCAGCACACCTGAATCATGGGTGAAATTATACGCTCTGCAGAGGCCCAATAAAGCTACTATTTCATTAAACTTTGCAAACACACATAAATGCAAACATGACGTTCAAATGACGTCACGTACTAGTCACCAGACTGAAGTGATGCTAAGGAAGAAGTGGATCAAAGCGATCGATTCGCTGCGGTGAAGGACCGAACTTTATAATAAAACAACACACGTTTGTAGCCGGCAGACAACACAGCTGATGTTAGCAGGCTAGCATTAGCCAGCTCGATGACGTGCCTAACTTTGTGCGGCTGAAAACACACAAGCATCTGAAAGTGTCTCCTTTCTTGGCAGTCCCCAGTTGTTCCACTGGAAACGGGGGGGTACAGACCCGATTTTCAGATGTTTGTGTGTTTTAAGACGCACAAAGTTAGGCACGTCAGCAAACACTAGCATGCTAATGCTAGCATGCTAATGCTAGCATGCTAACGCTAGCTGTGAAGTGCCGGTTGTACCGCACCGGCTGCAAACAAACATGCTACGTTGTTTTATTATAAAGTTCGGCCCTTCACTCTGGCAAATCGCTTTGATCCACTTCTTCCTTAGTATCACTTCAGTCTGGAATCCATGAAAATTTAAGTAGGGTTGGCGTTTATTCAATTCACAAAGTAGAGCAGGGACATTGAACTGGCCTGGAAGTGGACCGTGGTGTTTCAAACCGGAACACGGAAGAGAGATAATCCCCTATTGTATTGACACACAGAGTCTGTCTCAATCCGCGCACTTTCCTGAGTGCACTGGAATTCAGTGCATAGTGCGCACTGTGTACTTGGTTTGTAGTGCACACTATTGTTGCTAAATGCTGCCCCAAACAGAGCACTGCACTCACAGGAAGTGACGGACTAGCATTACCCGCTAACATGAGCTGAGTCATTCTATGAAACCGGTGCCATTTGAGTCCACAACATTTGATGAGATTAAAAAGACATATTGTGTCCAACTGTATTTTGGCAGTTTAAAGTTGTTAATACATGTGTTTTTAATCACCTAAAATGAAACCATGCTATTTTGAAATAATATTTAAATTTTTTAAAATATTTTTTTAATTGCTCAGGGCCATTTCTACCTGGTCCGCTATGACCAACATGTGATTTGCATATAACATACAAAAAAAACCTTTTTTCTTTCCCAGCAAATTTTTGTCATTTTTAAAACTAAATAGATAGGAATTTAGGAATTTCTTAGTAGACCATATCAGTATTGAGACGATGTCTGCCTCCTCTAAGAACCAGTTAGATGAATTTTTGTCATTTTTAAAACTAAATAGATAGGAATTTAGGAATTTCTTAGTAGACCATATCAGTATTGAGACGATGTCTGCCTCCTCTAAGAACCAGTTAGATGAATTCCACTCCCTCTGGTCCCCTGTGATTAGCTCCATCACTTAACGTTGGTGGTGGAGAGCGGCCTCGGCGATGTGGGGGTTGGGTGCTGGCGAGTGCTTGATGGCTATGGATCCCTGGCGGTTGACTGGGGGGGGTCTGGGCTGCCTCGCCGCTGGGGCGGGGCTGTATCCAGCCCGATGGGGGGCATGGGGGTCAGCGGTTGGGGCTGCTCTGCGGCGGTGGGCGGTTCGCTGGTGGGGCCCTGGCCGGTGGCTGTCGGCCGGCGCCGGGTGGCCGGGGCCGTCCGGGGGCGGGGAGGCGGGGGGTCCTGGGCCCCGGTGCTCGGGGGTGGCCCCTGCCTCCGGGGCCGGGGGGACCCGGCTTGGCGCTGGGGGGGGGTGGCGGGCCGGCGGGACGTGCCTCCTCTGGTTTTGGCCGGTCCTCACGACCTGGTGACGTCTAGTCACTGAGCCGGGGGCCGGGGCGCCTCTGCTGTGTGCGTGCGGGTGTGTGTGCCGGTGGGGGTGTGTGTGTGGTGGGGCTGGGGGGTGTATCGTTGTCGTGTCTGTGTCGGGATGTGGGCATTCGGGATGTTGGTGTCACGGGAGCGGCTATGTAGGGGATGTGGATTTTCCCTGTGCTTGTCCTGTGTGTGGGGCTCTGGGGGTCGCGGACAGAGCTGCGCTTTCCGCCGAGGTGCTTGGTTTTCGGCGGACCCGTAGTCGTGTCGTGTCGATGTTGAGGTGTCTGGCGTGGATGTCGGGGTGTGGGGTTTTGTCCATATCGTTCAGCTCTAGTGTGTGGAGGTGGGGGGTTGCGGGGGTGGCCGGGTCTTTTCCACGCCAGGTGCCTGTCCCGCCCGGCCGCTGTGTCGGTTGGGGCTGGCCTGCGCGGGTGGTCTCGTGCGGGTTGGTCTCGCGTGGTCCGGGGGCTGGGGGCGGTGGACTTGTGGCGTGGAGGCGGGCTGGTGGCCCCGTGGTCCCCGTCCTTGGTGTGTGTGGGTGGGTGTGTGACTGGAGGGAGGCGGGGTGAATGCGGTTGTGTGTGTGTGTGTGGTTGCCTGTGGGGGTGTGTGGAGATGGGTGGGTGGGTGGGGGTGCATGGGGGATGGGTGTTTGGGTGTGGGGGTGGTGGTGCATTGGTGGGGTTTGTGTGTGTCGGGTTGGGGGGGTTTGGGTGGGGAGCGGGGGTAGATCTGTGGGGGGATCGGATGCGGGGCGGCTGGGTGGGTGGGGGGTGTGTGTGGGTGGTGGCTCTGGCGGGGTTGGGGGATTGTGCGTGTCGCGGCCTGGGTGGGGGTGCAGGCTTGGGTTTGGAGGGGGGGGGCATGGACACTGGGGGGGCGGATGTGCGGGGACTAACTGGCTAGACAGGAGGGGCGGGAGGAGGGATGGGATGGGGGAGTGTTGACGGGGGTAAAGTTGTGGGTTGTTTGAAGTGGGGTTTAGGGGTGATACAATAGAGTGAGGGAGGAAAGGGGAGGGGGATAAAAAAAGAAAAGAAAAAAAAGCAGCTCTGCGTGCCTCTTGGGGGGTTTGCGGGGCCTGGGGATGTTGGGCCGGTGACTCTGGCCCCTCCGCCGACCCTTTCCGCTCCCGTCCCTTTTCCCCCCTCCCTGGCCTGGGGTGGTCGAGCGCCCCCAGGGGCCGAGGCTGGCCCCTCTGTAGTGAACGCCAGTCGCCGGGCCATGAGGGCGGCCATGCCTGCCCCCTTCTGCCCTGGGGGGATCCCGGGAGGCAGGGGTACCTAATGCCGGTAACGGCTCTTCTTCCGGGGGGTAATTCATACCCCCCTGGTCTCCTTTCCCAAGACCTCTCCCCCCCCCCGCTCTACCTCACACACACACACGTAGGGTTTTGGGGAGGGTGCGTGTCAAGCGGGCATGGTGAGGGAGGGCACCAAAGTGCCTTTGCTTGCCACGTCTAGAGACAGCCTGCTCCCCAGTTTTAACCACACTTAGACACCTAAACACATAAAATAACAACAGCTCACAACCACTTCTGAGGGGCGGGCCATATAGTGTGTGGAAGGAGCGAGGGGACGGTTGGGGGGTCATACCCACTACGCGACCCCACTCCCGGCATGACTTGGCACTGCCCCTCAGTTTTAACTGCAAACAACACACATCTTACACACACAGTCATGAGCGGGGGGGTGGGGGGGGGGGCAGGGTCCTTTCATACCCCGGTCTCCCGGGCGCTACAGGGGGGAGGGGGAACAGTGGCTGCTTCACACGCCAGTGGTTAAGGCTGGCTGCATTGCGGGGGATCTGCTGGCCTGGGGGATGCCTGGCCTGCTGCGTCCGGGGGTGGGGGATGGGGGGGGGGGGACGTGTTGGGGGCTTGGAGCTCACGGCCCCTTCCCCGGCCCGAGCTACCACTCAGGAGGCACGAGGGCATGGGCAAGAGCGAGGTGGGTATGTGAGAATAATGAATGAGAGTGTGAAAGAGGAAATGTGGGAGGGAGGAACTTGGGCTGGAAGAGGTAGGAGATGTGGGTAAGTGGTTGGAGGAAAGGGGGGATGGAGGAAGGAGTGGCCTGCTCGTGAGTGTCTAGTAGGGATGGTCATGAGGGGCTGAAGGAAGGAAGGGCGGGAGTGTGATAGGTCAGAGGGATGGGCGGGGCTGTACATGTAAGGGGGGACTGTATGGGGTATTGGGGGTATAGGTAGGTGGGGGCGTATGTGTGGGGGGTAGGGAGGGGTTGGTGCAGTTATGTGGGGGGAGTGCATGTGTGTGTTAGAGGGTATGAGGAAGTGGGGGTAGGTGTGGACGGTAGAGGGAGGAGAGTGTTGGGGGTGGAGGGAGGAGTGAGTGTGGGTATGTAAGGTCGGAGAACGGAGTGGGTGGGTGTATGTGTGTGTGTGTGTGTGGGGGGGGGGGTGCATGGAGGTGTTGGGTAGGGCTGGGCGGTGCGGGCGGGGTTTCGTATCTCGGTGTTCGTGCAGGGCATCTCGGTGTCGGTGTGGTGTGGCTGCGGGTTGGTTGGGGGCCGGGCGCTTTGGTGGGGGGTGCGGTTTTGTTTGTGGCTTCCGGGGCTTTGTATGCGGGACGAGTGCGGGGGGATCTGTATCTTGTGTGTGGTTGCTCTTGCGGTGTCAATGTCTTGGGTGCCCGTGTCTCGATGTGGAGGCGGTGACGGTATATCTTTCAGCCCTAGTGTTGGGGTAGGTGTGTGTGGGGAGTGTGTGTGTGAGCGTGGTGGCGGGGTAGGGGGTGGTAGAGGTGGTGGCGCCCTGGTGTCAGGTGTGTGGGGCAGGGACGTTGGGGTGGGGGCTGGCCTGCCCTGAGGGGGTGTGGTCTGGGGGGTCCGGTCCTCCTGGGTTCTAGTTGGGCCGCCCGGATCGGGGGGGGGGGGTGGCTGCTCCTGGGCGCTTGGGCCCTGGGCCCGGCGCTGTCTCCGCTCCGGGGGACGCCCGGCGCCCGGTGGGGTCGGCAGCTGCTGGTCTTGGTCCGCTGGGGCCTGGGCCCCCAGACTGCGGGGGGCTCCGGCTGGGGCCGCCTTTTGCCGCCCTTCGGGGGATGCATGTCCGCTCTTTGGGGGGGTAGCTGGGATCTGGGCCTCTGGGTGGCTGCTGGGGGCCTGGGTCGTGAGCCTTGCGGGCTTCCTCCTCCTTGCAGAGACGAGGCTGCATCTGCATGACTGTATCACCATGGAGACCCTTTATTATGCATGTTGACACTGTGACACTGCTTCCCATTGCGCTGACTTGGTTTTACCTCTTCTCTGCGTAGTTCTGCGCGTGTTTGTATGATCTGAGGATATTTAAGCCACCTGCAGGTCCTCCTGTAGGGGATTGCTTGTTTTGTTTTCCAACAGAGACCTTGGTTGTTCAGGGATCGCTGTACAGATGTACCAGTGAACTGTGTAAGTGGATGCTGGACAGGACAAGTAAAAAAAAAAAAAAAAAAAACTAAATAGATCCCCTTGATATTATAGGCTATATTTATTGGAAATACAAATATTCTTTTTAGTTAAAAAGTTATGATTTGTTTGTGTCCTTCAGTTTGACTTACCACCCCGTCACACTTACTTTTTTTGTCTATAAAACACTGCTCCTATTTCACATAGCATCACAAACAGGAAGTGACATCATTTCAGCCTCTGTTGGAGCCAAGTACAAAGTCAGGCAAGTTCCCACACTATCTTACATTGTTTTTTTTATGTTTTTGTTGGTAATATGGAGTTCGTCATGCTTAAATTCACCACCCCGTCACACATAAAAGATTAGGATAACCTTTTTTCAAAAGAAAATATTTATATATTAATGGAAAGAAAATGATATTTCTTCTTGAAAGCAAATATGCTGAGTCAGCTAGCTAACTACATAGTGAACTATTAGCCATTTTAGGTTAGAATTTACCACCCCGTCACATTTTTTAGTGTGACCGGGTGGTTCTGCTTCCCATTTTTGTTTTAAAATGTATTAATTTGAGCCTCAATGACAAGGTAAAATACCAAGTTTCAGCAGAAAAAGCTATGGGCATATGTTTTTAAAGGTACAGTATGTAAAAAAATCAAAGGTCAATGGCAGAAAAAATGTATATATTATTTAAAACTTTAAGTTGATGTACAATCACTGCACTAAAACGGCTGTTGTGTATTTATTTTCTTTGAATGAGTCATTTGATCTATTTGCTGCAGGTGCACATACATGGAGGCTGCATTTTTACGCCATTTTCACTACAGTGTCCCTGGGTGGACAAAAAAATGTGTGTAAAGGGAAAACCCCCTGAACTTTAAAAATACTGTACCAGCTTTGTTAAGAGCTTTGCCTACTTTTACCTACTGTACCTATAAGGAAGAATACTTACTTCACTGTCTGTTTACACTGTTTGGTTTAACTTTTTCACTCATTCGCTTATTCACTCTCATTTTCATTCTGCCCTGGCTGAGTCAGCCACTCACTAACCTGTTAAAAGTAAAGTTATATTCAATATTCTTTGCAGATATTTCCACCATGGCTCCATTAAGTGCAGCAGAGAGACAGCGACGATGTCGTGCTCGTCGGGATGCTGATCCTGAGAGGAGGCAGAAATACTTAGAGAATGAACGTCAGAGATGGAAAAGAGATGTAGAGCTAGGGAAAAAAAAAGCTGATCAATAATCTAAATGAGCGAAGCAAACGCCAGCTGCGTAAAAAGTGGAGGGAGCAAAACAGGAAGAGAAAAGAGAAGAATGCAAGGATGCAGACTCTTGACACTCCTCCTGAGAGTCCCGAATCTGTCCAACAGCCAGCAGAGCAGGCTAGATCAAGGTCAGAGTAGTGTGCTGCTAGCTTTGAAAACACACTTGTAGAAAAAAGATGTCACTGATATTTAGTTGTTTTACATACAGTCGTCCTCAAAATTATTCATGACCTCAAGTTAAAGAAGGAAAAAAATAGTCTGTCTGTGAATTAAGTTGAAATTGACAAGATTAATAAATAAAAATTCTATGAAAATCATGACATTGATTTTGAATTGTGGTTGAACAGAAATATTTAAAACAAACACAAAAAAATAAAACAAGTAAACAAGCAGATGGGGCTCAGAAGCTAAAAGTTTATTGAGTAACATTTCAAGGGAGTCAGGTGTTTTCTGTATCATTCAATCAGACGTCTGCAACTGCTGACATGTACGTAGGTCCACTGTTAATGGGAAAAGTGCTCCAATATATCTGGGATAGTTTTTTATTATTATTATTTCTAATCATAATTCAAAAGTTAATATTTCACTTCACTAAATTCTGATTTTGTAAATTGTTATTTATTATTAGTTTCTTTAGTTTGGCGTTATTTGAATTACTATACTGAATTTAGACTTTTATTTAATTGGAGGGTATGAATAATTTTGAGGACTTTATGTTATACATGATTGTTGACCAACTAAGTTATGAAATGATTTATGCTGTGTTTTAGGCAACGTGAAGAAGGAAAGCGATGTGCTAGGAAGAACAGAGAGAAACTACAAAAAGAAGTTGAGAAGCTAAAGAAGTTAATAGAGAAGGAAAGAAGGCGAGCTGACAAATACCGTAAAAGATGCAAGCACTTAAACAAAAATGAATCCCCTCGTTTAAAAGTAAATAAGTTGACTAAGACAGGAAGACTAAACTCAGCCATAAGAAAAAAACTCCTCTACCATGAAGCACTAGTTGAGGAAATAAAGAATAAATACCGTAAAGCAAGAAAGGAAAAAGAAAAACTACTGATTGCAAAGGTAACAGTGGGGAAGATTTTAAAGAAATACAGGCTTCAAGGATTTGCTGAGAACACTCTTGGATTCTCAAAGAAGCGTCACGGTGTTCAGACTGAACAACTCTTCACCACCAACAGACAACCGACTAACAGAGTTTCTGTTGCGATGAAGTCTGAAGTACGCTCCTTTTTCACCCGAGATGATGTCAGTCAGATTACGACGGGAAGAAAACAAACAATCATCAGGAACAAGGTGAAGAAGCAGAAGAGATTTCTGGTTGACACCATTAAAAACCTTTATAGAAAATTTATTTCAGAAAAGAATTGTGACATATCATACTCACTTTTCTGCAAGCTTCGTCCATTTTGGGTTGTAAGCCCCACTCTTTCTGACCGCAACACCTGTCAGTGCAAGATTCATGAGAATCTGCGATTTGTGGTTGAGAAGTTGCATCATTTGAGGCTCATAGACACCACAGATCTTGAGAATTTGACGAGAATGATAGCCTGTGACACCACCAGAAAAGTGTGCATGTATGATGAATGTGTAGATTGCAAAAACAAGACTGTCCAGCTTCCGTGTTTTGATGGCTTGGTGAAGGTTGCATTCCCTCAGTGGGCCACAGCAGTGAAAGAAAGGGCAGATGTGAAGGAGGGTTTCACCACCGTCAAGATCACTGTGAAGAAAATGGTGGAGGATACCCAAGACAACCTTGTGGATTTATTCCAGTCTTTTGCATAAATACAAAAGACATACATTCAACATTAATCAACAGTACTCCTACTGCAGAGTTAAAAAAGAACCTGTCAAAAGAAGAGGCAGTTCTTCATGTTGACTTTTCCAAAAACTGTATGCAAATATAGCTCAGAGATACAGTCTGTCCACTTTGGCTCTTCGCACCAACAAGCAACTCTGCACACTGGGGTTCTGTATGTAGGTGGTGAAAAAGAGGCCATTTGCTTTTGCACAGTGTCACCATCCAAACACAAAGGTCCCCCAGCTAGACGGGAACACTTGAACCCAGTGTTGGATCATCTCCAAGTTACACACCCGCAAGTCTCTGTTCTTCACTTCCTGAGTGATGGGCCATGCACGCAATACAAACAGAAAGGAAATGCCTTCCTTTTCAGCACAGAGCTTGCAAGAAGAGGTCTAAAAGGGGGCACATGGAACTTTTTTGAAGCCAGTCATGGCAAGGGAGCCCCTGACGGCATTGGGGGGACCTTGAAAAGAACAGCAGACAAGCTGGTGACCAATGGCCGTGACATACCTGATGCCCATGAGTTGTACAAGGCCCTCACTGAAACAAATACAACTGTGAAGTTGTTCTATGTTACAAGTAAAGCTGTGGAGCAAGCAATGGAAAGGATGCCAGTCAGATTCCCCCCAGTGCCGTCCATAATGAAGACACACCAAGTGGTCACAGTCAAGGCAGGAGAGATTCTGTATCGGGAGATAAGTTGTATGTGTGCCACAAAAAAGCAGTTAGTTTGTCAGTGCTTCACCACCCTCCACTTCACTTTTAACAAGCCAGCCAAGAAAATGCTGAAAGGGGCAATTGACTGGGAAAAGTGGCAACCTCATTGGAAAGTGGTGTGTGCTTGTCTGCGACAGTGATCTGTATCCTGGCATAATCCTTAATACTGATGAAACACATGCCCAGGTAAAATGCATGCACAAAGTTGGTGCCAACAGGTTCTACTGGCCTGCAAAAGATGACATCCTGTGGTACCTCTTTGATGATGTAAAGGAAATCATTCATCCCCCACAGTCTGTGACATCCCGTCACATGGAAATTGACAAGGATGTATGGAAGCGAGTGACACAGTCACTGGTGTGATGCTCAGGAATATTTTGAGAAGATCAGATCAAACTTGCAAGAAAAAATCTGCATGGAGGTACTTTGTTGCCATGACCACAGATTTCTCTCTCTTTTCCCATTTTAAATGTTCCTGTTTGTCCACATTTTTAAAGTTTTCAGAGTAGATGTTGTTCCCTTTTGAAAATGACATGCTCTTTTTTGAGTACAGTTTTACAGTAGTTGTAGTAATAAGTACAGTAGTAATTATACATGAATTGTTAATTTGATCATTTTAACTGGTATTCAAGTTCCACATTGTTCATTGAGTACCTTTATGAAAATTAAGTACAATGTTTTCTAATGAGATTGTGTTGTATGTTAATATTTTTTCTTGCCATTTTGAATGGTAAGGACGGGTTCTTCTTTGTTATGCTTTTACAATAAAGCCATATTTGATAGATCTTTTTGGCTCTTGTATCATGAAGTAATGTCCACATTTATATCCCGCATGAAAAAATACCACCCCGTCACAGAAGTTACCACCCCATCACATTAGATACCACCCCGTCACTGTGTACATTTTCTTTAAAAATGATGAGAAAGGAGTGAAATACATACAATTTTAATGTGGGGTAATGTTTTTTATGTGGGCTGCAAAGTAAATGTAATTTTTTGATTGACAATTGTAGGTGGAACAGAATCTTTTGCTTAAAAAGTGAAGTACTTGGTGCACAAATTTCATGGTTCATGGGAAAGATTCTAAATAAAACCCAAAACAAATTGGATATCATGTTTTTTACTTTTAATGACTAATAAAGGACACCTTACTGATAGGAAAAATTAAGATTCCTAAAAATGATTAATTTTTTTATTGGTCATATTGTGTGCATATTGTCCGTGACGGGGTGGTACAAGAAAGACTCCCAGAAATATTTCATGCCTGAGGTGGGAACATAAGTTTTCTTGGAGGTATAAAATGTCTTTCATGTTGTGTATGTCTTGAAAAAAAGTTTGCCTTTGATGAAAATTTTGAAAAATGCAAAGTGGAAATGGCACCCCTTTCGTAGAATGACTCAGCTAACTCTACTGAGCTGGTATAACCGCAGCCTCAAACACACGACCAGATCATAACTGTCATCAGGGAGTGAACAGCTTGGTATCATGCCATAATATACATTAGTAATTGTGTAAATCTTTTCATAAACGTTACTTAAATCAGTACAATACCGCCTCCGATGCAGCAGGGGTCGCCACCACGTCATTCATCGCCATTATTCAGCTCTGAAAGCAGTTTGAAAGTCCCGCCTCTTCCTCCACATTCACAAGATGGCGTCCATTTAGTGCGAGTAGTGTGCTTCATTGTGTGAATGCTGTTCAAGCATTCACACCTTTGTTTTCCTGTTTCCCTTTATTATTATTATTGAGAAACCAATCTGACCAAAATCCAACATTGAATCAATGTAAAATGCTATCTGGGGCAGCTGTCTGAGATGAAGCTTTCGCTGTGTTTTAGAGACCGTGGGTCTGTCTCAGTCTGTGCACTTGCACTTCGTAGTACACTACCTTTGAGTAGCGTACCATCTCATCGTGGATGTGGTGGAACGGGACGGGACAAAAGCCACAGTTGGTATGTACCTCGGTACACAAGTCTCGCTTCGGGGTTTTTTTCAGTACAGTAATGGAAAAATAGAAATATGTTTTATCAATAAATCAAATTTAATGTCAAAGCTGTTTGTTTTCTTTGTTTTTCTGCTATATTGTTTGAATGACAAAAAGATCGCTATAATTGAAAAAGATATTTCAAATAAAATCGAGCTGTTTGTTTTTTATACTTTTCAATGAAAAAAAAACCTGCTTTCAAGTCTAACGTGGCTCCATGATAGTTTTCAGAGCAGCATTTAACAGAAACAGCTCCACTTTCATTTCGCTCATCCTCATCACAGAAACTTAACATCACAGCAGGGTCCTGCTCAGACTGCCTGAATAAAAATGCATAAATCAGTAACATCCTGCTGCTTTTATGCAGTGGCTACATGAGTCTGTTTTCCAGCCATACCAGTAACATTCCGACTTGTGTGGTGTCGCTTCAGATGCGTTTATATGTTGGAAGTGTTTCAGAGTTCATACCTGACCAAGTGGCCACGCTGCTTAGGTTTTGTCGGCTTTGTTCCTCCTCCCTCTTCATCAGAACCGAGGTGCTCCGAGATGGGGACTTGAAGTTTGAGGGTGCTTCTTCTAGCTCAACGAGCTCACGTGCATGTTGTTATGAGTCAATACACACAGGATGAAGCAGCTGACGTGTCATCGTTGTTCGTGGCCTTCAGAGCTGACGTGTCATCGTTGTTCGTGGCCTTCAGAGCTGACGTGTCATCGTTGTTTGTGGCCTTCAGAGCTGACGTGTCATTGTTGTTTGTGGCCTTCAGATCTGACGTGTCATCGTTGTTCGTGGCCTTCAGAGCTGACGTGTCATCGTTGTTCCTGGTCTTTAAGGCTGACGTGTCATCGTTGTTCGTGGTCTTCAGAGCTGACGTGTCATCGTTGTTCGTGGTCTTTAAGGCTGACGTGTCATCGTTGTTCGTGGTCTTCAGAGCTGACGTGTCATCGTTGTTTGTGGCCTTCAGAGCTGACGTGTCATCGTTGTTCGTGGTCTTCAGAGCTGACGTGTCATCGTTGTTCCTGGTCTTCAGAGCTGACGTGTCATCATTGTTCGTGGTCTTCAGAGCTGACGTGTCATCGTTGTTCGGGGTCTTCAGAGCTGACGTGTCAACGTTGTTCGTGGTCTTCAGAGCTGACGTGTCATTGTTGTTCGTGGCCTTCAGAGCTGACGTGTCATCGTTGTTCGTGGTCTTCAGAGCTGACGTGTCATCGTTGTTCGGGGTCTTCAGAGCTGACGTGTCAACGTTGTTCGTGGTCTTCAGAGCTGACGTGTCATTATTGTTCGGGGTCTTCAGAGCTGACGTGTCATCGTTGTTCGTGGTCTTCAGAGCTGACGTGTCATCGTTGTTCGTGACCTTCAGAGCTGACGTGTCATCGTTGTTCGTGGCCGTCAGAGCTGACGTGTCATCGTTGTTTGTGGCCTTCAGAGCTGACGTGTCATTACTGTTCGTGGTCTTCAGAGCTGACGTGTCATTGCTGTTCATGGTCTTCAGAGCTGACGTGTCATTGTTGTTCGTGGTCTTCAGAGCTGACGTGTCATCGTTGTTCGTGACCTTCAGAGCTGACGTGTCATCGTTGTTCGTGGCCTTCAGAGCTGACGTGTCATCGTTGTTTGTGGCCTTCAGAGCTGACGTGTCATTGTTGTTCGTGGTCTTCAGAGCTGACGTGTCATCGTTGTTCGTGGTCTTTAAGGCTGACGTGTCATCGTTGTTCGTGGTCTTCAGAGCTGACGTGTCATCGTTGTTCGGGGTCTTCAGAGCTGACGTGTCATCGTTGTTCGGGGTCTTCAGAGCTGACGTGTCAACGTTGTTCGTGGTCTTCAGAGCTGACGTGTCATTGTTGTTCGTGGTCTTCAGAGCTGACGTGTCATCGTTGTTCGTGACCTTCAGAGCTGACGTGTCATCGTTGTTCGTGGCCTTCAGAGCTGACGTGTCATCGTTGTTTGTGGCCTTCAGAGCTGACGTGTCATTGTTGTTCGTGGTCTTCAGAGCTGACGTGTCATTGTTGTTCGTGGTCTTCAGAGCTGACGTGTCATCGTTGTTCGTGGTCTTTAAGGCTGACGTGTCATCGTTGTTCGTGGTCTTCAGAGCTGACGTGTCATCGTTGTTCGTGGCCTTCAGAGCTGACGTGTCATCGTTGTTCGTGGTCTTCAGAGCTGACGTGTCATCGTTGTTCCTGGTCTTCAGAGCTGACGTGTCATCATTGTTCGTGGTCTTCAGAGCTGACGTGTCATCGTTGTTCGGGGTCTTCAGAGCTGACGTGTCAACGTTGTTCGTGGTCTTCAGAGCTGAGGTGTCATTGCTGTTCGTGGTCTTCAGAGCTGATGTGTCATCGTTGTTCGTGGTCTTCAGAGCTGACGTGTCAACGTTGTTCGTGGTCTTCAGAGCTGACGTGTCAATGCTGTTCGTGGTCTTCAGAGCTGACGTGTCATTGTTGTTCGTGGTCTTCAGAGCTGACGTGTCATTACTGTTCGTGGTTTTCCGAGCTGACGTGTCATCGTTGTTCGTGACCTTCAGAGCTGACGTGTCATCGTTGTTCGTGGTCTTCAGAGCTGACGTGTCATCGTTGTTCGTGGTCTTCAGAGCTGACGTGTCATTGTTGTTCGTGGTCTTCAGAGCTGACGTGTCATCGTTGTTCGGGGTCTTCAGAGCTGACGTGTCATTACTGTTCGTGGTCTTCAGAGCTGACGTGTCATTGTTGTTCGTGGTCTTCAGAGCTGACGTGTCATCGTTGTTCGGGGTCTTCAGAGCTGACGTGTCATTACTGTTCGTGGTCTTCAGAGCTGACGTGTCATTGTTGTTCGTGGCCTTCAGAGCTGACGTGTCATTATTGTTTGTGGTCTTCAGAGCTGACGTGTCATCGTTGTTCGTGGCCTTCAGAGCTGACGTGTCATCATTGTTCGTGGCCTTCAGAGCTGACGTGTCATCGTTGTTCGTGGTCTTCAGAGCTGACGTGTCATCGTTGTTCGTGACCTTCAGAGCTGACGTGTCATTGTTGTTCGTGGTCTTCAGAGCTGACGTGTCATTGTTGTTCGTGGTCTTCAGAGCTGACGTGTCATTGTTGTTCCTGGTCTTCAGAGCTGACGTGTCATTGTTGTTCCTGGTCTTCAGAGCTGACGTGTCATCATTGTTCGTGGTCTTCAGAGCTGACAAGTCATCGTTGTTCGTGGTCTTTAAGGCTGACGTGTCATCGTTGTTCATGGTCTTCAGAGCTGACATGTCATCGTTGTTTGTGGCCTTCAGAGCTGACGTGTCATCGTTGTTCCTGGTCTTCAGAGCTGACGTGTCATCATTGTTCGTGGTCTTCAGAGCTGACGTGTCATCGTTGTTCCTGGTCTTCAGAGCTGACGTGTCATCATTGTTCGTGGTCTTCAGAGCTGACGTGTCATCGTTGTTCGGGGTCTTCAGAGCTGACGTGTCAACGTTGTTCGTGGTCTTCAGAGCTGACGTGTCATTGCTGTTCGTGGTCTTCAGAGCTGACGTGTCATCGTTGTTCGTGGTCTTCAGAGCTGACGTGTCATTGTTGTTCGTGGTCTTCAGAGCTGACGTGTCATCATTGTTCGTGGTCTTCAGAGCTGACGTGTCATTGTTGTTCGTGGCCTTCAGAGCTGACGTGTCATTGTTGTTCGTGGTCTTCAGAGCTGACGTGTCATTACTGTTCGTGGTTTTCAGAGCTGACGTGTCATCGTTGTTCGTGACCTTCAGAGCTGACGTGTCATCGTTGTTCGTGGTCTTCAGAGCTGACGTGTCATTGTTGTTCGTGGTCTTCAGAGCTGACGTGTCATCATTGTTCGTGACCTTCAGAGCTGACGTGTCATTACTGTTCGTGGTCTTCAGAGCTGATGTGTCATCGTTGTTCGTAGTCTTCAGAGCTGACGTGTCATCGTTGTTCGTGGTCTTCAGAGCTGACGTGTCATCGTTGTTCCTGGTCTTCAGAGCTGACAAGTCATCGTTGTTCGTGGCCTTAAGAGCTGACGTGTCATTACTGTTCGTGGTCTTCAGAGCTGAAGTGTCATTGTTGTTCGTGGTCTTCAGAGCTGACGTGTCATCATTGTTCGTGGTCTTCAGAGCTGACGTGTCATCGTTGTTCGTGGTCTTCAGAGCTGACGTGTCATCGTTGTTCGTGGTCTTCAGAGCTGACGTGTCATCGTTGTTCGTGGCCTTAAGAGCTGACGTGTCATCGTTGTTCGTGGCCTTCAGAGCTGACGTGTCATCGTTGTTCGTGGTCTTCAGAGCTGACGTGTCATCGTTGTTCGTGGTCTTCAGAGCTGACGTGTTATCGTTGTTCGTGGTCTTCAGAGCTGACGTGTCATCGTTGTTCGTGGTCTTCAGAGCTGACGTGTCATCGTTGTTCGTGGTCTTCAGAGCTGACGTGTCATCGTTGTTCGTGGTCTTCAGAGCTGACGTGTCATCGTTGTTCGTGGTCTTCAGAGCTGACGTGTCATCGTTGTTCGTGGTCTTCAGAGCTGACGTGTCATCGTTGTTCGTGGTCTTCAGAGCTGACGTGTCATTGTTGTTCGTGGCCTTCAGAGCTGACATGTCATCGTTGTTCGGGGTCTTCAGAGCTGACGTGTCATTATTGTTCGTGGTCTTCAGAGCTGACGTGTCATCGTTGTTCGTGGTCTTCAGAGCTGACGTGTCATCGTTGTTCGTGACCTTCAGAGCTGACGTGTCATTACTGTTTGTGGTCTTCAGAGCTGCCGTGTCATTGTTGTTCGTGGTCTTCAGAGCTGACGTGTCATCGTTCGTGGTCTTCAGAGCTGACGTGTCATTACTGTTCGTGGTCTTCAGAGCTGACGTGTCATTGTTGTTCCTGGTCTTCAGAGCTGACATTCATCGTTCGTGGTCTTCAGAGCTGATGTGTCATTGTTGTTCATGGCCTTCAGAGCTGACGTGTCATTACTGTTCGTGGTCTTCAGAGCTGATGTGTCATCGTTGTTCGTAGTCTTCAGAGCTGATGTGTCATCGTTGTTCGTGGTCTTCAGAGCTGACGTGTCATCGTTGTTCGTGGCCTTAAGAGCTGACGTGTCATCGTTGTTCGTGGCCTTCAGAGCTGACATGTCATTGTTGTTCATGGCCTTCAGAGCTGACGTGTCATTACTGTTCGTGGTCTTCAGAGCTGATGTGTCATCGTTGTTCGTAGTCTTCAGAGCTGATGTGTCATCGTTGTTCGTGGTCTTCAGAGCTGACGTGTCATCGTTGTTCGTAGTCTTCAGAGCTGACGTGTCATCGTTGTTCGTGACCTTCAGAGCTGATGTGTCATTGTTGTTCGTGGTCTTCAGAGCTGACGTGTCATCGTTGTTCGTGGTCTTCAGAGCTGACGTGTCATCGTTGTTCGTGGTCTTCAGAGCTGTACTGTCATCGTTGTTTGTGGTCTTCAGAGCTGACGTGTCATTACAGTTTGTGGCCTTAAGAACTGACGTGACATTATTGTTCGTGGTCTTCAGAGCTGACGTGTCATCGTTGTTCGTGGTCTTCAGAGCTGACGTGTCATCGTTGTTCGTGGTCTTCAGAGCTGACGTGTCATCGTTGTTCGTGGTCTTCAGAGCTGACATGTCATCGTTGTTCGTGGCCTTAAGAGCTGACGTGTCATCGTTGTTCGTGGCCTTCAGAGTTAACGTGTCATCGTTGTTCGTGGTCTTCAGAGCTGATGTGTCATCGTTGTTCGTGGTCTTCAGAGCTGACGTGTCATCGTTGTTCGTGGTCTTCAGAGCTGACGTGTCATCGTTGTTCGTGGTCTTCAGAGCTGACGTGTCATCGTTGTACGTGGTCTTCAGAGCTGATGTGTCATCGTTGTTCGTGGTCTTCAGAGCTGACGTGTCATCGTTGTTCGTGGTCTTCAGAGCTGACGTGTCATTGTTGTTCGTGGTCTTCAGAGCTGACGTGTCATAGTTGTTCGGGGTCTTCAGAGCTGACGTGTCATTGTTCGTGATCTTCAGAGCTGACGTGTCATCGTTGTTCGTGGCCTTCAGAGCTGACGTGTCATTACAGTTTGTGGCCTTTAGAACTGACGTGTCATCGTTGTTCGTGGTCTTCAGAGCTGACGTGTCATTGTTGTTCGTGGCCTTCAGAGCTGACGTGTCATTACTGTTTGTGGTCTTCAGAGCTGACGTGTCATTACAGTTTGTGGCCTTTAGAACTGACGTGTCATTATTGTTCGTGGTCTTCAGAGCTGACGTTTCATCGTTGTTCGTAGTCTTCAGAGCTGACGTGTCATTGTTGTTCGTGGCCTTCAGAGCTGACGTGTCATCCATGTTCGTGGTCTTCAGAGCTGACGTGTCATTGTTGTTCGTGGTCTTCAGAGCTGACGTGTCATCGTTGTTCGTAGTCTTCAGAGCTGACGTGTCATCGTTGTTCGTAGTCTTCAGAGCTGACGTGTCATCGTTGTTCGTGGTCTTCAGAGCTGACGTGTCATTGTTGTTCGTGGCCTTCAGAGCTGACGTGTCATTGTTGTTCGTGGCCTTCAGAGCTGACGTGTCATCGTTGTTCGTAGTCTTCAGAGCTGACGTGTCATCCATGTTCGTGGTCTTCAGAGCTGACGTGTCATTGTTGTTCGTGGCCTTCAGAGCTGACGTGTCATTACTGTTCGTGGTCTTCAGAGCTGACATGTCATCGTTGTTCGTGGTCTTCAGAGCTGACGTGTCATCGTTGTTCGTGGTCTTCAGAGCTGACGTGTCATCGTTGTTCGTGGCCTTCAGAGCTGACATGTCATCGTTGTTCGTGGCCTTAAGAGCTGACGTGTCATCGTTGTTCGTGGCCTTCAGAGCTGACGTGTCATTGTTGTTCGTGGTCTTCAGAGCTGACGTGTCATCATTGTTCGTGGTCTTCAGAGCTGACGTGTCATCGTTGTTCGTGGTCTTCAGAGCTGACGTGTCATCGTTGTTCGTGGTCTTCAGAGCTGACGTGTCATTACTGTTCGTGGTCTTCAGAGCTGACGTGTCATTGTTGTTCGTGGTCTTCAGAGCTGACGTGTCATAGTTGTTCGGGGTCTTCAGAGCTGACGTGTCATTACTGTTCGTGGTCTTCAGAGCTGACGTGTCATTACAGTTTGTGGCCTTTAGAACTGACGTGTCATTACTGTTCGTGGTCTTCAGAGCTGACGTGTCATTGTTGTTTGTGGTCTTCAGAGCTGACGTGTCATCGTTGTTCGTAGTCTTCAGAGCTGACGTGTCATTGTTGTTCATGGTCTTCAGAGTTGACGTGTCATCGTTGTTCGTGGCCTTCAGAGCTGACGTGTCATCGTTGTTCGTGGTCTTCAGAGCTGACGTGTCATTGTTGTTCGTGGTCTTCAGAGCTGACGTGTCATCGTTGTTCGTGGTCTTCAGAGCTGACGTGTCATCGTTGTTCGTGGTCTTCAGAGCTGACGTGTCATCGTTGTTCGTGGCCTTCAGAGCTGACGTGTCATTATTGTTCGTGGCCTTCAGAGCTGACGTGTCATCGTTGTTTGTGGTCTTCAGAGCTGACGTGTCATCGTTGTTTGTGGTCTTCAGAGCTGACGTGTCATCGTTGTTCGTGGCCTTCGGAGCTGACGTGTCATCGTTGTTCGTGGTCCTCAGAGCTGACGTGTCATTACTGTTCATGGCCTTCAGAGCTGACGTGTCATCGTTGTTTGTGGTCTTCAGAGCTGACGTGTCTTCGTTGTTCGTGGCCTTCAGAGCTGACGTGTCATTATTGTTTGTGGTCTTCAGAGCTGACGTGTCATCGTTGTTCGTGGTCTTCAGAGCTGACGTGTCATTATTGTTTGTGGTCTTCAGAGCTGACGTGTCATCGTTGTTTGTGGTCTTCAGAGCTGACGTGTCTTCGTTGTTCGTGGCCTTCAGAGCTGACGTGTCATTATTGTTTGTGGTCTTCAGAGCTGACGTGTCATCGTTGTTCGTGGTCTTCAGAGCTGACGTGTCATCGTTGTTCCTGGTCTTCAGAGCTGACGTGTCATCGTTGTTCGTGGTCTTCAGAGCTGACGTGTCATCGTTGTTCGTGGTCTTGGGAGCTGATGTGTCATCGTTGTTCGTGGTCTTCAAAGCTGACGTGTCATTGTTGTTCGTGGTCTTCAGAGCTGACGTGTCATCGTTGTTCGTGGTCTTCGGAGCTGATGTGTCATCGTTGTTCGTGGTCTTCAGAGCTGACGTGTCATCATTGTTCGTGGTCTTCAGAGCTGATGTGTCATCGTTGTTCGTGGTCTTCAGAGCTGATGTGTCATCGTTGTTGGTAGTCTTCAGAGCTGACGTGTCGTTGTTCGTAGTCTTCAGAGCTGACGTGTCATCGTTGTTCGTGGTCTTCAGAGCTGACGTGTCGTTGTTCGTAGTCTTCATAGCTGACGTGTCATTGTTGTTCGTGGTCTTCAGGCGGCACAGAAGAACCAGGATATTTCATTCCTGTCTCTCTCAGCTGTGGATCTGTGACCTCTCTCTTCTTTCATCTGCTGGTTTCCATCCATCATCCATTGCTTCTCTCTCGTTTATAACTTCTGATCTCGTTCCAGTTTTCTCCATCTGCCTCATTATTGCTCTGTCCTCTTTTAATCCATCCTCTATCCTCCATTGTTGTACCAACCATCCTCCTCCATCACTCTTATCTTTCTCTCCCTCCATCAGCTGACTTTGTCAGTGGAGTGGGACTCGTGGCCGAGCTTTTTGAAATCGATGAAGGTAATCTGACGGCTCTTTCCAGATGACTGCTGATATTAACATCCAGCCCTCAGCAACAGTGTCACAGTCATTCATTATCAGACGTCGTCTCCATAAACAGGAGGCGTGTGTGATAAATATAAAATCTGCTCCCATCGCTGCACCTCCTGCACCTTTTATGAATGATTCACAGAATATAAACATCCGTGTGTCTGTAAAGAGACAGTGACTTCATGTTTCTCTGATCATCTGAGAAAAATATACAAACCCAGTTCCAGTAGAGTTGGGATGTTTTTTTTAAATAAAACAGAAAACAATGATGCAAATCGTATACAACCTACAGTCTAATCCGACGGGTGTTTTGTGTGTTGCATCATCTTGCGGTGCCGCCATTGCTTCGGGTTCTAGTTCTGATTATCTCATAACAACATGGAAAGCAGCGTGAATATCTGGACTGACAACGTTGACAGTCATCTAAGGTAATGATAACCTACAGGTATGTTATCCAGAGATCTCTAAGTTCATCTGACATATTATTTACATCAGAACATTAATGTAAAACATTACTGATTTTAATGACAAGCCACACTGGATTATAAAACACATCTCATTTTTAATTATCAAGTTGGTTTGCAAACAAAAAACATGAAAACTCTTCCAAAGGTGGTTCCTTTTCTATTTTCTCCCATATTTGGCTTTTGGTATTGTTTCAGGACTGTACAGACCACGTAGCTTCACATGTCCTGCAGATGAAACTAAAGGCTGCAGGACACCGTCTTCCTGATCCGTTTGTGTTTCTGACTGAACTGGTTTTATTTTCTGGTCCCAACGTTGCCCTGATCAGAGACAATGACCTGATATTTCACAATATCTCCCAGATTAGTCATTAACTCTCAGCAACACCACAGCTGTCTCTGTTAGCATTAGCTAGCATGAACCACAGCCGTCTCTGTTAGCATTAGCTAGCATGAACCACAGCTGTCTCTGTTAGCATTAGCTAGCATGAACCACAGCTGTCTCTGTTAGCATTAGCTAGCATGAACCACAGCTGCCTCTGTTAGCATTAGCTAGCATGAACCACAGCTGTCTCTTTTAGCATTAGCTAGCATGAACCACAGCTGTCTCTGTTAGCATTAGCTAGCATGAACCACGGCTGTCTCTGTTAGCATTAGCTAGCATGAAAACCTCATGCGGTGCCTCATTTTCGGGAGCATAGATTTGTGAAATGAGTGTTCACCATAATTTACCATGTTTTTGTTGTTGGGGATTAAATCCAGTGTTTTCTCCACCGTGGCAGCAAGTTATTCCTCCTCTGCTCTGATTGGCCGATATTCCTCCCCGATACGAACACACTGACATCAGTGGACTGAGCAGCACCGTCCACTTTTGTCACAGACGGCAGAAATCTTCATGAGATAAATGTCCGTGATATTCTTCTTCACTTATTACCACATTAAAGTTTTCCTCTGATGTTCCAACAACCAGGAATGTGACGTCCTTCCACATTTCCTCCATGTTGGGAAGAAAAACGTCCCATTCTCATCTGTTCTAGTTACACATGGACAGAAACCATGTGTAACTAAAATTAAATAAAATCTGGAGATCCCCTCTGCATCCTCAGCAGGTATCTCAGGGTCACAGGTCCGTCCCCCCCCCCCCCCCCTTAACCTGTACACCTCTCCTGAGTGGGGCAGCAAAGGCTAACTTAGCCTTCACTTGCAGAGGGGTTCCAGCTGCGATTCCTTGACAGCCACAACCACCTAAAGCTCAGCTCTGCTGCTGTGGCTATGTCCTTGTGGCTGTCCGAAGCTGCCTGTGATTCAGTCCGATCTTCTGCAGAAAATAGCGTGCTGATGTTTCAGGGAAGCCCCGAGAGCCAACTTCAATCACATATAAGGCTGCATGCCATCTTTTGACGTTAGCCTCATCAACCAGGTCCTGGTACTTTGCTATGTTGATTTAGGATGTTTGATGTCTGCACCTTGGGAACCCTGCTGCCCTCGGAATGGAAGGTAATGCTTCTGTGTAAATGTGCCTGCTGGTTGTTGGCACTCACTCTCTGCAGCTCAGTCCACTTGGCAATCTCCGTGAAGATTTGACCATGTCTCCACCTGTAGCGTCCGTTCAAGATGTGACTTAGAGTGCAGAAACTAGCTCCACACTGGCTGCAGGAGGAATCCTCTTCCTTGCCCCAAATCTTCAGGTTCTTTTGAGTGTGCAAGAGGTCAGCCACAGCTCGTAGCAGAAAACTCAACTTGCCCTGATCAGTACCCCATAGTTGCTTCCAAGACAGAGGCCGTTCGAGCACCTCATCCCACTGCATCCAGCTGGCCTGGGAAGCGAGCACCACCGCTTTAATACAGCGGTCTTCTTCTGCTGATTCTCGAGTTCTTTGTACCACCAGTTCTCTCCTCCCTCTGGCGTCCGCCTTGCCCCAGCTCTTTGTTCTATAGTTGCCCAGACTTAAAGGATAAGTTTCTTTTTTTCCAACATGGACCTTATTTCTAGGAGTTTATACGTGCATTTACTCACCGGTGAAGTTTCTGCATCACTTTGACTCCTTCAGAAATTATTACGTTGAGTCACTCTTTGGTGTACGTCCATCTATCAGACATTATCTGCAGTAAAACTCCTACATTTCATCAATACTTTAAGTAGAATGAATGAATGAATGAGTACTACTGTCCTGTGAGTTCAGAGTTTCTCTACAGTAATTGTGTTTTTGTTGTTGTCTGGGTAACAAGCTGCTCGTCTCAGCTGTGCTATAGAAGTGCGCATCGTGAATGTGCGGCCTCGAAAAGTGAGGAGTACACCCTGATAACCAACGGAAAGCTAAATCTGGACTTACAGGACAATAGTACTCGTTCGTTTGTTCATTCAACTTAAAGTATTGGCAAAAATCAAAGAGTTTTTCTTGCAGATTATGTCTGATATAGAGGCTGCCCCGTCTCCACCATTATACTGGACGTTCACGGAAAAGCGACTCAAAGTAGTATCTTCCCAAGGAGTCAAAGTGATGCAGAAACTTTACCGGTGAGTAAATGCACGTATAAACTCCTAGAAATAAGGTCCAGGAGGAATAAAAGAAAGTGATCCTTTAAGTGCCCCTGACACACTGTACCAACAATCTCCTGCTGCCTCCAGTATGCCTCAGCCTCCTGGATCGCCAACCGTGGTTTCCATTTTCTGCCACACTTGATGGCTCTGCTTGCATGTCTGACTTTCTCTTTCTTGGATAGTTGCAGTGTGCAGGCTGCCCTCGCCTTGGTTGCCTTAAATTCCTCAACAACCGAGGAGAATGGTAATTGGAGCTTTGCAGACTTGCTGTAGAGGTTAACCGAACTGAAAGCTAGGGGGACACCCAGCCATTTCCGGATAAACCTGCTACATAGCCACTCCATTGCTTCCACTTTGGTTAATGGAAAGTCATACAACAAGAATGGCCACTGAAGTCTTGGTTTGATGCCGTACTGGAAGCACCACACCTTGAACCTGCCCAACGGCAAACTTTGGTCATCTCTCCTTAACCAAGCTTTGAGTTGGGCTGTGGTCTCTTTCAGGTTCCCGCCGTCCTTCAGGGTGCTGTCCTAATTTTTCCTTAGACAGTGGATTCCTTGCTGTTGGGTGGTTGGAATCTCTGATCCCTGGATGCTGAAGGTATGTTCTGACAGTTTTCCCTTTAGAAGGCAGAGACTCCTGGATTTTCCAGGTTTAAACTGTGTACGTGCCCAGGTGGCCATCTTCTCCAAAGAGCTCAAAACCCATCGTGTCCCCTGAATTGATGGGGTCATCATGGTGATGTCATCCATAAAGCTCTGCAGCATGGATGTCTTTCTTTTTTGGGGGGGGGGGGGGCAAGGGTTAATAAAAGATAGCTTTTGTTTATTTCAGCCTGGACTATATTTCTGTAATTTTTAGAGTAAGGAACTTGTAAAAGACAATGCATAAAGGAACTTGTTTTAAGACAATGCATTTTATTTCAAGAGATCTTATAAGAAAATTTTTTTTTTTTTTTTTGCTTATTACAAGCAAAAAGAGCTTATTTCGAGAGTGGCCAATATTTTTTTCTTGTAATAAGCAGTTCAGTGTGTGTGTCGCAAACAAATGACTTCACAAAACTTCACTATGACGACCACATCCACACTGAAACCAGAGCTGAAGATGCCTCAGTTGTAATGTGAACAAACTAAACGGGGTAGTGTGGTGTCGGCCAATGAGGGCTAAGTAGGTGCTGTTGTGAAAGGGACATAATGGGCCTTTTCCACCAGCACAGGTCAGCTCGACTCACCTAAACTCAGCTCAATTCAACTTGGCTTGGTAGCTTTTCAATTACAATCCATTACCCCCGACCACAAGTGGGCGGGGTAAGTATGACGCTGCTGCCACGTACAAGATTATGCAACGTAAACGACAACAGCAACAGTTAACACTCCCGACCAGTAGGTGGCGGTAACGCACCTCATTGTTAGTAGCCGCCAGTAAAAACAACAACAGAGGGAAAAGACAAGAAGTATGAAGAGAAAGTAACATGGGATGAATGAATGACATCATCACTGACGCAAACTATGGAAGCATTTATGTGGTGCAGATGGTAGCAATCTAGCTCTACAATCTGAAGATTCCTGGTTCAAGTCTATTATCACCTGAATGAATTTCTTTTTTTTTTTTCTCCGCGATCTTGTTGCAAATCTGAAATCACTCCCTCACGAGCTCCTATCTATCTATCTATCTATCTATCTATCTATCTATCTATCTATCTATCTATCTATCTATCTATCTATCTATCTATCATGTACACCACGGAAGCTCTTCCTGAGGCCACAAAAATAATGAAATCATCCGACCCTTGTTACTTGTTATCGTCTTCTTCTTCTTCTGTTGCTGTTTTTACCGGCGGCTGGCTAACAATTCATGAGTTGCATTACCGCCATCTACTGGTAGGGAGTGTGAACTGCCGCTCATTTAATGATGTCACTCTCTGACTCTGACATCTGATTGGCTAACCCCCTGGCCAATAGGCGGCATGCAGTGAGATGACGTCAGACATAGCTGCTTCAGCACGCTCAGAACCTCACAGAGGAGGTACAGAAACTGTATCACCTCAGCTCGGAAACCCCCCAGTAGAAAAGCCCGATAACCGAGGAGAGGTGAGGTGGGTTGAGCAGAAAAGGGATGGTGGAAATGGGGCAATAGAAACTGGTTGGGGCGGTTCTGGGTGGAGCCTTCCTGGATGGATTTGCTTTAGAAAGGCTGAGTTAATTAGGAGTAAAAGACCTGTTGGGGACAATGGCAAAAGAGCAATGACAGAAAATGGTTGTTCTAGTGTAATGTTTTTATTTATTTTATTCATATTAGCTGATAAAGATTTTGACATTCAAATATAAGCAAAGCTGCACCATGTTAATAGTACATAGGTCAAAGACAAAGTCAACTTTATAGTCAAATGTGCCTCGTTAGCCATTCAACACGGATTAAACTACAGTCCTCTCAAACCCACGGTGCATATAATAAAATATAATAAGCTATAAGATAAAAATATGAAAATCTAGAAATCTGCTTGGATAACCTAGAAATCTAAACATGAAACCTAAGTTTAAATACTAAAGATTACAAATTTACAAATGGGTTAACAGTAGACAATGTGAACGGTATTGCAATCCTAATGTAGGAAGTAGTGCAGATATTCCAGAGCAATGATGATGTGAACATGTAACTGTAGCATGTAACGGTAAAGTTTGACGATGTAACAGTGCAGTGGTCCTGATGGACAGTTGATAGTTTTCTGTCACGTGACCTGCCGGGAGTCCTGGTGGGCAAAAGATGACGGGGTGCAGCGAGTCTGAGCAGACAGACGACAGAAACGTTGTTTAAATCAGCTGTCGGTCGCTGAGAAGGAAAGATCCAGGAATAAGATGGAAGTGTCGGACAGCGGTGACCCGTATAGAGAAGCGACTGCTGCATACGAGTGTTAAACATCACCACGTCCCTGCTGAGCTGCAGTCACACATAATCACATCTGTCTGGATAAGAAGCATCATCGTACACCAGGATGAAGGTTTATAAGAGCACCGGCAGTTCTCACTAAAAACTACTGTTCACACAGAAACAACACAAACAGAATCATTTCCTCTCATTTTAACTTGTTCAGGTTTAGAAATGATGGAGCTGAAGACGTAAATAAAAGCATGTAGGACCGTATGCAGGAAAAACAGAATATCATTCTGAATATCAGCGTTACATCTGGTCTTCGTGTTATTCAGCTGAACACGAGTGTACCAGGATCTCCACGTCCCTCCTTTAGGAGTTTATTTGCGTCACTGCATCCCTCCGTTTTAGCTATGCTAAACATGAGGTTCATTTATGGTTAAAACTACACGAATTATATACGGGTGAATGTAGGTGTGGGCGTTACTGACCACTGATGACGTGTTCGCTGCTAGAATGTGTGTGTTAGAGGCTGGTGGGGGGGCGGCCATGTTTACTGTACTCAGGGACCGAGGTGCATTTGGTAGAACTGATCCTCAGATTTCTGCTCTCAGAGAGTCTTTATAGGACAAAATGCAGTAAAAACCAGGTAAGGACACAACCCCCCCCCCCCCCCCCCCCCCGCAGTTTGTGCACCCGATCGTAAAACAGCCGTCTGGTATTTTCCAGCAGTGTAACTGTGTGTTTCTCAGGCTCTTTCTCAGCCTGCAGGTGGAGAGCTAGAGTGTTTTTGCCCGCCGGGGGGGGGGGCGTTCCCTACAGACCTTGACATCACAAAATAACTATAGTGCAAATAGTCAATGTAAACATGTATTCTGTGCTCGCGGTTCAGGCAGATGCAGGTTGGTAAACCTGCAGAACTCATGCACACGGCTACACACCAAGTGATGGTCGGCGTACCCAAACAAGAAGAGGATGCAGCTACTTTTAAATCTTCTGACCGACAGATTAATGCAGAATAGGTGGACATTTCCTGCATTCTGAACGTCTGACAGACCAGAGATTAACATTTTCCTCCAGTCTCGTCTCGTCAACGAAAATTTACACACTTCTCGTCATGTTTTAGTCATCATAGAGATGTTTAGCTCGTCATCGTCTCGTTATCGTCATGAAAAAAAAAGGGGCATCAAGGAAATGATTTTGTCATCAGCATTATTAACGAAAACAACACTGCTCAGGACGTGACCAGGAGTCTCGTCAGGACCGGGGCTTTCCTGGCATTGATCCTCCTGAGTGTCCTCACGCTGTCCGAACATAGGGACAGCACCTGGTCGTCGCAGGACGGAGGATCCTCTGTGCTGGAGGGCTGTTAGCCTCACAGCAAAAAAAAAAAGTCATTCTGCTGGTTTAGCAGGGAGGGGGGACATGTCGCAGCTTTGTGGGGGGGGGCTTGTAGTACGTGACGTTCTGGATGCCCCGCCACAGGTTCTGAAGCAGTTTGCTATCCACCTCTTGGCCTATCTGACCCCCGTGACAGGTTGGTCCTGGCTGACCGTGACTGTGTCGGTGTTCTCCTGGAGGTCTACGATGTCGTCCGTGCGCCTCCTCACGTAGGCCGTGACGGTCTCGGTGTTCTCCTGGAGGTCCACGATGTCGTCCGTGCACCTCCTCACGTAGACCGTCACGGTCTCGGTGTTCTCCTGGAGGTATACGATGTCGTCCGTGCTCCTCCACACGTAGACTGTGACGGGCTCGGTGTTCTCCTGGAGGTCTACAATGTCGTCCGTGCACCTCCTCACGTAG